>BGPT01000174.1:107510-124814 GCA_003297045.1 Symbiodinium sp. clade C Y103 | reverse complement strand
GCCCATACATTGCACCATGCACATGACACCAATTGACGCAACACATCGCAACACCGATTTGCGTGCACTGATCCAAGAGTACCTAAGTCATCCTAAGTCCATCTATGTCCTGTACACGTAAGTTGGGCAAAACATGGCAAAACATGGCAAAATAAGCGTCAGCTGAAAGAAGTGAAGACATGCACAACGGATCACAACGGAGACTTTCCATGACTTTCCAAGTTCAAAGTTCCGCCAAGACACNAAGCGTCAGCTGAAAGAAGTGAAGACATGCACAACGGATCACAACGGAGACTTTCCATGACTTTCCAAGTTCAAAGTTCCGCCAAGACACCGTTTAAAGGAAGCCTTCTTGAGATTGATCCACTGGGCACCGTTCAGGTGCTCCCACGCCGCCGTGGGGATCTTCCAGCAATCATCGAAGTTGAGATCCTTCGACTCCGGAGCAGAAACACGTCACGACGACCGTCACGACACCTCAAGACACATCGCGACACATCACGACGTCGACATGTCACAAGTCGAGGCTCCTCCAAGGCATGGCACCGTGCCAAAGCTGAGACAAGTGCCACTGCACNCCACTGCACCTCCAGCGCCCTTCGTGTCCCTTGCGAAGCACCTTCAGAACATCTAGAACTGCATGATCTGCATCCCTGAGATTTCATGATTTCATGCAACGTCATCGAAAACATCTAACATCTTGCAAAATTCCATTTGCCCATACATTGCACCATGCACATGACACCAATTGACGCAACACATCGCAACACCGATTTGCGTGCACTGATCCAANTAACATCTTGCAAAATTCCATTTGCCCATACATTGCACCATGCACATGACACCAATTGACGCAACACATCGCAACACCGATTTGCGTGCACTGATCCAACAGCACCAAAGTCATCCTAAGTCCATCTATGTCCTGTACACGTAAGTTGGGCAAAACATGGCAAAAGCGTCAGCTGAAAGAAGCGGAGACATGCACAACGGATCACAACGGAGACTTTCCATGACTTTCCAAGTTCAAAGTTCCGCCANCATGGCAAAAGCGTCAGCTGAAAGAAGCGGAGACATGCACAACGGATCACAACGGAGACTTTCCATGACTTTCCAAGTTCAAAGTTCCGCCAAGACACCGTTCAAAGGAAACCTTCTTGAGATTGATCCACTGGGCACCGTTCAGGTGCTCCCACGCCGCCGTGGGGATCTTCCCGCAATAGTTGAAGTCGAGATCCTTCGACTCCGGAGCAGAAACACGTCACGACGACCGTCACGACACATCAAGACACATCGCGACACATCACGACGTCGACATGTCACAAGTCGANCGTGCCAAAGCTGAGACAAGTGCCACTGCACCTCCAGCACCCTTCGTTTTTGAGTTGAAGCACCTTCAGAACATCTAGAACTGCATGATCTGCATCCCTGAGATTTCATGATTTCATGCAATGTCATTGAAAACATCAAACATCTTGCAAATTCCATTTGCCCATATATCGCCCCATGCACATGACACCAATTGACGCAACACATCGCAACACCGATTTGCGTGCACTGATCCAACAGCACCTACCAAGTCATCCTAAGTCCATCTATGTC
Organism: Symbiodinium sp. clade C Y103; assembly: GCA_003297045.1. Taxonomy (NCBI): domain Eukaryota; class Dinophyceae; order Suessiales; family Symbiodiniaceae; genus Cladocopium; species Cladocopium sp. clade C. The sequence continues at coordinate 123,212 of BGPT01000174.1, read as the reverse complement.
CTGTACACGTAAGTTGGGCAAAACATGGCAAAATAAGCGTCAGCTGAAAGAAGTGAAGACATGCACAACGGATCACAACGGAGACTTTCCATGACTTTCCAAGTTCACAAAGTTCCGCCAAGACACCCACCAAAAGAAGCCTTCTTGAGATTGATCCACTGGGCACCGTTCAGGTGCTCCCACGCCGCCGTGGGGATCTCCCAGCAACCATCGAAGTTGAGATCCTTCGACTCCGGAGCAGAAACACGTCACGACGACCGTCGCGACACATCAAGACACATCGCGACACATCACGACGTCGACATGTCACAAGTCGAGGCTCCTCCAAGGCATGGCACCGTGCCAAAGCTGAGACAAGTGCCNGCCCATACATTGCACCATGCACATGACACCAATTGACGCAACACATCGCAACACCGATTTGCGTGCACTGATCCAAGAGTACCTAAGTCATCCTAAGTCTATCTATGTCCCGTACACGTAAGTTGGGCAAAACATGGAATAATCTGGTAGAATAAGCGTCAGCTGAAAGAAGTGAAGACATGCACAACGGATCACAACGGAGACTTTCCATGACTTTCCAAGTTCAAAGTTCCGCCAAGACACCCACCAAAAGAAGCCTTCTTGAGATTGATCCACTGGGCACCGTTCAGGTGCTCCCACGCCGCCGTGGGGATCTCGTAGCAACCATCGAAGTTGAGATCCTTCGACTCCGGAGCAGAAACACGTCACGACGACCGTCACGACACATCAAGGCACATCGCGACACATCACGACTTCGACATGTCACAAGTCGAGGCTCCTCCAAGACATGGCACCGTGCCAAAGCTGAGAGAAATGTCACTGGGCCCTCGTTTTCAGCGATTGAAAGTGGGAGAAGGCGCAACTTCTGCGGCTGGAAGCCTCTTTGGATTGGGACCAATGCCACATCCACATCAAAAACTGCACGGACTTGATCTGGCGTTGATCTCAGAATGGCTGGAGGCACCTGCGACAGCTGTGTCATGATTTGAAGATATTTGAAGCTGTGTCACTTGCCTGAGAAGAGGAAAACGAAAGCAAACATCCCATTTTGACGATGGTTGAGCGCGGCAGTTGCAGTGCGAGCGCTTTGGCTGCTATGCGCCCCACAGATCGGATATCAGAACATATGTCAAATAGAATGTCAAGCGGAGCTACCACATAGAATGCCAGAATAAAGTTTCTGATAGCATGCCAAAAGGAACGCCAGAATAGACTTTCAGATCGAATGCCAAAAAAAACCACAACAAGTGCTAGATAGAATGAAGTTGCCCATGTCAGCGACACTGTCACGATAGATGCCAGACAATATGCCAAAATAGAATTTCAGTTCGAATGCCAAAAGGCACGCCACAACAAATATCAACAAATGCTAGACAGAATGTAGTTGACAGAAAAGTAGACGCCAGAAAGGATGACAGATAGCATGTTTCAATTACCGCAAAGCCGAAGAAACCCCAACGGGCCCTATCCGCCGTTGGGCTTCGCTCATCGATATCTCGTTCGCTACAAGTCTTATATATGTGCGGTGCTGTCATATAGACCCAGAATATGTCCTTTACGACTGAAAAAATTGCAGCACAGGCACCCCAAAGGCACGAACATGCACCCCAAATTCGCAGAGGGCTGTGCATCGTATGAACCCGCAAATAAGATATCAGAACATACGTCAGATAGAATGTCAAGTGGAGCTACCACATAGAATGCCAAAAAAGAGTTTCTGATAGCATACCAGTAGTACCGCACAAGGCGGTGGCGGAAGTTTCAGGAATAGCACACTATAGGAGAGGTGAGTTGTTGTGAGTCATGGATGGCAGAGCAGACTAACTAACTGACTAACTGACTAACTGACTGACCGACTGACTAACTAACTAACTAACTACCTAACTAACTCACTAACTAACTAACTAACTAGCTGACTCACTGACTAACTGACTAGCTGACGAACTGACGAACTGACTAAGTGACTAACTAACTAACTAACTAACTAACTCACTCACTCACTCACTCACTAACTAACTAACTAACTGACGAACTGACAAACTAACTAGCTGACTAACAAACTAACTGACTAACAAACTAACTAACTGACTAAGTGAGTAACTGACTAAGTGAGTAACTGACAAACTGACTGACTAACTAACTAACTGACTGACTGACTGACTGACTAACTGACTGACTAACTAACTAACTGACTAACTGACTAACTGACTAACGGACTAACTGACTAACTGACTAACTGAGTAACTGACAAAATGACTGACAAACTGACTGACAAACTGACTGACTAACTGACTGACTAACTGACTGACTAACTGACTAACTAACTGACAAACTAACGAACTAAGTTGTTGAGTTGTTAAGTTGTTAAGCTGTTCAATTGTTAAGTTGTTAGTTCAGTTAGTTAACTGACATCTCAAAATTTGCTGAAAAACCCTCAGTTTTTGACACTTTTGACTTCCAAATGTGCTTGGCGCCACAATGGCGTGCACTTTTTCGACATCGGATGGCCATCGAATCGTCCAAAAANGACACTTTTGACTTCCAAATGTGCTTGGCGCCACAATGGCGTGCACTTTTTCGACATCGGATGGCCATCGAATCGTCCAAAAATGCTCCGAGACCCTCAGTTTTTTACCATTTTCACTTCCAAATGTGCTTCGCGCAACAGCGCCGTGCACTTTTTCGACATCTCAACTTCCAAAAGTGCTCCGAACCTGACAGTTTTTAACACTTTTTACTTCCAAATGTGCTTCGCGCCACAACNTTTTTCGACATCTCAACTTCCAAAAGTGCTCCGAACCTGACAGTTTTTAACACTTTTTACTTCCAAATGTGCTTCGCGCCACAACGCCGTGCACTTTTTGCGCATCTCAACTTCCAAAATTGTCCGAACGTCACAGTTTTTAACACTTTTTACTTCCAAATGTGCTTCGCGCCACAACGCCGTGCACCTTTTCCACATCGCAACTTCCAAAAGTGGTCCGAACCTGAGGTGTTTTAACACTTTTTACTTCCAAATGTGGTTCGCGCCACAACGGCGTGCAACTTTTCATCTCTCATCTGCCCAGATGTCTCCGCACCCGCCGCTTTAGCGAGCCTACTTTTCGACCCTCCGGAGCCACNCTTTTCATCTCTCATCTGCCCAGATGTCTCCGCACCCGCCGCTTTAGCGAGCCTACTTTTCGACCCTCCGGAGCCACAAAACATTGGAAAAACACAGTGCGTCGCGACTTTCCTACCTTTTCGCACACCTGCATCTTCTCTCTTCTGACTTATCTTCTCTCTTCTGACTTTCTTCATGGCTGTGCTTTTCCATCTGTCCATATTGTCGGAAGTTTGACTTCTAAACTTCCTTCGGCCAAGAGGAAGACCAGAATGAATGCCAGAGCGTGAGGATCAAGCGGAACGGTTGGTCGCAAAAGCCTTTAGTCGCCAAAACTTTTGGCTCATTGTTTCTTCACTTGCCAGGTGAGGGTCACTGGCTTTTATCAATAGTACTGAATTTCTTCCTTCTTCTCCTTTCCCCCCTGCTCCTCAACTGCAAGTCCCTGAGCGCACTGGGCGCTCCCGATCCTGAACGCCCAATGATCCACTGCGCGCTCCAATTCGCACTGACCCATGCCGGCCCGCGCAGCAGCTCTCGCAGCCCATATCCGAGAGAATGTCAAGATAGATGCCAGACCGAATGTCAGACTAGAATCGGATCGAATGCCAGAGACAATACCAGAATGCAAAACCGATAGAAAATAGATGTGAGAATATATACCAGATAGAATGTCCAAAGGAGATGCTTTAAGAAGACTGCCAGAGTAGGACCTCAAATAGAATAGCAAGAAAGATGCCAAAATGAATGCCAGATAGAGTGTCAGAACATAGGTCAGATAGAATGTCAAGTGGAGCTACCACATACAAGGCCAGAATAGAGTGTGAAAACCAGCTAGAAGGTAGTTGACAGAATACGTGCCAGAAAGGATGACAGATAGCATGTTACAATTACTGCAAAGCCGAAGAAACCCCAACGGGCCCTATCCGCCGTTGGGCTTCGCTCAGCGGCACCTCGCTCACCACAAGCCTTATATATGTGCTTCGCTTTCATATAAACCCAGAATATGTCCTTTACGCGTGATAAACTCCTGCAGCACATGCACCCCAAATTCGCAGAGAATCGCGCATCGCATCCACCCCAAAAGGTCATCAACGGGTACCCCAAAATCGCGGACCAGGGGGAAATCGATACCCCACCGTCACCTCTTTGCGACCTGGTGCATTACCCGGAAAAAGTCTCCCCATGTACGCCCTAACGCCGCCCAATTTCAAGAAAATGGGACCGTACGTGAACGGGTCCCCCCAGACCCCCTATTCTCACTTCGTTCGCCAAAAATCAACTAGCCAGCTTCCCGGCTGGCTTTCGTAGTTACTTGGCATGTCACGCGTCTGTTACTTGGCACATCTTGGCACCTCTCTTGAACAACGAAAAGCGGCAGGGAGGGCTGAATATTGGACCTCTGCTAAATTCCTCTCTCCATCGCCACCTCGGTTTCAAGATGTTTGAAGTCCTCGTAAGTTAATGTAAGTGATCATCTAAAAGTGATCATCTAAGTGCTCATCAAACATCCCAAGTGCTCATCAAGGCACTTTCCGAGGCAAGTCCATCCCAGATGGGACAAGTTACCTTCCAGGATCCAGCTGAAACCGCCAAAAACAGATAAGGATAAAAAACACCGTCGGAACTCCGAACGTGTCCGATGCAGCTCCCGGCCTTGATTCCGTACTGGAAGATGGACCTTCCGATGCAGCTCACTGCCGTGAGCGCAAGCCATGAGGCCAAGATTTCAGTGGGAAGCACCTGCTCGTGGCTTCGCATTTTCCCGAAGTCACGGCCCCAAGTCACGCCAGCATCTCCCAGAAGAAAGGGGACAACCAAAGACAACTCTGGGAGGTAAAGAAGTTGCTAAGAATGTTTTGATTCTGACAGAAAACAACTTGCCAAGAAGAAAGTGCTCACTGCCTTCTCGCGTTGATTTCCATGATTTTGGGCGGAACTTTATACCACTTGACTGTGTATTGCAATTCTTGCAGATGTATTGCAATGCATTCAACTTGACTGGCCTTTGAATGCTCACTGACCAAGTCCACGTGGACTAGCGTCTGGGCAACCAGCAAAGTTACCACGAGGACAGCGTCCAACAGCAATGAGACGCGTAGTGGCAACAACGTGTTGGGCTCCAACAGCTGCCCAGGATGGCCAACCACGGCAGCCAACACATCTGCTGGCGTAGCTTCTTCGAAGGGGATCTTGGACAACAACGCCAAAACCACCAGCATGGCCGGTCCACCGGCTTTGAAGTGAGGCAAGCGCGTGGAGATGTGGATCAAATTGATCCCAAACACCCGGGTCACCACCTCAATGGAGCGAATGAAAATCAACATCACGAAGGACAAGCTCCAATCCAACTTGCCGGGCAAGTGCAGGACGCGGGATGTTTGTTTGTCCCTGGAAGCAAATCCAAGGCCCAGCATTCCGCACGAGAAGACCACGGAGGCGGCCAGGAACCCCATGTCTAAGTTGGTAAGTTCCAGCTGTTCGAAGGCTTCCACTCCGCACATCGCACACACCAGGTAGTTGGACTGCACTAAGGCAGAGGTGGCCGACTCAGCCACCTGGCAACCCATGCTTCAAGACATTTCTAATCTTTGGAGACAAAATGTGACTTTTCCAAAAATGCCTTTGGACAAATTTTCCAAAAAAATCCTTCGGCCTCCGCATTCTTGCTCGATGCTAGCAAAGGATGCCTGTGGCGGTGTGCCGCTGACCATACTGTCAGCCCGAAGATGTGCAGCTGGAGGACCACGGCTCCAACGCCTAAGCTCATCAGATAGAGAGGAGAGAGCGCCGTGGTGTGGGCGAGGCTGTCCTTCTCTGGGCTCTTTCCCTGAAGAAACTGCACCACATCGCGGGCATTCAGCATGATGGGGAAGAGCATCCCCGCAGCGTTGAAGTAGAAATAGTCCATCATGTTGGTGGATGAGAAGAGGAAGAGTTGCTTTACGTCCAAAAGGAAGTCAGTATACCAGGCCACCTCAGGAACCGGTCACTTGACGAAGCGAAACTTCAGCGCGCAAAAAACAATTACAGCGAAAAAAAATGAGGCCCTGGCACAATCGAGGCAAATCAATTCGAACCAAAACATGGCCGGTTGGCCGGTGACGGCTTTGACGCTCCATTCTGAGGTGTCACGAGGCTTGGGCCATGTGACTCCAATGATATGCTCCCGTTTCTCCCCAACCAGGGTACGCAGCCCTTCCATCGGTGCAATGTGCTTTTGATCCGTTTCGGTGAGATCTATTGAATTGAAGATGTGAGATCTATTGTTCAACTTCTTTTTGATGCTCTTGATGTCGGGCAGAAGGGTGCATGCCCCTTTGTGGTGTGGCGGAGGCCACACAAAGTGCCGTGAGAGGGGTTCCATCCACACGCCACTGGGATTGCGGATGATCGCATGTGGATGGAAGTACACGGCGCTCCCCGACTCATCTTGTACCTGAGGGAACCATGTGGGAAACCCAACTGGATCCAATTCAAACTGCCATTCCCTACGGGTTCTCTCCAAAAGGCAAAACAACATTTGGCCGTGATAAATTCCCGATCCTCTTGCGCGAAGAATGCCAAGACTTCCTCATCCTGTTGTAGCCATATGGTTCGTTCCACCACATTCTCTTTGGAGCTTGGGTCGAGGCTTTCCATGTCTGCCAGGGCCAACTCCTGAGAGCTTTCAACTTCTTCAACTTCTTCAACTCGTCCAGAGTGGATCGCAAGCTTGAGCAAAAGCCCATCGTCCTTATCGTCGTCTCCTCTCACGATTTGGGAGCGGATTCTTCGAATCCCTCCAGGCTTCGGGTTGCCATAGGGGGCGCTCTCCAAGTCACCGCAAACCAATGGTTGACTCCTTTCAGCAACATCTCAGAACCAAAGAACAAAACCTGCGTAAATCAAAAGACAACATCAGATACAGTCATACGGTAATTAGTGGATTTTCATCCAGCATCTTTTTTGGAAAATTGAACACCAATGTCAACTTGACATTTGTTTTGAATATAAATTGATGGTCAATTTCGTGGCCAAGGCACAGCTCAATCTCAGCCTGTTCCGCTTCTGGGAACAGTTCCCGGGCATCTGTGCTGGTGTTACCTCAAGGTGTGGCTCAGCGACCAGCGCGACCGAGCGACCGGGCCACACAGCATTTATTGTCACAACGTGCTACTGAGCCCAGCACCTTGCTGAAGCTGCAATGGTTGCAGCCCGCACGTCGGCTTCGCGACTTTGGATTTACCGCAACCCATTTGCGTTTCAGAGCCACAGTTGCTGAGACAGAAAACGTGTATTTTTCCTCAAGCAGACACATCATGAAAAAAATGCACCACAAACACCTCCACACAAGCTGCCACTGGACATCTTCTCCATCCATTTCCACTTTTTCAAACCGAACCCAAGCAGGTGCCGGTGGCAGCTTGAGGAAAACTCTCAGGTGCCTGTGTGGAGCGAGGATTGTACAACGGCCCAGCTAGACATCTCAAAAACTGTCTAAAAACGGTTTGTTTCATCAACGAGTTCGTCGAAATCCCCAGTCACGTGAAGTTGAATGGTGTGAGGCCGGGCAGGATCCACCAGATCCACCAGGATGGTTCCGTGACTCGAATGCCAACTGATGTATCAAAATGCATCAAGTTGGCTGAAGTTACGATGGGTGCCTTCCGCTTTCTGTGCGTTTACCTTGTGCTCAATCGTGCCGCAGCTGTTTCCAGAAAATTGGTTGCGCATGATGAAATACGAATGCCTTATAGTCAGCGACGCCCAGTGAGTCTAGCAACTAGTGGCGGACCGATTCATAGAGGCCCCGATGGAAAACAATCTGAAATGCTATGATGCACTCGGGTCAGCCTCGCAACAGTACTGGGTCTCCCAACTTCCACCTCCAGGACAAAGCACAGCTGCTTGACATCTGTTGACGTCCATATGAAACTTCGATCTGGATCTCTGTTTTCCGCAGAAACTTTTTCCATGAGAGGTGAGATCTGTGGTTATAAACCCCTTTTGGATGACCCGTGTCAAGCAACTTCCATCTCACCCCACCATGTCCACTATGTCATGCGCCATGTCGCAGCACAAATGCGAAATTATCAGGGCTGAGCTCCGCACCATCTGCTTAGGCATTCTTTCTGCATTCTGTGCAGGCACGAGGTTTGAACTTCGACTGCCTGGTTCTTCCGAGCGACACAGGGTGATACAGAGAGTCACATTTTAATCACATTTCAGACCTCTGCCTAACTTTCTGTTTGAACATCATGCACGGATCCAGACCTTGTATCACACATATCACACAGTATTGACACCGTATTATGTTCTACACATTTCTTGTCAATTCTTAATCCCTCTACACATTTCAATCACCCCAGAGTTGCTGCAGGTGTTCTGAAGGTGGCACGATGACTCCAACAATGCACGAGGTCATCGGTTTTGAAAAAAATCGTTGTCCCCGCTCTTTTGAAATTTAAAACCCTGGAATGCATAATCTTATTTCCCACCCAGCCCTGTCGCGATGGCACCTACAAACTTTGGAAAGCGCTGTTTGCAATGCAGCTGGCCTTCCAATCCCCGAAATTCTGAGATTTTGCTAATATAACGAATACATATCAATGGGTGATACAATGTGAATGGCAATATAAACTGTTGAGGCGATCAACGGAGACGACCCTTTCAAATTTGCTCAGCAATGCAGCAATCCCAATCTTCACGTTTTGATGTCGGGATTGCCTTTCACCTTGCCCTCCCAAGTGTGTCCATGTTGCTCCTGTGACACTTGCATTCCATTGAAATTGATTGAAATAAGCAGAAACAGGATGAAACGCCACCAGCACCGAAATCCCCGATGGGTCAAAATAATTCGAAATTCGATGGGCACAGAGTGCAGAGTAGTACTGAAACGGCCTGGAGGGTGTGAAATTTGAACCATCTTCTGAATGGCCGTTTCTTCAATGCCAAAAGATTGCCCTAAGATCCATATCCCAAGGGATTTGCTGTCCCCCTAGGTCAAAAAATCCAACATTTGCACGCTCAAGACGAACTTTGCTCGCGCCCTTTGTATACAAGAACATCTTTTTCCCATCGAAAGTGCTGAGGAATTCATCAGGTGCTGGCCTCAAAATTTTGACTTCTGCCTTTGAAGCCGAGCCACTTGATCCGTCACTCTCGTGACATTCGCAGGGCACTGTGCCTGAAAGGACATATCAAACATATCACACATATCTACCTACACACTGGCCTCACAGTTTTTTGGGTGTCTTGCTATCTTGCCTCAGTTTCCTCCGAAACTTGGATCTTGAGGAACTGCAAGTCTTAAAGGATGTAACATCTGCAGCCCAGAGACATAAAAAAGGCAAAGGGATCCCTGTTGCATACCACCGAGTTTCATTCCATTTCATCAGAGCCCCCTGTATAAAAGGAGGGACATTATCCTATACAGTCTATACACGCCCTTCGTTTGCACAGTTTTGAAAGCGCCATTGGGCCCATCCTTGGCGACAATCATGAGAGACTTGTCCTGGAGACGATTCGTTGCCACGACATGCTGACGCTGGATCTGCATGTGTGCTTCAAATGCAAAACATTTTGATCATCCTGAAACTCACATAGACGATCTGATGCGGCGTACTTCTGCAGCCTTGGGATTCCACATGATTCCACTCCACATGTGGCAACAGAATCTGCTCTTTGCCCACATGGACTGATCAACAACAAATTCCAATCGGAAAGGCCCAGAAGGGCCAGACCATTGCGAAAGTCTAGGGGCTCGACTGCTTACACTCTCCAGGGTTCTGTGTGCCCTGGAAAAGTGAGGAGAACCAACCCGGTGGCGTTTCAGATTGATTTGAACTGCGCAAAGCGTTCACCCAGATCCTCACAGGCCGCTGTTGAACTCGCTCAGGACTAGCCACTGCAGAGGCTTCTGAAACGGTCCTGCGGGTCTGACAGGAACAATGCGCAACCGATGCGAAACGTTTTAGAAGCACCTCCTGTTGGTGTTGAGGCGGCTGCACTCCTGTTGCCCAAAAGTCAATGAAAACACCAATGCAAAAACACATCGGCTGTGTTATTTCAATGCGTTCCACCCATCGGTTGTGTTCACAAGAAGGAAACTGCAACCATGGCACATCCTCCAATGGCCCCAGGCTGTGCAATAGCACCTTCCACCTGACATACTTTGCAAAGTAGGTTCATTGCAAAGTTTGCCTCAACCGTTGGAAAGTTTTGCATATTTCAAGGATCGGATAACCCACATCATCACATATCAACTTCTTCCAGTAAGTACTGAACAGGTGTGAAAATGAGATGGGAAAAGGCAGGAAAAAGGAAGGCGGCGGTGGAAGACGGATGCGCAAAAAAAAGACGTGAGTGAACGCTTGTGTGGCATAGATGCGTAGATGTTGTGTGTGTGAGAGGGAGAAGAGAGGAGGTGGGATGCAGAACGGAAAGCAAAAACCGAGGATTTTCCCCGAATTCAAGCCCTGTCATGTCAGCACACGCCCTCTGCACCACGTCTCCACGATTGAGTGTTAACTGCACAAAGCCTCGTGCATCAAATACAACATATTTTGTGCATCGTGTATCAAACATCAAAATGCCGGGATTCAATGTGGTCAAACATTAGAGGTGTTCGGGGAGTGATGAGGGGAATTCTTGGATATGGGTGGGGTGTTTGGGGCAGAGCATGACTTGGATGAGTGAAGGAGTGTGTGATGGTGCGTGTGAGTGCGTGGTGGCCAGCTACAAGTTGTAATAATATTTTCCAGGCTGCCATTCACATTCCTAACATATTCAGGTGAAGTGCTATATATTTCTGATTGGAATGCCTTGCTCATGAAGAAATGAGTATGTAGAATGGACAGTGGCAAAACACGCTGAACAACAATAAATTATGGGGTACATACGTGACAAAACATGTGAAACATTAAGCAAAATTAAGAAAACTTAAAACCGCACATGATTCAAAATCGGAAAAAACATGTAGCCCTTCAGAGTCTCTGCACCGCAATTGATGATCTTTGGAAACATGTTTTTTAAAAAAATGCCTTCAACAATTTCAATACTTCCCATTGAGCGTTGGCATAGATCAGTATACTGTATTTGTGGAGCGAGCCTTTTGGCATGCCCTTCAGAATTTCCATGAATGTCCAATAGATGTGTGCAGCCTTTGTTCCAAAGTGTTTTCTTACCTCAGCATGACCCAAAAGCCTAGCAACTTAAAATTGATCAAACACAATAGTTTGACGGGATGATTTCTTTGCATTTGGTATGTTTTTTCCCCAGTATGCTTGACAAATTTGGGTAGCAACACCTTTGCCTTCGATCACCAATTCGCAGAGCTACTTTATTTCCGAAAATGCCAAAACATCGTACATAACATGATATGACAAGGTACAATGACATGCAATATGTTGAAGCAACACTATGCATCGTGGCAAACTCTTATGTTACTGTGAGCACTGTGGGGTCGCCCCATCGGCATCGATGGTCAGCTGTTATCAACGATGTCATGATGTCAATGTCCCAGGGTTGAGCTCCCAGGCATCGAATCGAATCGTGAATTGTAAGCAGAAAACAACAGTACCACTCAGTTCCGCCTACAGCTCTTGAAAACTCCGCCATCTCTGTAGTTTAGGCCACCTGGCCACAAAGGAGCCAGGTGGCCTAAGTCCCCAGCAATTCCCCAAATTCAGCATCCAAATTCTTTGCTTACTTTCCTTGCCTTCGTTTGAACTCCGTCTCCGCCGTCTCCGGGGGAGACACCGACGACTCCACGGATTTGCGCAGCATGGCGACTCACACGCAGCGCATCGCAGCACCGCTCAGCACAGCTCAGCACAGCTCAGCTCAGCACACTGTGCAGCACGTGGTGAGGTGAAACACCATGGATAAGCAAAAGGGGCTCCAAGAGAAATGATAGGAAAATTTGTTTACCCTAGTTTATCCTCCACCCTCTACTCCTTTCAACAACCTGTGTCTGTCTTGTTCGTCTTTTTCAGGGTTCAAATTGCCGACAGATTGAAATCACCTGGGCTTTAATTGCAATCTGTGCAGCGTCAACCGCAACATCAAGACCTGAGGTGTCTGAGCCTTCTCCCCGCAATGCATCTGGATAGCGCAAACTCCATGGCCCATGATGGGATGCAAGTGATGTGCAAACATCCAAACAGGCAAATCCACAAATTTTCCTTGGACATCAACTGCACAACTACATCCAAGCACATCTGCAAAAAACACATCAAATTCGAGAGGGTCTGAGCGAAGGGTTCTTCTAAAAGTTGGATCTGCATATCTTGACATCTTCACATCTTCACATCCTTACATCTTCACATCTTCACATCTTCATATCTTCACATCCTCACATCTTCACATCCTCACATCTTCACATCTTCACATCTTCACATCCTCACACCTTCGCATCTCTCTCTCTTTCTCTCTCTCTCGCTCTCCCTCTCTCTCTCTCTCTCTCCTCTCTCTCTCTCTCTCACATCCTCACATCTTCATATCTCTCTCTTTCTCTCTCTCTCTCTCTCTCTCTCCCTCTCTCTCTCCTCTCTCTCTTTCTCTCTCTCTCTCTCTTCTCTGTCTCTGTCTCTGTCTCTCTCTCTCTCTCTCTCTCTCTGTTTCTCCACTTTCACTCTCTCCTTCTTCTTCTTTCTCTCTTTAGGCCGCGGGCAGTGCCGACGAGCCGTCACGAAACGTCAACCCTCTCGCACGAAACGAGGTTCGANTTAGGCCGCGGGCAGTGCCGACGAGCCGTCACGAAACGTCAACCCTCTCGCACGAAACGAGGTTCGATCGTCAAAAACTGAAGTAAAATTGCGATTTCACGTGTCCCGGATGAACCCTTCACGCTTCACGCGCGAAACGAGGTTCGATCGTCAAAAACTGAAGTAAAATTGCTATTTCACGTGTCCCGGATGAACCCTTCACGCACGAAACGAGGTTCGATCGTCAAAAGTTCGATCGTCAAAAACTGAAATAAAACTGCGATTTCAACTGTGCTGGATGAACCCTTCCCGCACGAAACGAGGTTCGATCGTCAAAAACTGGGGTAAAATTGCGATTTCAACTGTGCCGGATGAAGCCTTCACGCTTCACGCGCGAAACGAGGTTCGATCGTCAAAAACTGAAGTAAAATTGCGATTTCACGTGTCCCGGATGAACCCTTCACGCACGAAACGAGGTTCGATCGTCAAAAGTTCGATCGTCAAAAACTAAAATAAAATTGCGATTTCAACTGTGCTGGCCTTCCCGCACGAAACGAGGTTCGATCGTCAAAAACTGCGGTAAAATTGCGATTTCAACTGTGCGTAATAGGTTCTGTGTGTGAAAGTGTCTTTGTGTAAAAGTGTTTGTGTGTAAAAGCGTTTGTGTGTGTGAAAGCGTCTGTGTCTAGAAGGGTCTGTGTGTAAAAGGGTCTGTGTGTAAAAGCGTCTGTGTGTAAAAGCGTCTGTGTGTAAAAGAGTTTGTGTGTAAAGGGGTCTGTGTGTAAAAGCGTCTGTGTGTAAAAGCGTCTGTGTGTAAAAGAGTTTGTGTGTAAAGGGGTCTGTGTGTAAAAGCGTCTGTGTGTAAAAGGGTCTGTGTGTAAGAGGGTTTGTGTGTAAAAGGGTCTGTGTGTAAAAGCGTCTGTGTGTAAAAGCTTCTGTGTGTAAAAACGTCTGTGTGTAAAAGCGCTTGTGTGTAAGAGGGTCTGCGTGTAAAAGGGTCTGTGTGTAAAAGCGTCTGTGTGTAAAAGGGTCTGTGTGTAAAAAGGTTTGTGTGTAAAATGGTATGTGTGTAAAAGCGTCTGTGTGTAAAAGGGTCTGTGTGTAAGAGGGTTTGTGTGTAAAAGGGTCTGTGTGTAAAAGCGTCTGCCTGTAAAAGCGTCTGTGTGTAAAAGCGTCTGTGTGTAAAAGCGTCTGTGTGTAAAAGCTTCTGTGTGTAAAAGGGTCTGTGTGTAAAAGCCTCTGTGTGTAAAAGCGTATGTGTGTAAAAGCTTCTGTGTGTAAGAGGGTGTGTGTGTAAAAGCGTCTGTGTGTAAAAGCTTCTGTGTGTGAAAGGGTCTGCGTGTAAAAGGGTCTGTGTGTAAAAGGGTCTGTGTGTAAAAGCTTCTGTGTGTAAAAGCGTCTGTGTGTAAAAGCTTCTGTGTGTAAAAGCGTTTGTGTTNGTAAAAGGGTCTGTGTGTAAAAGGGTCTGTGTGTAAAAGCTTCTGTGTGTAAAAGCGTCTGTGTGTAAAAGCTTCTGTGTGTAAAAGCGTTTGTGTTTACAAGCGCCTGTGTGTAAAAGCGTCTGTGTGTAAATGCTTCTGTGTGTAAGAGTGTTTGTGTGTAAAAGGTTCTGTGTGTAAAAGGGTCTGTGTGTAAAAGCGTCTGTGTGTAGAAGCGTCTGCGTGTAAACGCGTCTGTGTGTGAAAGCGTCTGTGTGTAAAAGCGTCTGTGTGTAAAAGCTTCTGTGTGTAAGAGGGTTTGTGTGTAAGAGGGTCTGTGTGTTAAAGGGTCTGCGTGTAAAAGCGTTTGTGTGTAATAGTGTTTGTGTGTGAAAGCGTCTGTGTGTAAAAGGGTCTGCGTGTAAAAGGGTCTGTGTGTAAAAGGGTCTGTGTGNTGTAAAAGCGTTTGTGTGTAATAGTGTTTGTGTGTGAAAGCGTCTGTGTGTAAAAGGGTCTGCGTGTAAAAGGGTCTGTGTGTAAAAGGGTCTGTGTGTGAAAGCGTTTGTGTGCAAAAGATTGCAAAAGCGTCTGTGATGTCTTATGTCTCTCTGCACATCTTCCCATTTTCACATCATCACATCTTCACTTATTCACATTTTCTTTTTCCGGACACGCCTTTTTCCGCATGAGTCCGGTCAGATGGCTGTGTTGACAGGTTGGACTGTTTTTATACTGGCCAGTCTCCAGATGTGCAAAGTCNTTTTTCCGGACACGCCTTTTTCCGCATGAGTCCGGTCAGATGGCTGTGTTGACAGGTTGGACTGTTTTTATACTGGCCAGTCTCCAGATGTGCAAAGTCCAAAGTTGTTCAGGCCCGGGGGTGGGGAGGGAGAAGGCTGATCTCAGGGTTGTCTACTGGGTGGTTGGTCAGGNTCAATGTTGAGGGCTGCGGTGCCGGGCAGATGGAGCAGGCTGCACGCAAAGGCTCGCATGGCTGCTGTTGTAAGAAGGGCTGCCCATCGTGAAATCCATCCTTGGCGAGCTGCTTGTCTCAGGGGTTGGGATGTGGATTGGGCCCGGTGATGGGCGAGCAGGCGGATGAAAGTGGCTGCCTCTGTGCTCCAACGCCCTCTACGCTCAAGTGCAACGACAACGAGTCGTGCACGGTCACCGTGAGCCAGTTCCGGGTATGTTCTTTCTGCATGGCTTGACGGGCGATGCGGAGGGCTGCTCCTGTGGTGGTGCGCTGGTGTCTCCGTGGCTGGGCGGCCGACGTGAGGGGGGAGACCAGCGTGGTGTCCANCGATGCGGAGGGCTGCTCCTGTGGTGGTGCGCTGGTGTCTCCGTGGCTGGGCGGCCGACGTGAGGGGGGAGACCAGCGTGGTGTCCACTGCCAACTGGGACCCATTCCAAAGGGGGAGTCCGTTCGCAATGACCTCAATCCTTCTCTCATCGGTGCTGCTGGCTT
>BGPT01000174.1:24478-92134 GCA_003297045.1 Symbiodinium sp. clade C Y103 | reverse complement strand
GCTCTGAGACTTCTTTGCTCTGACACTTCTTTGCTCTGAGACTTCTTTGCTCTGAGGCCTGTTTGCTATGGGACTTCTTTGCCCTGAGACTTCTTTGCTCTGAGACTTCTTTGCTCTGAGACTTCTTTGCCCTGAGACTTCTTTGCCCTGAGGCTGCTTTGCCCTGAGACTTTGTTTGCTCTGAGACTTCTTTGCTCTGAGACTTCTTTGCTCTGAGACTTCTTTGCCCTGAGACTTCTTTGCCCTGAGGCTGCTTTGCCCTGAGATTTCTTTGCTCTGAGACTTCTTTGCTCTGAGACTTCTTTGCTCTGAGACTTCTTTGCTCTGAGGCCTGTTTGCTATGGGACTTCTTTGCTCTGAGACTTCTTTGCTCTGACACTTCTTTGCTCTGAGACTTCTTTGCTCTGAGGCCTGTTTGCTATGGGACTTCTTTGCCCTGAGACTTCTTTGCTCTGACACTTCTTTGCTCTGAGACTTCTTTGCTCTGAGGCCTGTTTGCTATGGGACTTCTTTGCCCTGAGACTTCTTTGCTTTGAGACTTCTTTGCTCTGAGACGTCTTTGCCCTGAGACTTTGTTTGCCCTGAGACTTCTTTGCTCTGAGACTTCTTTGCTCTGAGACTTCTTTGCTCCGAGACTTCTTTGCCCTGAGACTTCTTTGCTCTGAGACTTCTTTGCCCTGAGACTTCTGAGACTTCTTTGCTCTGAGACTTCTTTGCTCTGAGACTTCTTTTGCTCTGGTTGCTATGCAGATCATTTTTTGTAACAAGGAAGTATAGACTCGTAAACTTCCTTTGATCAGTACATTATGGTATGACCGTGCTGCACTGGACAAGGGAATGACAGAATGTATTTGAAGTGACGTTGATGTGATGCCGGTGTTGTCCGATGCTTTTACATCACTCTACACACCTGTTGCGCGATAAATGTGTGGCATCATTGTCCTCGCCAGCGCTCCGTAAAAGCAGCCACAGGGATTCGAGCATACGACAGCTGATAGACACAAACTATGTATATTTGCATTTCACGCAAAACTACAAATAAAGGTCCTGCAGTGACGCAGACTTACCTTTCGGCGCAAACATGGGTTCGAAGGCACCGCGCGCCATGTGACAAAGGCGAATGCAGCATGGCCTTGTCGTTTGTTCAATCATGGTCTGCCCAAAAAATGAAAACAACCCTTCCATCATCTTCCGTCCTTCCCCTGAAGAGTTGGTGATGGCAAGGGGGCAACCCTCTACTGCACTCGTCACTATTCGGTCCTGCGTCATGATGTCCTGGGGATGGTATTTGGATCCACACTGATGATCACCGTATCCAAGTACGGACCGCTGCCCTGCGGCCTGAGGTCTTATTGTCGAGACGCGTTCCTATCATGATCTTTCATGTCGTTCCTGTGCCGCTTTCGTGCTTTGAGGCATGCGTTTGTTTTCAACAGGCCATAACCTTCAATTCTATCTTATGCTGTGCAATGGTGATGTTGAAGAGAATGCTATGAGTCGGATGTGCCAATCCTCGCCTGTCTCATGATAAGTGGGAGTTGCAAGGGGTTCGGCGAGCTTGCACGTGTTGTAAGGCTATAGACTGTTGTGAATGTTTGTTGGTTTTGATGTTTCTTGATGCGTTGATATGTACATATGTTGTATATGTGTATAATTCATCTTTCCTAGAGTGAGGTCGTGCTTCAACACTGACGTACTTCACAACGCGGTGTTCCTTCCATTTTTTGAGGCGGGATTGGTGAGACGTCCCAGACTTGTTGTTCTGGATGAGCTGTCACCGTGTTTGTGTGATTTTTTGGGCTTGGCCAAGCGCCTCGGCTGAAATTCTGTACTGGAATTACAACGAAATCCCGAGATTTTGCGTTTCGGTGTTTGTCTGGCAAATTACACAAATCCAAGCTGGCACAGAAAATACTTTCGAGCAGCATTGCGTAGTAAATCTATTTACTGTGGGGCACCGTCGCTGTTTCTAGGACAAAAGCATACTTTGGAGTAAACAGTGGTTGCGACCACTATATTGATCTACAAGTCCGTTCTTGTACAAAAAAAGAATGCAGGAGTGGTGCACAGAGTGTGGCAAGAGGTTCATTCAAGTAAGTGCGCTGGAAGCTACCTTTACAACAAAGCCTCGTTAAAGTTTTGGTGTGAGCTTTCTGGAGAGTCACAACAATCTTGAACATTCAGTAGAATTCAGTATTTGAAAGTTGTGTGACAGAGACTTCCACACAGGTGTTCTACCAGAATATCGTGTGCAAGGGTGTGCTGTGTGACTTTCCTTCAACAACCTTTTGATTTTGCAAGGGCTACAAGATGTAGCCTTCTGACAACAACCTTCAACAACCTTCTGACAACAGAAACTTTCCATGTCCCAAACAGCGTCTTACAAACCTTTCGTCCAAAAATGTTGCACAGCAGCCTTCTTCACAGTTTCTACAACAAGGTTGTAGAAGAGTATCCCACAAGACTGTGGTACAGGCATGTTCCATCAGAATGGTATGCAAATATGAAAAAGCTTCTGTATCTCAACATGCCCTGGCAGGTTTTGCAAGTTGCAGTTTCCGCTTGCACGATGGTTCATTCGCAAATTGCCTCGATATGGTCTGCGACGCCATGTCGACTTTGCTGGTATTCTGTAGAGGGCCACCGTTTCTCGCGTCTCTTTTGTCGTGACCGATCGCGGAAATCTACGGAGAGCGCTTGATGGGGATGGTTGCAACGATAGGCGCAACGTCCAATTGACATGACTTCTCGCGCTCGCTCGGTGCATACCGTGTTGACGTTTCGCAAGTGTGACTTTGTTCTTAAACAGCCGTCTTGGCTTTGTTGACGTCGGCGCAGTTTGCGCGATGAGAAAGCGTCATGATTCTTTTGACCAACAACTTTTGCCGCTTTTCGGGGTCTATTTGTTTCAACCTGAGTCAGAACACAACGGTAGGGTGTCGCTGGTTTTTTGCTGCCAGTGATTCAGTGACAGCAACGTTTTTGTGCTGTCGGCACTGCTGTCGGCCGCTGGCAGTTCACCATCTTTGTGGCGTGTGAAACGAGCAAAAAAAACTAGAAGAAAATCCATTCTCTGGCGGTTTCAATCAATTTCAATCTGAAAGAAATGTCAAGTTGGCACCAAACTATTACCAATCACTCCAAAACACATCTGGGACGTGTAATGAGTGATTTTCGAATTCCACATAGAGATAAATAAGTCACAATCAGTAACCATAAGTTTCATTTATACAGCATTTGAAACCACCAACTGGCAATTTCTGCAGGATTTTCGAAGGGTTCTTGGCTGTCAGCATTCTGACAGTGCTATGTTGTTGCGTCTCAGGAAATTGCGGTGACAGCTACTCAACCATCCTGGCTCCCGGCATCTGCCAAAGAATTCATCGCGAAAAAACGGGCTGGTTTGAGGTGACAATGGTGATATCGAATAATTACTACCATTTGATTATTATAATTCATTATTATATTACCGTTCAATTCTGGAGTATTGATGAATAACGATTTTTGGATGTCATCTCATTCACATCTAAAGCTGTCCAACGTGGATTTGGACAGGTGTAGCTGGTCTGGCTCTGGCGAGAGATTCAGCAAACATGAACTGACAGTTGAAATCTACCCATCTTCAATTCATTTCGACTATTTCGACTCTCCAATCCCGGCAGTTTCAGGGTCCTTCAAGGGAGATTGCGTTCCAAAGAACAGCCACGTGGACGAAATACCTCAGCATCTCAGCATTTCCCAACTCCGAAACAGATCTCCACAGCGCAGTGTCACGCCTCCGGGGAGGGGAAAGATCTGACAGTGAATGGTGAAGATGGAGTCGTCATGCTGATGGATCAGCTCTTGATACCTCGCCGATCCGACAGGATCTGACAGGCAGAACACAGGCAGAACACGGATCAAGTTGTTCTAACATGTTTCATCATGTTTCATGACGTGTCCTGTGCACTTGTGGTTACCAACATCTTTGTTCTAGCCAATCAGTTCGTGATTCCCTTTACTCATCATTGACTCATATTCCAATTCCCTTCCAAAATTGATGAGTTGAACACCTCCAATTCCCATCCCAAGTTGCTCTGAAGACTTCATCACATAATCGCGAATCAGGTCCTGGCGTTGCGAGAAAATCCGACACTTTTGCTGATGCCAAGGTTCCCTTTCCAAACCCCCAAAGACAGCAGCTTACCGCCATGACTTAACAGGAACTGCCTTGTCAGCGCTGCTGAAATGAAGAGGAAATCCTCCAAAGACCTGCTATTTCACCACCAGAAAACACCGAAAACACCATGCAATGTGATGTTTGTCATGATGCTCAGGCGGTGATATCTGCACAGATCCTTGCCTTGCCCTTCATGGTTGGGAAAACAGATTTGCCTGGCATGGCTGTAA
Organism: Symbiodinium sp. clade C Y103; assembly: GCA_003297045.1. Taxonomy (NCBI): domain Eukaryota; class Dinophyceae; order Suessiales; family Symbiodiniaceae; genus Cladocopium; species Cladocopium sp. clade C. The sequence continues at coordinate 87,745 of BGPT01000174.1, read as the reverse complement.
CACGACTTCTTTGAAGTTCTGGCTCAAGCCACTGACAGGAGTCAGAATATGGCCAGAAGTCAAACCCACATTACTCCAAGGCCCCCAAAAAGGCACAGCATCCACTGTTTGGGGATCCTCTCATCTACCTGTCACTTGCTGATTTCAGTGGTGGGTGCAGCTTTGCCTTCTTTGAAGCTTCTGATCTTCGCCAAAACCTGGTGCCAGCCCTTCTGCTCAGCAGCCTCCCAACAGAAACGGCTAGTGCTGCTTGCGACCTGCGACTGGACAATAAATAAGGAAACCGCCAACAGAAACTGCACCTGGACTGTAGTGTAGTATCGGTATTTGCCTTTCCTTGGCGAAATGTGAGGCACGGTGAAGTTTGTGCCAAGTCAGGTGCCATGGTCCAATGAGGGCCATACCTGTCAGGCTGATTGAAAGCCGTGCCAAACTTGTTGAAACGCTCCTGAAGGCGGCGAAACACACCCAAAATGCGCAACTCATCGAGTGAAGATCTCATCCTATCCTATATCAATAATCTATCTTCCCTACCGGTGGCAAGAAACGTTGAACACCATGGAGCCTAATCATTCTGCAGTTGCATCCCGGAAGAAAAACCATGGGAGGTAGATGACTGGGTGCCAAATCGAGCCGCTGCCAGTGATATTCTGCTGAACAATTGAACCATGCCATGCGTTAACGCATAACTATTGCAAGGTCACAACATTTCCCAACATTTGCACAGCAGGTACAAGGTGTGGCCCCCCAGTTATAAGTTAGTTTATAAACCCCATTAGCATTCATTAAATATTGTAATATCCCCCCTATCCCCATAAACCATAGAATTCACCAAGTCTTGTGCGTCAACTGAGCTCTATTTCGTTGGGCCTCACCTATGACGGATCACAGCTTGCGGCTTGCGCCTGGAAATGCGGAGCCAGCAACTTCGCGAGGTAACTCTCTGCATCGTTCCACTTCGCCGAGTCCTAGGTGGTGGTGGAAAAACTGGGGAAGCCTCTTATTTGTTCCCTTGGTTTATGTTGGGATATACATTTTCAATTTTCGGGGGTCCAAACGAAACCGAAGAATATGCTCCACATTGATGCTGTTTGTGGTTCAAAAGGTGACAGTTCCCAGAAAAGGCTCCTGTCAAAGCAACATAAAGCAACTAGGGTCCAGTTGTAGGGGTGTTTCCTCAAACAGAGGTGCCCCAAAAACCATCGTTCTTTTAATAAAACATGACAAGTTGTGGATGATTCTGAGGCCCCCCATTTCTGTGAAGCACCATGGGTTCGTGCAGCCAACTGGAGCCGGCAGTCCATTTGAACGGTACAGAGTTTCTTGCTGTGCCAAGGATCAGTGTGCCACAAAGGACAGAAATCCACATCCAACGTTGCGATCTCTTCGTGAATGTGAAGGAACTGATCCAACCTGAGGTATTTCTCCATGTTTGTCAGGAAAAATGGCAACCAACCTGATTTCTCCATGTTTGTCAGCAGAAAAAAGGGCCAGCAAAACATGAAATCAAGGAACACCACATAACAAATCTAGCAGTTCCTCAGTATTGGACGGTACCTTTTCCGTTTAGGACAGCACCCAAAAATGGAGTTTTTCCAGGATGCCACAGGAATTTTCAGAAACTGAGCGACTGTTCCAGCAGTTTGGGGCGATGATCAAAGATCGTGTCTTTGCCGATCCTTCCACGTAGAAGTCGGAGATTCTCCTGCGGCAAAGTCATCTAAAGGGGACTTTTGCGCAACTTATGAGCACACAAATATACTTGTGACATATGATTCATAATGATTCATGTGACGTTGATATTGAAGATATCTGGCAATCAAAATCATTTTGAATTCCTCTTGGGTTGTGAGACACCTGTATTTTTGACTTTCACCCCCCCGACCTGGGACTCCGTGACCAACTGACTTTCCAGCTGCCGCAGTTGTGAGTGTTTCAAGGAGGGCTCCATCAAGACGTTGTCGGTCACATATCTGATGCTATAATTGCTACGTTCCTCATCGGACAACAAAGTCATCCAAGTTCCAATGGCATCCTGCGCCTCATTGATGGGATAAGAATCCTCGAAGTTGTAGGTGATGCAGGCTGGATGTTGATTTTGACGATTAGCCCAAAGCTGCGTCTTGTTGAAAACCACATCAATGGAGTCATATGGAAGCCAATCCACCAAACTTTGTTCCCCAAGAAGCTGCGATTTGGGTGCAGTTGGCAAGAACCTGAACCAGGAGAAACAGGGGAAAGGAAGAGAAGCTTTCAGGGAAGGAGTTGGTGGAAAAGCAAAGCAGCTTTTGACTTTTAACAAATCTTCCCAAAGTCTGCGTACTAGTGACTACTACTGTGACAGCTGTAGCACCAAACTGAAGCTAATTTCACCCCCCAAGCTTTCTGCCTGGTTGCTCCAATCAAAAGCGGGTCTGCCAATTGTGGTCTGCAATCTCAAGTAGGGATGCAAATATTAAGTGTTTCAAACCACCAAACAGTCCATAGGTTGGCACAGCAATCATACCCCATTTCTGGTGCTGCAATCCCACATTGGCAATAATCCTCATTTGGTCTTCAAAAAACAATCCAGTGAACCATTTACAAAATCTTACAATCAAGAATCACACATCTCCCCAGCAACAAAATCGGGGTTTCCAATCCATGGGGGTACCCCCAAATCATCCATTTATAGATAGGATTTTCCATGAAACAAACCAACCAGCTACTGGGGATCATTTATGGCAACCCCCATATACACTCCGGTAATCAAACGTGGCAAATGGAAAATCCACCATCTATAGATGATATTTTCCCATTCAAACCTCCATTTAGTTCGGGGATTTCCAATTGCCACGTTTGATTATCGGAGGGTAACTATCATCAATTTTTTGAAACATCTACCCTCTGGTTATTTAACAGAGCCATGGAAAACCACCATCTTCAATAGGTCAATCACCTTTTTTATCATCTAAAAATGGGCCATTCATCCCCGAACTAAATGGAGGTTTCGTTCGCTGGGAAAATCATCCAAAATTCACCAGCTAACCCATGGCTATGTTCAGAGGGTAAGTTTTCCAATCCACATCTGAGCCAGGGCACCTCTGCGTTTCCATCATCTGTTGCTTCACCAAATCGCGGCCCACCGATTTGGCCTTGGCCTTGGGTCGTGGACCCCTTCCCACCGTGGGGACGCCATCCAACTCCACCATGACGTCGCCCACCTGACACCAGGGCCCTAAAGATGTGGCAAATTTCAGGCATTTTAATGCATTTTCATGGGGAAATATCATGATAGATTCTGATAGACTATAGGATTCTTTTTTGGGCCTTTGTTTTTTTCTTTGAGAAACATGCACATTTTCAGTTTGAAGTTGGAATTACAGAGTCACCGACTCTGATCCCATTGACCTCATGGCTGGTGAAGTCTTGAATCGCCAGTGCGGTATCATCCTCGTCATCCTCGTCCTCATTGGTTTGCTCCACCTTTGGCTCTGCAACGACCTTCTTTTTGGTTTCCACCCAGCGGTTGGGTAAGTGGTAGAATTCCCGGGTCGAAGGCTCCCAGAAAGTGACCCAACCACCGTCCTCACGAGTCATGACCCACACATGTTCCACCAACTTCGGCTTGGAAGTCGCCGTTGGAACTTGGATGGTTCCCTTTACCACATAGGCATCACGGCTCATGCCCAACAGCACGGAACACAACAAGATGGCATGGTCTTGGGGTGACCCTTTCCGGCTGAAGAGCAGATATTGTGGATCTTTCCACATCTCCTTATAGATCATCCCAGTTCGTTCTTGCTTGGTGGACATGGTGTAAGTAATACAATGCATCCAATGGAGCAACTTGGCTGGTTGGATGTAGTCTTGACTCACGGTGGTTTCCGCTATGAAGGCCATCAAAGGTAAGGGCTCCAGATTCATAGGATGTAAACCGACACAGGGAAAGCTGCGTACATCTCCCATGGATCCCATGGCGACGCATCGTTTGGCACCAATGGAATCCGGAAATGGCCCAGCAAAGTTCTCCGCAAAGGTTTCGTTGCGTTGGATGAAGGCCGCTTCTTTGTTTGGCCAATCCAATGCATCTGCCTCTTCTTGAGCAAACTCTGCCAAGCCATGAAAATCAGTGGTGGGCCATGCGGGATAAAAAAAGGCTTCGAAATGCACCAGAGGTTGGTTGGGATTTGCAATTTGACAACCCACCAGTGGAGTTCGAGATCCATCGAACCACCTCACTGCTCTCTCCTGGTCATACCAGGCAGCTGCTGCCTGTGGAGCATCTAATTCTTCGCCATCGGCGGCGTCTTTACCAGACTTCACGCGGCCACGAAGGGTGCACTTGATCTCGTGGTTGCCTCAAAGTCAGCCCGTACAAAACCAACACTAACAGGAACAAGAATGATTCCTTTCAATTCAAGGATATGTTAGAACAGCTTTGTAGTGCTGCCCCTCGTATACCTCATGCTTATAGATGGATCCCTACCGCAAGCCATCAGTTTCGGGGATTCGTCCATTTTGCAAGCAAATTTCCACCAATTTTTGGACAACTCCATCAACTTTCCGATTTTCCACCATCATCTTTTGGGAAAAACAACAAACACTGGACCATCACGTTTTATTTTTCCAAGCAATTTTTCCTGAAATCCACAGCCCGCCACCGCCCAAGTCACTCTGGAGCACTGAGACGAGTGATACCGTGGTGAAGCCCAGTGAGGTGGAGGAGGCATCGTCATGATGCCAAACCTGGCAATATGACACTGGAAATAGCGGATATTCATGGTCAAATATCAAACAATATTTATTTATGATATCATTCCATATTTATACATGATAGAATATGGTACAAATATCAGATTTGCAAATTCAAATCTGAGTTTTTTGCATTGCTACACGTGGCAAGATCTTTTTGGATTCGGAATTCGGATTTGGATATTCACATGTGACGTGAAATCTCATGGAATTGAAATGATATCATTGAATGCAGGGATCTAATCTTAACCTTGAATTAGAGCGGATCTCAATGCAAATGTCACCATGCAAATTCAAATACCTTTGAAAGGGGATTGCTGTTTGCAGAATGGGGGTAGAAATCCATTTGGACGTGGATATCAAAAATGCCATTGCTCGATCGATAACGCTCCACTTTCAGGAGAAGACACAAATATCTTTGGCTTGCACGGAATGTCATCCAATAAGGAACACATGTTGCGTTCTGCTCTGAGATGGACCAAACAACAGCAACAACGAAATAGTGCTTGCGCTTCTAAACTCAGAATTTTGAGACACAAAGATGACATCAGTTTCTACAAGGTGTTTCGAATCTCTAACTTACAAACTTGCAGCAACTGAGCAGTGTCCAAAGAAACCCAAAATAGGGATTCTGAGTTCATGGACTATGATCACTCGCAATATGCAAAACGTAATTTTTGAACGTTTCACCAACAGAAAAATCATCAACCAACAGGGGTGTCGAATGCAGCCTGTCGCGCCTGGATTTGAATGTCTCCTTTGGATTTCATCTCGTAGAGAAAGGCGGTTTCCAGATATTTCCGGGAGGTGATCTTCTCATTGAAGAAGCGCACGGGGAAATAAAAGGAGTGGTTGAAGGTGGGGCGAATCGTGTTCTTCAACACAAAGGAGGTCTGCATCATATTGTCCCAGCCTGGGCTCTGGTGATGGGATGATCTTGGATGTTAGGATGGGGTTCATAGATGTTCATAGTCTGGAGAACTGTGATGAATTCCATAGATCCACATTTTTGTCCAAATATGCAAAATCATCAAAGTATCCATTTTTTTTGGTGCCAATAATTTCGACCCAGGCCCATTTTGACAAAAACACCTCATCTCGGCCGAGCCACTGACCCGAAGGAAGGGACTGGAGACGCCTTTCTCCTCATCTGCGATGGCCAAACTTTCGCATTTTCGCACTTGGACCACCAAATGCATCTCTGAACCTCGGAAAATGGAAGATATGGAAGTCCTGGAGTTTGGGAACCAAATGGTGATACTGAGATTCGTGATGCATGAAAATATAGTGTGTGACTATGATGATGTTTAGACCTGGAACTATATGTTGATGTAACAAAAAACAAGCAGCTGTCGGGGGAAATCATCATGGAATTCGATGATGTTCATCATGAATAATGAACCCCCCCAAAACTTGGTGCCAATCATTGGTCATTGATTCTTTTTCAATCTATCTCCAACCGACGTTTTTTGTTCCGAGAAACTGTTCAAATGCCCAACGGAACTGGAGGTTCTGGGTTGAAAGACCTCTGTCTTCGAAGGTACCGATTGGCCCACGGAGAAGAAAATGCAGGTCACACTGCCTGGAAAACCGGGAAACGAAACATCTGTTGGATATGGATATGTTGCGCTATAACAGAAAACACTGTTTAAACACTAGGCAAATATCGGCAAATGATGTGAAAGACAGGCAATTCCATACTGTTTTCACCTCGTTTCACGGTTTCACCGCGTGTCACGGTTGCACGGTTTCCCGGTGCCAGTGGCCTTCTACACGTCCAACGCGAAAGAAGCTCTCGTCATGTGTCAAGGACTTCATTGTCCCCTTGAAATTGGGGATGTCCAAGACTGACTGAAGATTGAAAACGGTGCTTGCAATGAATGTGGCCATTGGATGTCGATCTTTCACAGGCTTCGCACTGAAGAGCTTGGCGATGAAATACATCTGCTGTACAGCTCTCCTGGTGATGAAAGCTGAAAATGCCATCTGTGCTAAGTTACGTGCGATTAATGGGCTATGGTAATTCAACCAACATTTTGGATTCCTTCCAATGGGTATTTATGAATCACCATCAATGGAGAGATGACCATCCCCCCATATCAATCTACAATCCGAGTTTTGACTGTGGCACATCTGTTGTTGGCCAAGAATTCCAAACAGTTTGGCTGCTGGTCATGCTCAAATTCTCTCACCTACACAGGATTCTGATGGATTCTGTTCATTAGAATATATTAGAAAATCAAACTTATAGGATTCATCAGATATATATATATAATATTGATAGCAGTTGACACCGAGTGATCATCTGCTCAAATGATACCCCCAATGATCCTCCGCCTGTCCTCGTCCCTCTGACCTTGGCGATCTGAGCGGTGGCTCTCCAAAAGTAGGGATCCAGCGAACTACCATCGCGTCGCCAATTGGTGCTGACCACTTGGCACTTTTGATTCTTGGAAGGATTGGCCTGGAAATTCTTGGGCACTACAAAAGTGAGCTGCTTATCCTCCTTCTTCTCCTTCTTTTCGTTATCTGGAAAGAACTTCCAGTTTTCAAAGAAGAGTTTCACATCAAAGACTTCTTCCAGAATCACTTCACCAAAGACCACGGCCACATCTGAGATAGGTCGTTTGTGTTTTTTCTTCTCCTCCCTATCTGCTTCAGTTAAAGTTTCCTGCAACAACATGGAGGTATTGGGCTCTCTGCTCAGGATCTGCTCCAAACTTCGAGTGCTGACGCCATGATACGAGTTGAAGGTCCATCTGGACACTCTCCACATGGCCACTTTCAGTTCCAATTTGCCCAGTTCACTTTGACTGGCGCGGAAGGCCTTTCGTTCATAAAACACACTTGGCCGGTTCAAAACCAATGGTCCGGTTTTATCCAAATCATATTTGGGTGAGTATTGTGTCAACAACCTCACCGATTTGGACTCTTTTTTGGTGGGTTGCAGTGACACCGCAAAGAAGCAGGGCATGGTCGACTCGGAGCCCACGAATTGAAATCGGTTGATGCTCACCGAGAATTCCCAGAGAAGTTTCTGTCGTGAAACATCCCTGGTAGGTGCTGAGGCACCGGGAAGACCCTTGCGTGAGCCACACAGACCCCAGAATCGTCTCCGTGCCTGTCGGTGTCAACAACAAAACATCATGTTTCAAACCATTGAAACATCAAAGACCCTCCAAGTTTTTTTTTGGTTCAAGATTGAAGCCTCTGTGAATAAAATCAGGAGATGAAAATTCCAAGTTTGGGACACCTAACAAACCGTGGCACCTGATGAGATTCAAATGGGACCCCACCTGCATTATTGGGATGATTATCCCATTTTCACGTAGGCAATTGGGATACTCCCCACACATATCCCATCAACATATCACATCAAGAAACCCATATCACCATCCCGAAAATCATCCCATAAAAGGGTATAAAAGTAATGTCCCATTTGTTGATCTATCCAATTCCCATCAATATTTAACAAAGACATCCCAAAACTAGAACAATCATTGGAATATCATGAATCATCCAATATTCATCAGTAACATAGATATATTATAAATATATCCCACACATATCCCATTCATAGTATTCCATGGATTCCATTTGTGGGAGATTTGATGGATATCCCCTGGCCTCCCTTGGTTTCTCCTGTGGATTCGTTGGCGACTCCTCGGCTTCGACCACGTCATCCTCCACCGCTGCCGCGGCGGACGGCGCCGAGGTCGTGGGCGAGGCGCCGCCGGCGCCGGCGACGGCGACGTTAGCGTCGCCGGAGGAGGCGGTGTCGGCGGCGTCCGCCATGGCGGCTGGGACGGAGGGAAGGATGACTTGGGAGGAAAAAAACGTGGAAGACATATGGACTTCTGGGGACTTTTATGGATTTTTTGTGGATGACTTGAGATTATAACTAACAGATAAGACATGAGGATTGTTGTTCAGGAAAAACATGAAAAATAAGGATAACTTTGAATTTGTGATATGATGATATGTGTTGAGATAATTTGAGATGTGATGATGATTGAGATAATGATGTGACGTTGATCTCATTCTTTTGCCACTAGACAATCAGTTCCCCTCTGAAAATGGTATGATTCTTGCGCATCATCTGTTCATGCCGTATGGGACAACATGAGTCGCCTTTTTGTCAAGGATTGAATTTCAACAAAGCTGTCTTTGCCGGTCTTGGTGTCTAGGTGCATCTGGGAAATGTCAACCGTTGCGACACTGCGACAGTGTTTGCTTTATTGTGCTGCCATTGGGGTTGCCTTGCTGCTTCTTTTTGCACAACTGTCAACATGTTCCAAGCTCTTTGAGTCTTGATTTAAAACAAAGACATCAAATGTTCATGGATTTCCGTTTGGATCTTCCACTGAAGAAAAGCAGTTCATCCATCCAAAATCGCCAAATGCAATCTTTTTGGCACCAAATTAGCATCTCTTTAACCTTAGCCAGGCAAAAATTGAGCTGGAAACAGCTCTTGGCATCTGAATTTCCAGCAGACTCCATGGATTTTTTCAGGCTCAGACGCGTGTTCGGCCCTCAATCCTCGAAGCCTTCGGCCTGTCTGGAAGCTCGGTTCGTTGATCAAATTTGATGTATGTATAATATAATAAAATATAACATAATAAAATATAATATAACATAACATAATATAACATAACATAACATAACATAATATAACATAATATAATATAATATAATATAATATAATGTAATATAATATAATATAATATAATATAATATAATATAATATAATATATATCATTGATCTAACAATCTATATTTCATTAGGATTCATTGGGATTAATTAATAGATCAACAACCATATCATTAGGATTAATGGATCACTAATATATATATATATAATTATATATACGTATACCTAATCAAGATTGATAATGCTGATATGAATATCAATATTGAATATGTCAAATGGCCAATAACCCTTGAACATATTAAGAGTCCTTTATTTTTTTTCACTAAAGACTTAAAGAATGCCTCTAAACATATCACATATTTTTTTAAAACAATTGGACGTCACGACAAAAGAACTCGTCAGAAAGGATGAGATTGGATCCCTCTCCAGCTGAGTGCGTCACATCATCAAGGGGCTGCAGTCGCAAAGACGTCGCCATGTGGTGCTGTACCGAATCCTCAGCTCAACATGGCTCAACATGTTCTTGCGTTGTGTGGAGGCCACAAAAAACACTGGAACCTTTGTGGAAAAACACACAGATTTTATGGTTGTTTTCAATCCCAAGAATCTGAGTCAATTTGGATCATCATCATCATCATCATCATCATCATCATCATCATCATCATCATCATCATCATCCCAGGTGGGATGAAAATGAAGAACCCCAACGCAGAACATATCTTGATATACTCCCATATGATCTCCACTCTGCAACACCTCCAGTGGCTAAAAAGCCAAAGACATGGGATCAAAATTCGGGGTATACCATCAGTCAAAACTTGGATCTAAGAAAAGATACCATCCGTTTGATAACTATGAATTCACATCACCATTAGATTTTGTTTTACCCTCTGGCAATCAAACATGGCAATGGAACATCCCTTATGAATGGAGGCGGGGTTTTAAGCTACTAACCATCAAATATCCCAAGTTATTCACCACTTAATGATTGAACCACCATTTATATGGGGAGATTTTTTGGTTGAACCCACCCCCCACTCTACCCGCACCTTGATCCCGCCGCAGGTGCGTTCGATCTCACTGTGAGCCTCTGATCTGGGTAACTCCACTTATTACTGATTGAGATATCAATAAATGGGATATGATAGGATTTTCTAGATTATAGCGGAGTTTCAGAGGGGATATTTGGAAATATTATGGGATATATCTGTGGGATTTGTGATGATATTGAGGATGTATTGGATGATTGTTGGATGATTACTGATCATATTTCACACTATATATTGGATATTGGATGATATTTATGGGATGTCTCTGGGATTTGTTGATGATATTGATGATTGTTGATGCTTTATAAATGGGAAAGAACTGGAATGATTGGGATGATATAACTGGAATAGTCCCATTCCCCTAATATTCAGCACCCTCAAAATGGTTCAAAATATGTAAACATCTCCTACTGAACCAGGGTTTCGACTTGCGAGGGTGCTCAATATCTGGGAACTGGGATTATTCCATGATTGCTGCGGGGGTGCTTCATATTAGAGAGATGGGATTCCATCAATTTATTCCTAAACTTGATCAGTGAACCCTTCCAGCGGTTGGTGACATCGGAAAACATCGAAACATCGCCCGCCTCATCGGCGAGCTCGGTGTGTTGTCGCAAGTTGTGCTGCACCTTTTTTTTCTGTCAACACATCTGCTGTTCGAATCTGTTCAACAAGCAATGTGTTCTTTCAAAGTCCTTTTTGTAGGTTTCAACCCTTTCGATAAACACATCCGACATTTCGGAATTTCGTTCTTTTTTTTTAATGGATAAACAAAATCCAAAATGTCCCAATTGAAGCGAAACGGAGTCATGATGTGGTTGAGATTGGCGCCAGCTCCAGCTCCTTTTCCAGCCTCTGACGTTCGCTACTGACCTCCAGATGGAGATGTCGCCAAGCAGAATGGGGATCTCTACGAAAAACGACTGGACTATCACTTACCCCAAGTCTGTAACCAGCAGAAACCCCAAAAAAAAATATCAACAATGCACTATCATTTATTTGGAACAGTTTTTTTTAAGCGACGAATTCACTTGAGACCTCCACTGAAATGAAGGAGACAATAAAAACCACTAAAGGCAACTATTCAGTACTCCCAGAACTTCAACAGTACAACAATCATATACGGAAAGTGATACTTAAGTCTGTGGTTCCTTACAAAGTATGACCCAGTGCCATTGATGCCATGGAAGGGGATCTCTCAATCTCCCATGGCGCCGCATCTTTTTTCAACTCATGGCTCTCAGCAACGCAGAGACGGTAGCTCGATCCAGCCATCGACCATCGGCTCCTGCGCTTTGCCGCTGGATACGATGGTTTTGCGCAACTGCTGCAGTGGAAACGCCTGGTCTCTCTAGATGAATTCAAAGTTTCGATTTTGATAGATACAATTCATTACAATTCTATTGGATTATTTGGACCATTTATTTCATCCAGCATGATTGGCTTGGTGAAGGTTCAGCTGATGAATTACTTTGGGCAAAGTTCCCATGCTACCGCCTGCAGGGTTCCAAGCTTCCATATTCCTCCCTACACATGATGCCTTTTTGTGCGCGGAAACACTATTGAGCTCTTTTCGATCTTGGACCATCCATTCTTGGGGATACGATTTTATGACCATCCCCAAATCATTTTTTTTACCCATACACAACTGGGTGGTTCTGAAAATAGAGGGACCCCAAACCAACTTTTTTTCCAGTTCAAAACCAACATTTTTGGAGAACAACTTGGGGTCTACCCATTTCTTGAACCCCCAAATGTTGAGGCACTGCTGTCGCTTGTTGAAGCGTCCTGCAAACGCGAGGCCACAAAGAAGCTCCAAAGATCCAACAGGACACTGTGCCTGTGGGACGAGATGGAGATGGAGATTCTTCGAGGATTTTTGTTGGGTCATTTCTTCAATTTTCTGCATATCTGCTTTTCATTATTTTTCATTAGGTAATCTTTTGTGATTACTGTACTTTGGAATGTACTTTTTCTGCGTGTTCTTCTTTAAAGATCCAAATGATCTGGACTTTTGTCAAGTTGATCCAAACTGTCAAACGTCAAAAGCAACAACTTTTCATGGTTTGTATCATGCACCCCAGCATCTTCACCTTGGGGCTTGGCAACACGTTGCGGGCTCCAAGACCTTAATCCAAACATGTCAGAAGACATCTGCCATGGTCAAATCATGATGGGGTATAGTCAACCATCATCAATCGGATTCTGCAAATAATGAACAATTTATGTAAATCCTTGTAAATCCCTATGAACATAGGAAGCTTAGTCATAGTCCTCCTGGCCAAAAATCACATTTCAGACATCACTCCCAACCCGTGGATCCTTCCGACACTGCTGTTGAAACGAGCTGCCCAGCACCAGTTGAAGCGGCTCAGAGGTGGACGGTGCAACCTCCTCGGCGGATCATTTGGATGATGAACTTCTGCAAATATCCCATCCTCCCCATATATCCAAATGGAGAATCCGACACATTTTCATCCCATTTTTTCAGGTTAAAAATTTGGAAGATCCCAAATTTGAAATATCCCAAATTTCTATCAAACTTGGGATCTTGCGGCTATCCCAGATGGATATGCTCCATCCAAAATCCTCCATCCCCACCTTGCTGAAGCGACTCCCGGCGTGCAGCGACACCGGCAGCGCCAGCGTCGTTTCTCCGGCCACGGCCAAGGCTTTCGCCCGCAGATTGCCAGTGCGATCGCCGCCAAGGGAAGCCACAACCTCAAAATTCAGCTGGAAACGTTGGAAAAAATGGAGGTTTTTTCTAAAATGGATCTACATGGATCTACAGTAAATGTGGTAAACCCAGTAGTCACCATACCCAATAGAGGTTTATGAACTTCGCTTTACCACATTTCTATCTTCAATATCTACTTTGTGTGACAAAAATCACCACAGATTCCAATAATAAGCCAGGTTTTGTTTTGTAATTTACGGTAACCCCCTAAAATATACCCCTATAGCCTCTGGTAAACTAACGTAACTATGGAAAATCACCATGCTATTAATGGGAAAATCCACTATAAATGGATCCCCACCATGAGGGCCCAAAAACGTGGGGGGCCCCCCACAATGCATTTCCCTCACTGTTTGAGGCCCAACACCACTGCCACCACCCAATTACCCAGCATTTTTTACCGGAAAATTCTGTTTGAATGGTTGCAGCAGCATGCTCTCAAAGATTCAGCCGTCGTACCTCTGCACGGAATGCTATGTCTGCGAGATATGGAATATGCAATCCACCATGGAAAGTTTGAGGGAGTGGAGTTACGTACACTTTGAACATTGGGACACCACAACTCACCAACATGAAATATAATATGGTTGTCTTGGGTTGTCTATGGCTGTATGAACAAAACCTCGCTAAGTGATCAAAGTTCACGGAGCTGAATACTTCGACGATTTGGGGATGATTCCCCTTGTACACTGATGTGCTAGTGAGGTGCTTGGAATTCTCTCAGATGAAGTGTGTCAACTCTGGCCTGCCAAACTTCCCAAAAACATCCAGCTCTTCAAGTGAAGTCACTTGGACATACTTGGATGATCTCCGATGATTGCAAGCGGGTGCAGTTGGGATCATCAATGGGTCCAGGGTTAGTTCAGCCCCATAAGTTGGGATATAACACCTGTAACTATGGCGAAGCGAAATGTATCTACTTAAATGACAAAACCAGGGCCTTATATGTTTTCTAATATGGTCTTATAGGGATATGACAGGGATGTCTCACAGGATGATATATCNGAAATGTATCTACTTAAATGACAAAACCAGGGCCTTATATGTTTTCTAATATGGTCTTATAGGGATATGACAGGGATGTCTCACAGGATGATATATCCACTTATTCAGGTTTTTGCGGGATAACTACAGTAATACTACAGTGAAATATTTCCACTTCACTGGAACTGCGCCCCACAAGTGCTTCCCAATTTGTCTCAGGCCCTGGTTCCTCCCGGCCTTGAACTGCGGAAGGGGCTAGTTTCCACGTCAAAGAAGGCAAACCAATTTAAATTAGCAGAAGCCGGAATTGTATTATGTATGTGATATGGGGATATGTTCTCTCTCCATGGTACTATCATGTGATTTCCATTGATATTACATTGTTTTTGACTGAACAAAACATATTACACACATCTTCACCATCATGTTCAATCTTACGCTGCTTGTATTCCATTGGGAAGTTCATTCTAGCCACAGCACAACAATCGTCATACTCAAAGACAGAAGACCTGCGGCCAGGTCGCGCCTTCTTCAAAAAGCTGACATTGCCAATGGAAGCTGCGTAGTGCTGTTCGTCGTCGTTGGGATTATACCTGTTCGGATCTGTTCAGCTCCTGTTTGGGAATTGGAAGTTTGACCATCTCAAATGATTTAAATGGCTGGACCACCTTGTTCAAAACGACATCTGCCCCAACATCGGATGTTTTCATCATATCAATGACCCAAATCATCCCAACATGGCGACTGCTCGGTAGTGGTAACCATGCGAAGCAAGGCCTCCAATTTGTACTTTTGGTGCATGTCTTCCTACTGGCTTTAACTGGGCCCTCCATTCTCCATGGTCCATGGATCAAAAATGTTCCAAATACTTTCTCTTCAAATCATATTTGTCTGAAAATATCATCATGTTCCCGATTAAATGACCTTTTTAGGGGTATACACCATTTTCAGACAGACCCATATTAAACCATTCATTGATTTCAAAGGTTTTGTCTACTTCCACAGAGCGCTAAAACCCTGGAATCCGTTTGTTTCCACCCCTAGTCTGTCAGGACTGTCATGTGCTGTCCCTGACCCACAACTCATCGCGAGACCAATGCCTTTGGCATCCTTAGGTTCGTCGACTGATGTTCACTGGGTCAAGTTATGGCCCATGATGGTCCATACCCAAATTTCGCCAACTGAGCCATGCTGTTAACTTCCTTCTTCCTAGTGTCAGAACAGGAACCGCTTTTAAGTGCTTATAAATGATGCATTATGGCATAAGGGTTCGAACGTGGCTCAATTGGCGCCACATGGTCGGCTCAATCGTCAATTTCGATCGGCAAGGCCTTCGGCGCCTCTTTGTCCACCATCTCCAGGAAGCGCCGGAACGCCTTTGAGCCATCCTTCTTGTTCGGCGCAACATCTTTGAACTTGTTACAGACTGCCATGCTTTGTTGATCATGGGTCAGCTTCTGAGAGAACTTCTCGTGAGAGAATTTGTATGCAAAGTATGCTGGCACTCTGCACTTCAGCTCCTCCCACTTCTGAATGCCGAGCGTGCCCTCCAGCTTTTCACACATTCGCTTCAAGACTTCCATGTAGGAGCAAGTGGCATCCCGCCCACCCTTCGTGGGAGGGAATGAGTAGAGGGTGAGCACATGCGGCAATTGGTTGGTAGCAGGCACTGCTACGCCGGCCATCTTGACCATAGCTTTCCGAGCCTCAGCGATGACTTCCACGAGGAGGTAATTTTCGTCTTCATGGAAGATGAGCTCGCTGCTGGGTATCTCCTGGCTGAAAAAATAACCGGGCAAAGATTTCCCCCAAAATTCAAATTTCCCCACATTTCCCTACCATACCTGGATCCTAGAACGATCAAGCAGATGGGAAAATGATCGCATTTGACTGAAAGTTGGCATTCGATCACTAGTAAAGTGGATGCTTCAGGTTCCAGATAAAGACCCCAGCATGTTTTTGAGGAAATAAAGGCATGCAACCGGGAAGGCCCATTAAACCTCAATAAATAGCCTAGGTTCGTACAAGATCGCGGTTGCATCAGCTTCCACAGCATGAGGGTCCAAGAACATGGTTTCACTGTGGGAGGTTGCTTTGTAAAGGCCAGCCCCACGGTGTTGTAGCAACACAAGCTGCACGAAGGTCGTGTATTCGGCCTTGAGCGCGGAGTCAAAGGGTTTGCCCGAGATGGATTTTTTGCCCTTTTTTGGCTTACTGCCCCTCCACACCCGCTCCGTGATCGCCAATTCAAGGTCGGCACATGCATGAGGCCGCACCGCCAATACCTGGTACCTCCGGTGTCCACCACGTATCACGCTGCTGGGGACAAACCTTGGACTTGCTCAATGCACAAGGAATCTGGAAATTATATACACTTGCTATCTGGTACATATGACACTACATTGACATCACAAACTTGCTATCTGGTACATTTGATAAAATATATCAAGCTGGGAATGTCCTACTCATGCACATATCTCTTGTCACACATCAAAGGCGGGAAAACAATCAAAAAACTCACGTCTAGCCAATTTCAGCAAATCCAAGATACTCAGCAACCTCTTGGGACACACGCCCTTGACGGCCAGGAGTCGGCACAGCTTCTCGCGCTGCCTTTGCAACCAGTCCAGAATATGTTTTCCATGCTGCGAAGCGGCTCTGGCGCCCACCGCCACCTAAACCAAAGGCTTGCTGGGCCATTGCCATTCATGGGCTTTGGAGATGCAAGTATTTGGTTCTGCGACAAGAAGCCCTCTGCGAGGCAAACTGTCGTCACAACTTTCATTATGCTGGGGAGCAACGTGGAGAGACGCTTCCAGGCCTTGCATGGAGTTGAAAGAGGTCATCCATACGGGTTCACAATGGTTGACAGACATTGCAAACAAACAGAGAGACAGGTAGTGTATGGTAGTGTGCAGAATTAGTTCAAAACACATATCGTGATGCACAATAGTTTGTAAATGTTTGTAAATAACATCTATCACCAGCAATATGAAAACATTGATGGTTAGTGGCCGTTAGCTACAGGAGGGCAGAAAAGTATTCTATATTTCAACAACTGGTAGCCAACAATGCTGGCACAGCTCTGGAAAGATTTTGAGGCCTCGTCGGTTGAATCAGCATCTGGCGGCTGGAACTTCTCAACGCCGTGTGCGGTCAACATCTCTGCCAATGTCTGCGTACCCTGTTGATACTCTGCGGCGACTTCTGCAAGAGGTCGACCAGAAGGAGTTGTCTTCGGCTGCTGCACATCTTCCAGCACTGGCACGGTGATCTCCGTGTCTGGTGGCTCAACTGTCGGCGCGCAGGGCTTACACTTCTGAAGGTGCTCGATATCCTGCTTAAGTTCTGCTTCCTCGGACAAGGAGGCCAAGGCTTGCACCACTGGTTGGTCTTGGCCCTGCGGCAGCTCTTCCATCTCCACATCCGACCCTTCAGAACCGTCCTCATCCATATCCTCGGAGGCACCGCGGGCGTCAAAGCGGAAGAGCAAACTGCTGCCCACATTTTCGTACCAATCTGCAAACTCCTTTGTAACTTTTTCCGGCGTGGTCTGTACAGCTGCAACAGCTCGTAGTGTCACTGCTGCTCGGAACGCTCTGCTGGCTATGGCATCTCCTTCGGCCGAATCCTCCACACCATGCCAGAAGCGGAGCTTCTTGCTGTCAGGTACAGTTGGGTGCCTCATTTGTTTCAAGTGCAGCCTTTGCGTGCTCAAACATGCCGCCTTGATCGTGGGGGTGCCCGATGCACAGCAACTGGATTTCACTCTTCCAAAGTGGTGCTCCAAACTGTCCTGTCAGCAGCCGGCTTCTGGAAGTTTGAGATCAAGAGGGTAGAAGCATCTCATTACATGCATGTACTAGATCAATAAGACAATATCAGACTGGGGAAACCAGTTTTTGGACATGTGCTGGCTTTGACGAAGCAGAAAATTTGGAAAGCTGAGCAAATGTCTTTAGAAATGACCAATGCCACTGCTGGTACTTGAGGGGGCGCGCATGGATGACTGTGGCAACCAAGGCACCTCCCGTCATACAAGGCTCCCATGGAACCCCGTTTGGGTGACGCAAGCATCTTTCCACCAGGTGCCCACAGCAAAACAAGATGTTCCGGCATGTCGTCAGAGAGAATGTGTTGCTGTGCCAGTTTTTGTTCGGGGAGGCCTTCCAGCTTGACCACACGTCCAGCATGGTCAAGAAGTACCCGCACAGAGAATTCTCCAAAGTGGTCAATGGGTCGAAAGCCTTGCTGGCTAGCCACTGCCCTGTTGTGAGGCTCGCTGTGTACATCATCAAACATAGCCCGTGCCGGTCCCAGGCTTGCATGCTGCAATACTTTGGGCAGAACAAGTGAGCAGCCTCGCGGTCTGATTGAAGATCTCGTCCAGCAAATGATGATAAGGGGACATTTCTCATGGTCAAGAGGCTCAGGTTGATTCGAAGCGTGCCGCTCCGCATGGCACGGGATCTTGTCCGCAAAGCCTTTGCAAAAGATTTCTGTATGTGCCCTGCATCATTGTGGTGGAAGATCACGTATTTGTTCAGAAATGCCAAGGAAAAGAACGGATAGAATGGGATCTTGAACGGAGGCAGTCTCGTGCATTTTTCAAAGAAAGTTCCTTTGCATACATCACCCTTCAGCAACCCCAAAAAGAGGGGGTTGAAGATCAAATGAGAGGGGTGGTTGTCGCAACTTTGGCAAAGCGGAGGCTCATTCTGATTTGCACGTGTCAACGATTCCCACACTTCACTAGCTTCTTTCAGGATCTGCTGTCCAGAGTGGTTTGCCAGCCGCTTTGGAAGCATGCGGATGTCGTAGCATTGGTTTCTGCTGTCACAGCCTCGGAAACATGTGCTAAACTCGCACAAAATGGCAATACATGCCAGATCACGGCAACACACACTCACACGCACTGAATGCTGTCTCACGGATTGTGTAGTACTTAGTTGGGATCATGCCCTGAGGATCCATGTAGGCATATAGATCAAAAATAGCAATGTAGTCAAAATACGGCTACGTCTCCGTAAACGCCTGATTTTGGGGACGTTTGTCGGAACCTGTCGGAAATCCATGGGATTTTGTCGGAAACCGAGAAAACAACGCAGGCAGGGTTTACAACCAAGGCGTGTGATCCAATGATGGGACACCATCCAGTCATGTGGAGGTTGTGATCCAGGTAGGTGGGGGTACTAGGTGGGATGCACANCAGGGTTTACAACCAAGGCGTGTGATCCAATGATGGGACACCATCCAGTCATGTGGAGGTTGTGATCCAGGTAGGTGGGGGTACTAGGTGGGATGCACATCGAAGTGCATAGCTGATACTTTGGCTAAACAAGAGAATACCACCTCGCAGAAAATATCTTAGGTTCCATAGGTAAATCACGCATAATTCATTCCAACATAACTATAANATAGCTGATACTTTGGCTAAACAAGAGAATACCACCTCGCAGAAAATATCTTAGGTTCCATAGGTAAATCACGCATAATTCATTCCAACATAACTATAAGGTGAATTACCATGGTTTACTAGGTGAATCATCATAAATAATCTAGAAATGGGCCAAGCTTTGCATTTTTCCTCTCAATTTGGGTCCTCATATACAAAGGACATGATCATACACGGGGATGGGTAAAACGTATGCCTGTTCCTTTATTTGGGGACGATGGAGGCATCCAGCTATACCAGCTATCTTGATGTGAATTGAACCTCAGGGATTCCAAGATTTTGTTTCATAGCCGAATCCAGATGATGATTAAACACACCCAGGAAGTTTTGGCAATCATGTTCTGTCATAAGTGCACATATCGGATAACATTCAGAAAGTTTATCCATCACAATCTCGTACTATGGATGGTTGCGAAATCCTGCACCACCTTAGATGGGTGTCCTAGCATGGGTGGCGACATCAAAGGCCTTCTTAGATACATTGCGCGAGCCGAGCGCCCCAATAACAATCATAATCATCACCATCATCACCGTCACCATCACCATCACCATCATCATCATCATCATCATCATCATCCTCATCATCATCCTCATCCTCATCATCACTAACATCATCATCATCATCATCATCATCATCATCATCATCATCATCATCATCATCATCGTGATCAATGATAAGAAGTGATCTATCTGGGGGTGCCGTAGCATGGGTGGCGACATCAAAGGCCTTCTTAGATACATTGCGCGAGCCGAGTGCCCCAATAACAATCATAATCATCACCATCATCACCGTCACCATCACCATCATCATCATCATCATCATCATCCTCATCATCATCATCATCATCATCATCATCATCATCCTCATCATCACTAACATCATCCTCATCATCGTCATCATCATCATCATCATCACCATCATCATCATCACATTCACCAAATATCACCATCAACATCATGGTCGCAATCATCCTTATCATCACCTTCTCCTCTCTCTCCTCCTTCTGTTTGCGGCAACACGTGCTGGGACATACGCTAGCTACTCTCCGCTTGCCTGCAGTTCAAGGGCCTCCCCCACCATCAGGTGGCGCATCCCTTCGCATCCCTTGCCTGATGATGTTCAACCAATGAAGTTACATGGATACCTATGGATACCCAATGGGAACAGCAAACCTATACATACACATACATGTTCTCTAAAAACTGGACCCCACGCCATGGAGTCTCTATAAAATCGGTACATGAGGCAGGCTCTAAATTATTGTTAAGATGTGTCTTCCCTGGTAAGTTAGAATGTCCCCTATCGTTTTCCATTCCGTGGAGCCTTTTGGTCTGAAAGTTGGAACAGGTCATTTCTTGTGCGTTTTGATTCACTTTCCTGGCTTTGGGGTGATGAGCTCTGCATTTGTTCAAACACTATCTGATTCGTTATTTCTGTCACAACATCCATTTGTCACAGCTTCAACTATAGCTTGTCTAGTCTCTGAATCCATGATTGGAGGACCGCCCGGTTGATGAAGGTGAACCCCGGTATAAATGATATTTTCAGTAGTAGAATTTGATGGGATGTAATGGTGTTTCGAATTTTTCATGAGGTTTTGATGGGGTATTGATGGGATATGATGGGATTCGCAACAGCCCTGAGGTGTATGGTTATCCGGGGTTGACATTATGCTATGACTCCTAATTGCTGTGAATCCAGTCTTTGAAAAGTTGAAACATTGTATCTAAGAGTACTGGGCCATCCATATTTTGTGAAAGGAGGGAATATCATATATTTTGTTGTTCTAAAAAACATCACCATTTGGGGATCTACACGATCCAACACATTTAGGCCACATTTCAAATGATGTTGAGCCCCAAAAAATGGTGAAGCGCAAGGAGGGGCGAATGACATCGAGATTCTTTGGCAACAATGTGCGGAATGCAGTAATTAGCCATGACTCATAACTCGATCTGGGAATCTAAGGGGCTCCTTGTTCCAGCTTCCCTGTAAAGTTCCAGGTGGATACACCGATACCTTCTGTGCAGAATCCATGAAAGCAATTTTTGGCAAAATCACATCTGCATTTGTCCCACATTGGGGATACCCTCTGGTAAACTAACATAGCTATTGAAAACGGCCCATTTATAGTGGATTTACCTATGAAAATATGGATTTTCAATAGCTATGTTAAATTACCAGAGGGTATACCTTCAAATGGCAAAGGTGTGAAAAAACCATCATGAAAATTTTGGGGACCCCCCTACAGTATCCCCCACTTGGAGACCATTTTCGGGTCTGTGACTTCAATCAGTCTAGGAAAGCAGAAAAGCACTGAACACATACATTCAAAAAGGGCTTCAACTCCAGCATTTCCATCCCCCAAGGAGGTATCGAAGGATGGCGGACGAAAACCATGAAACATGTTAGATAATGCTACATACCCCCAGGAAAATGAAAAATCACATTCAGCAAATCCAAGTTATTCTGACTGATCATGACTGATCTTGTTCCCATGTGAGCCGGGATCTAAATTATCGTAATTTAAGTTTATATGGAGCGTTCACTGCAGATGTGTTTTTGAGGATTTGGCTTGGAAAAAAACGATACCCCCTTATCTTACCAGGATTAGACTGAGACTACAACAGCCTTTCTAACCATCAGTCTCCATGTTGCAAGGTTAGGTCATTATGTTGGGGTTCACCTTCATGCGGAAGAATCTTTCGCCAACTGGGTGGATCGATGTTCTGCCTCGTCTTGAGGCCTTTGGAAGCAATGGCCTAGTGGGAATGACTATGCGCGTTGGGCCAATGCTGCAAAATGATCAGCGGCCAGGCGACATCGTGGGACATCACTAGGTGGTCGTCGTAATACATGGTAAATCATCAAGTCATACCGCGGCGTTATGTGTTGGCTGTGGTTGGCTGAAGACCCAGACTCTCTCAGGTAACATCAGGTTCTGTAGGCATGTGTAGCCCGATCTCTTCGGAAAATTCGAAGGATACAAGTAAATACAAGTAAATAAATCCCACAAAATCTTACAAGTAAATACAAGTAGCTTCATCACTTTATCTATGTTGATCCGTTGGCTTTTTGCCGTGGGTTGCCATTTGCCAACCATGGCCCATCATGGCCCCCATTTGTTGACATCTGTAGACATAGTCCTCACCGAGCCACGTGCACGATCTCATTTGATATCATGTGCCCTGCATTACCAAACACAGAATCCTATTCCTCTTCCCACTGGCACTCCGGCCACAGAAGCACGGACTCTTTCACTCCATGGCGATCGTGAATCTAAAGGTTCCTGCACATTGAGCCCAGAGGGCACAAGGATTCGCACGGTGACCTGACAGGATGGATACAAGGCTGGATGCTGTGGCATTGACACTCACTATATTCTAAAAGGAAAAAAGGAAAGCGTTCCATCGCTTCCTCATAGCACATTTGCACTACCTCAGATCAATGCAAAAACAGCAGGGCCAGACGTTCTCATGCTTTACACCCTATTTGAGAACTCGGGACAAATTCGTTCCTGGAATCACCGGCAATTGGCTGGTCACGGTCGTCTGGTGACGGCGAACACACAAGTAAAGGCTCAAATCCAGCAAAAGGCCCTTAGCACCACGCACTTGCTTGATGGCCCAATCGACATAGGAAATCTTCTCTTCATCAGAGCTGGCAAACAACTCTTCATAGCTCAACCCTGCCGCTCCCTTCTTCACCATGTAGCGCCCAAACTGAATCACGCTACGACCCCATTCATCCACACTCTGCACGCCTTCAGGAAGATAGATAGGCTGTCCATGAGGCGTAGTGCACAATTGATGTGGCCCCACCTCCAACTCAACGGAAGGCTCAAGGGAGACCATGGGACCATAGCCACACGATTGGGCTGGCTGCCCACCAGTTCATCAGATCCACGGCGCTTTGACGCATCGGTCATCGCATGACCTGACTCAGATGGTTCGATCAGAGAAAAACTTCCAGGCGATGAGGGCTCTGGAACATCTGCCGACAAGCGAGCTCGGGCAAGGAGCTCAGCCAGCACAGTGCGCTCCTGAGGCGTCAGCTGCTGGCTCATGATGTCAGCACCGACAAAGGTCCCCCGCAAGGCTAAACAGCCCGCGGGCCCGCGCAGGCTCGCGGGCCCGCGGGCCCACGGGCCCTCCGCGGGCCCTCCGCGGGCCCGCACGGGCTCTGTACGGGTTTGCGGGCCCGCGGGCCCGTACGCGGGCCCCAGCGTCAGGGCCTCGGAGGGAAATTGGCTCCGGGACATAGACACACACACACACAAATCTATCTATCTATATCTATTCATATACATATTATATATATATATATACATTGAACGCGCTCCGCGGGTATCGAGATTCCACCCGCAGACGAAGACGAATTCCGCAGACGAATTCCCTCCAGTTGCCCCCGAAGACGAATTCCCCCCCGAAGACGCCCCGCTGCCCGAAGACGAATTCCGCAGACGCATGCCCCGAAGACGAATTCCCCCCCGAAGACGCCCTGCCCCCCGAAGACGAATTCCGCAGATGCATGCCCCGAAGACGAATCCCCCCCCGAAGACGTCCTGCCTCCCGAAGACGAATTCCGCAGACGAATTCCCGAAGAGCAACCTTGCAGATGTTGTTACGTTCAAAGACGTTGCTACATAGAAAGATGTTGCTACGTTCAAAGANATTCCGCAGACGAATTCCCGAAGAGCAACCTTGCAGATGTTGTTACGTTCAAAGACGTTGCTACATAGAAAGATGTTGCTACGTTCAAAGATGTTGCTATACGTGCAAACATGTTGCTACGTACAAACATGTTGCTACGTTCAAAGATGCTGCTACGTAGAAAGATGTTGCTACGTTCAAAGACGTTACTACTTTCAAAGACGTTGCTGCGCTGAAGACATTGCTACGTTCAAAGATGTTGCTACGTTCAAAGATGTTGCTACGTNCAAAGACGTTGCTGCGCTGAAGACATTGCTACGTTCAAAGATGTTGCTACGTTCAAAGATGTTGCTACGTTCAAAGACGTTACTACGTTCAAAGATGTTGCTACGCTGAAGACATTGCTACGTTCAAAGATGTTGCTACGTAGAAAGACGTTGCTACGTAGAAAGATGTTGCTACGCTGAAGACATTGCTACGTTCAAAGATGTTGCTACGTAGAAAGACGTTGCTACGTAGAAAGATGTTGCTACGTTCAAAGATGCTGCTACGTAGAAAGATGTTGCTACGTTCAAAGACGTTGCTACGTAGGAAGACGTTGCTACATAAGAAGACGTTGCTACGAAGAAAGATGTTGCTACGTACAAAGATGTTGCTACGCTTAGAGATGTTGCTACGTAGAAAGATGTTGCTACATTCAAAGACGTTGCGTGTTTGTCCTTGGGAATGTTAGCCTTTTGTGATTACATTCGATATTGCTTCTAGAGATTGGGCATGTTGTGTGGCAGCGTTTGGGCTCAGTTGCCTACCGGGCGCTGAAGACCTTTAATGTTGCTTCAAAGAAACATCTACCTCAGGAGTCAAGACACAAGTCCTTGGTAGGTAGATCAAATTGGAAGTTTTCGGACAGTTAGACAAATCAGAAAGAATTTGCAAGAAGTGTGTTGCAGTGGCCACATCTCGCGCCATGGCATCCTGGTTCTTTGATGAAAGCGGTGCCTAGGATGTGGTTTCCTGGCTCACGATTGCTGTGGTCATGNCTGGTTCTTTGATGAAAGCGGTGCCTAGGATGTGGTTTCCTGGCTCACGATTGCTGTGGTCATGCTGCTGTCTTGGCATGTCAAATCTTCGAGGGTTTTGATTGGGCTTTGGAAAATAAACAAGTCAATGACCAGGACCAAGGTTTCTAATTTCCATATATGAGATGTTCTAATGGTGCTGTGGATTTGCTGGCTATTTTGNTGGGCTTTGGAAAATAAACAAGTCAATGACCAGGACCAAGGTTTCTAATTTCCATATATGAGATGTTCTAATGGTGCTGTGGATTTGCTGGCTATTTTGACAAAGCGACTCTAGGGGGATCCTGATTGTACCTACTTGATTCATTTGTTCGTTTTTACCGGGGTTTTATATTTTTGTTATGAACACCGTCATGGTCAAGTCATCAGTTTTGAAAGTTTTGCTAGTTCTATCTCTGAAGTAGCCAGCTAGCGAGTCAATTAGTCANCACCGTCATGGTCAAGTCATCAGTTTTGAAAGTTTTGCTAGTTCTATCTCTGAAGTAGCCAGCTAGCGAGTCAATTAGTCAGTAAGTAAGTTAACTAGTTCGTCATGTTAAATGTTTTCAAATATTTTTTTCGATGGATCTTTGTTTCCTATCTTCATCTCCCCATTTCTGGCGCAAGGTGGCTCGTCTGTGGAGTTTCAGAGGTTTCAAAGGCGGCTCGTCTGTGGGCTTTTTGTGTGGTGTCAATGAGATTTCAGNCTCCCCATTTCTGGCGCAAGGTGGCTCGTCTGTGGAGTTTCAGAGGTTTCAAAGGCGGCTCGTCTGTGGGCTTTTTGTGTGGTGTCAATGAGATTTCAGACAGAGGTATTATCATGTTTCTGGGTTAAAACGTTGGAAATTTCCACGCGGAATGAAGGGTTTGAGGGGGACATCATCATCACAAACGGAGGATTACTGGAGGGACATTTCTCTATGGTTCTTTTTGGGATGATTTCTGAACCTAGTTTTTTTAGTTGGGAACTCGATTGTCATCTTCTGTGATTCACTGGGACATTTCTGGAGCGTGTGCATGTTGTGTTTCTCAGTTGCCCCCCGGGCGCTGAAGANTTAGTTGGGAACTCGATTGTCATCTTCTGTGATTCACTGGGACATTTCTGGAGCGTGTGCATGTTGTGTTTCTCAGTTGCCCCCCGGGCGCTGAAGACACTTAATGTTGCTTCAAAGAAACATCTACGTCGTAGCTCGTCTGTGGGCTTTTTGTGTGGTGTCAATGAGATTTCAGCTAGAGATATTATCATGTTTCTGGGTTGAGGGGGACACCCGGCGCGCCAATGTGGTATGAATTGCGCCCTGACCTCTTGACATCTCTGCTTGAAATGTCTCTTGTACTGCGCCTGCCACGAAAAATGCATCTGTACAGATCCTCTTCAAATGTCCCACGCCTNCCTGACCTCTTGACATCTCTGCTTGAAATGTCTCTTGTACTGCGCCTGCCACGAAAAATGCATCTGTACAGATCCTCTTCAAATGTCCCACGCCTGCCATCATTTTCGAAAATGCTACAAAACCAACACGTTTAGCTCACTTTTCAGAAGATGCGGAATCCCTTGCGCCTGCCACGTCTGGCCGTCCAAAAGTGGTCCGAGCATGTGGTGTTTTGCACATTTTGTCTGGCATTCTTGAGGGCACTTCCAATTGAAGTCCCAGGACCGCGAGCTCCACCGAGGCCTGCGCGGGCCCTGCGGGCTCGCGGGCCCGCGGGCCCAGCCCCAGGGGGGACCCTAGCCTCAGCACTGGAATTGAACAATACTTTCAAATACCCCTTGAAAGGCAGTACTTGTGGCAAGAAAACTATGTAGTGCTCACACTAACTTCCCTCACAAAGAACCATGACTCACTTTGGATTGGAGCGTGCATTCACTCGACGCTGTCTCTCTTCAGCTTGAAGCCTCAAAACTGTTTCTTCTGCACTTATTTGGTATCTAGCATTGCGAATGCAAGCCCTGAGCAAATCTGTGGGATCACCTGCGCTTTTTGTCAATGAGTCAGCTAGCATACGGTTAGTTGGCACCCATCGGACGGATGCGCACAGCCTACCAATGCTCTGCCGCAGGATCACTATGTCTATGGAAGTCCTTCTGTCTTCTAGTGAGGTCGGTGATGAAACAGCAACCAAATGGTCATATAGTGACTTACAGTCGGTGACAATCACTGGAGGACGTGTTTTGAGATGCTGCACATACTCTCGGACTTCTGAGATACCATCGATAGCCTCAGCCAGAAGAAGAGCCATCCACTCAAGAGTTCCTGTAGCTGCAACCATTGCCTGTGCCTCTGCAGCTAAAGTGGAACCTACAGCTCTTGACAGTTTGAAGGATCGCCACACCGCTGGGGTCCATGAGGTCTCTAACCCGTTATCTAAGTCAACAGTTGAAAAACCAATGACAAAACCACCCTGGGTGTGATCTCCAACGTTTGCAAAAGCCGCATCAGAGTGAACACACAACTTAAGCTGTTCAACTGGAATGGCTTGGAAAGTGATCTCCATTTCGGCAAATTGCTTTGCCCTGTGGATGACATTGTTTGCTTCGATCAAATGGTGAACAGTAGGAGAAGGAAAACACTGTTGGCTGAGACTTGTTTGAGCTGCCAAGTCTGGTCTACTTTGTGACGACAACCATCCTAAGCTACCATTGATGCCCCGCAGAACACTGATCTCTTTTGGATCGAGCTGTGCACTCCGATTCTGCTTCCGACTGTTCGGAAGATATGCCGGTTTGAGGGCTTCGGCAAAAGGACGTTGACTCATGTGAATCACACCAGTGGAAACCTCTTGTCGATAATGAGAACCACAGAATTCACCTTCTTGCGTCCTCCATTTGCGATACGGAAACCTTGTTTTCAAATATTCCAGTGCTTTCAGATACTTGGGGCCCATGCCTCCGGTTGCAGTATCATCAACATGTGCTCCTAAGGCTCCCGTAAGCTTGCCATTCTCCCTCATCCAATACAAGCAGTTATCGAATTTGCTACGCTCAAAACCTGCCTTGATGACTTCTGTATCAAACACTTTGTACCAAGCAGCTGGTGCATCATTTTGACCGTAGACATTACCAAGAATCTCTATCAGGCATTCATGATCAACACCTGGAATCCCCCCAGCTGGCAGTCTTGCAAACAAGGGTCGGTAACATGCCGGAATGGGACCTGCTTCTAAAAAGGCTCCTTTGATACCTCCCAGCTGGAGAAGCCATCCTTTCGAGGCCATGAGTTGAAACAAGGCTGTTCGGCCCATTTGTGACAGAGTCGGAGACTGAAGTCGGCCTGAACTGGCCTTGTCAGAAAGATCGGGATCAAGGTGGCCCTGCAAGCACCACCTGGCTTTGACCTTCCAGTGACTTAAGTTACTTGGGTCGACTTGTCCACCATTCTCAACAATGTCCTCTTCAGGTTTCTTGACAATCACAAAACGACTGCCCATGATTCTGTCGGATTTGTGCTTGAGGATCCAACTTGACTCCTTCGCCGGAACTATTCTCACAGCGCCTTTGTCTAGCAGAGTTTGCCATTCAGCCACCTTGGCCTGATCTACACGTGCTTGCAGCAGCGGTTCATTGCGACTGGCAGGAATCTCTTTCTGAGCTCGTTTGTTGAAATACTGCTGAATGAAAACTTCGATGGCATTATCCTTGGTCTCTTTGAAAGTATTCCACAGTTCTCGAGACTCCTGTTTGGAGCAGTCTGCTGATGCTACATAGGCGATGGCATGTTCCACTAGAAGGGCTGAGTCTTCTGACTTGGCAATCTTTGGATCAGGTTCATCACTTGGAACATCGGCCGGACGCTTTCTATCGGACGCAGATTGGTCTTCTCGAGCAATGGTGTCTTCTATGAGCTGAGGCACCACTTCCTGCATAACTTCAACAAAATCATCATGTTTCATTGCAGAAGGTCGGAACATGGTCAAAGGACCACTTTTGGAAGGCACCCTCGCCCGTCGGACCGGACCATACGAGCTTGCAGATTCGGCAGCTGCTTCCGCAGAATTGGCGTCATCAGTTGGCACAGTTGCCTCTGGCACATTCATGGTTTGATCAGGCGTCTTCTCAGGAGGGTCATCAAAAATGGACTCTTGTGAAGATGGCTGAAAGGAGGAACTCATGTCAGGGCTCTTGTCAACTGATTCCACACTGGGCTTTGCCTGAGCTTCAACTTCGCTTGGCACTTGCTTCGCATCGACTACCGGCTGAGACTGGCCAACACCTTCTTGAATTACTGCTTCTTCCTGAGGAGGGTATGACTGAGACAGCAAGTCAACATACTGAGAACTGCGGAAAGTACCACTCTCAATCATGTCTTTGATGCCAAGAAGTTCAGTGCCTGGTGTCTCAATCAAAGTCTTCTCTTCGGAAGTGGCCAAACGAACTTGCTCCGGGGCACAACGGATGATGTGGTTGCGGTGGGCAATGATGACATTACGGCCTATCAATCCTATCACAACCCCACTACCATACCATTTACCCCCTTGAGATAAAACACCTTGGGACCACTTTTGATCTCTCCAGTATGCAACAACATCTCCGGATGCAAAGGGTCGGTCCCGGCGAGGTCTGGCCAACAGGGCACGCTTCAAGATCTTATCATCTTGCAAGGCCAACACTGCCTTTCGAGCCGCTAGACGAACTGCCTGAGCTTTTGCTACAGCCTGATCTTGCAGTGATGCTGTGCCAGACACTACATTCACTGGTTCATTCATCAGATCACCTGGCATCTCAGGGTTACGACCAAACACCCGCTGACTAGGAGTGAACCCATAGTTTTGGATCATTTGGTTCTTGACATGGGACTGCATCACGCACTCTAGCCAATCCTCTTTGGACTGGGGCTCTCGTTCGGCCAAAACCTTGGTGAGAACGCGATTGAACCAACCGCCGTGCACCTCAGTCTTACCCAGCTGCCAGTGTGCACCTGCTGCTGTGACATGAACATGTGTACCTTCCAATTCAGTTGGATTGACCATAGCCTGACCCAA
This sequence comes from Symbiodinium sp. clade C Y103, assembly GCA_003297045.1. NCBI lineage: Eukaryota > Dinophyceae > Suessiales > Symbiodiniaceae > Cladocopium > Cladocopium sp. clade C. The sequence goes on along the minus strand of BGPT01000174.1, from coordinate 57,444 downwards.
GTTTGTTCTGGCAGGGTCAAGAATGACCTCTTTGGGAGGTCCTGCCCATTGAACCCACTTTTCGAGATACAACTTCCTAAGCACATGTGAGGTTTCAACTTCAAAGAAGGGAACCATGAATTGGAAGGATGTTGCATGATCCACTATGTTGAGGGCAGGAACTTTCTGGTTATGTCGCCAACCTGGAAGATATTTCACATCAAGCCCAACTCTCTGATTGAACTCAGACACAGAACTAACTTTGCCCGGATTGGCAGGTGCCGGCTGCTGTCGTGCTTGGCAAAACGGACATGTCAAAGACCGTGCAAGCTTAATTGCAGTGTCACTCGCATTCCCGTGACGAAGCAATCTGACCAGATCATTGTTGTGAGGATGACCCAAATTCTTGTGGAGTTTGAGCAAGATCCCCTTGAGTTTTTCAGGGTCAGATTCTTCCACAACTGACAATGCTTCAAACACGGAGTGATCAGGCAAAACGCATGCATCTTCCGTGCAGCACAAAATCTCTGCCGGATCTTTGAACTTGGGGACCGTATTCAACACAGCTGATACGAACTGCGGAGTATACCTACCAGCATGAGTGCTCACCGAGCCGAGGCCTGGCTCACTTCCAGAGACTTGTCGATGGCAGGCATGATTGGGATCACTGGCTCCTGGACAGTTCCGGCGCAGCACACACATGTCTGTGTGACTACACAAAAGTCGAGTACTTTTTCGGATCAGCTGTTTTGGATGTTGTGAGGTGGCTGGCACATGAAGGTCATAACAGCACATATGCGTGACAAAGGAATGATATTCTTCACACCATTGGACAAAATCTGGATCATCCCAAACGCATGATGGGCTGGGGTGTTCAAACAGTACCCTACCACCGGATGCAAACTGCTGACGCATCAAACGCTTGCAAAAGGCTTTCTGTTTCTTGAGGATGAGCCTACGGCGCAACACTTCTTGGATGGGCATTCTCAAAGCATTGAGATGAAACCAGCCCCCCGCATCAGTACATGGTGGGCAAATGACCAACAGTTCTGGGGGATGTTGACCTAACTCCGTTTCCACCCACTCCTGTTGTCGGGCATCATTCAAATCCCAACCAGTGGAAGTGTCAAGAGACAAACCTCGAAGACCCATCCGCTCGACCTCAGGAACGAATCTTGGAGGGCAAAACACTTCAACTACTGCGTACTTTTGACCAACCCGGGGTTTTGAGGTGGCTGTTTTCACCTGACTCTCTAGAGATCTCGTTTGCTTTTTGGTCAAACCACCTGCTTTCTTACTTACTGGGATTCGGCTGGCTGCATGACAGGGACACGGATGCTTGGGACACGGACATGACACACCCTCTGGCGAGGGGGCAGGACAACACACATCACTCGGTTTATCCCCTTCAGTTATCCTATCCCCAGTTACCCCACTATCCCCATTATGATCTTCAGAACAAGTACTATTCATGGAAATAAGCTCTTGAAATTCAGAAGGAGAGGCCTGGTTGGTGTTGAAGGCATCTTCAGAAACCATGTGAACCTCAGTCTTGGGGGCATTCTTTGGAAAGTCCATGACGTTCAGCACATATTGACCCGCCGCATTTGAAACCAGATCTATCGACACGGCACCAGAAAACAGGCACAATCGATCCGAGTCAAAATTCAGGACTGCACCCAATCGCTTGAGAGCAGGTCTAGACAGCAGGAGGGGTGCATCGCCACGAACAATGGCTGCCTGAATGGTGCCATATCTGCCAGCTAGCCCAATAGGCATGATCACAGTGCGGCTTGACGTTTCTCTGTCGCCGTTCCCAAAATTGAAAAAATTTGTCTCAGATTTGTACTCGGGACTGTACCGTCCATCTTGTTGCCAGAGTTGCTGAAACTGTTTCAACGTCTGTTCCCCTATGATTGTCTTCCCACATCCCGAATCCAAAACTGCGAAGCCGGGACTGCTGACCAAGAAAATCTCAGAAACTTCAGGGGCCACATCAGATTCCAAGGTCTGGCAAAGTGCCTGACGCTCATGCAGCTGTTGTAGCAAAGTCTGTTGACATCCCACCGAAGCCACAAACTGAGGAAGCTCTTGGACTTCAGGATCATCAGGGGCCACATAGCTTGCACCTGTCTCCCTGGTCGCAGGCTTCAATGAGGAGGATTGTGAAGCATTGTTCATTGTAGGGTCACGTTTCTGTCGGCACTCTCGGGCCCAGTGCCCTAACCGGCCGCAGCGGTTACACTTCGTTTTTCGCTTCATCTCCTCGATCTCCACCCGAAAGGAGCGCTTCAAGTCACGCGCCTGATCAAAGCGCCTTGACTTCTGTAGGCGAGCTATCTCAGCTCTCTTCTCCTTCCACGATGCTGCCAGCACTTCTGCAACATCGTCTTCTGGAAACTCAGTTGTATCACTGGGGGGCATGGGCATCTCATGATCAGCCAGAAACAATTCGATGTCGTCAAACCCAGCCACTTCAGGATCCGACTGCGGTGATTGTTCCATGTCATCCTGCACCAGCGCAATGGCCTTCTTGCGGCCCACCACATAGTCAGGATAGCAGCTTCTCATCGCCCTGCTGATCTCCTCCTTCTTGAGGACTCCCAATGACCTCCCTTTGACAACTGCTTGTTGTTCCTCATTCAAGCCGCTCCACTTCAAAAGCATAAACCCCCTGGCCTCATCAGGAAATTTGACTCCACTTTTGCGTTCACAGCGGTCGAACAAGTCTGAAGCTCTACTGATCCAGCTCCTCAGTGTTTCACCGTCCCGTGCCCGCAGACTAAACACCTCTTGTAACACTTCAGCTAGCTCATCAGTGTCATCACGTTGAGGAAACCTAGTGTCCAGCAAGGAGAGTAAAATTTCCTCTCCACCCTCCTTCTGGTAGTCCTTGGGGTCAAGGTGTTCCACCGTTTCCAGAGCCTTACCTGACAGGCATGTGAACAAGAAGGACCCTCGGGCATCTTTGGGCAGCTTGTCTAAGGTCTGAAACTTGTTGAGGAGCCACAACTTCCACCTCCGATATTCCTTGTGATCCTCCGCCTCGCCGCTGAAATAGCGGATGCTGCCAGCCCCATCTGAACTGGCCGACATGCAGAAGAAAAGGATGCTGTGCTCGTTGTTCCTCCTGGAACTGAGTACTTTTCTCTCACGCCGGCTGCGCCTTCCTCTTCCCACTGGCACTCCGGCCACAGAAGCACGGACTCTTTCACTCCATGGCGATCGTGAATCTAAAGGTTCCTGCACATTGAGCCCAGAGGGCAAAAGGATTCGCACGGTGACCTGACAGGATGGATACAAGGCTGGATGCTGTGGCATTGACAGAACAATATATATATATGTGTGTGTATATAAAAATATATATATATATGTATATATATATTTATATTTCTGATTATGATGATATTATTAAATAATCTTAGGACAATGTATAGAAGGGGTGGGGGTCCGCCCCACCCCCATATACAATCTGGGGGGGCAGCTATATAAATGGCCATTTTCACTAGTTATATTAGTTTACCAGAGGCTAAATAACCAATGAACCGCCGATCTTCCAAGGAGCTCCGGCCAACGTGCTGCGCCGTGCTTCGCCCGGCAGCAGCACGTCCATGCGCTCGTAGCAGGTGGGAAAGGCGGACCAAAGGCGGAGGCTTTGGCCTGGTGGAAGTGGTTGAGAAGCCAATATGGTTGTGATGTATATCAGATATATTCAGATATCATATGTATTTATAAACTATATAATATAACTAGAACATAGAAGTTAAGTTATATAAGTGGGTTCTTATTTCATATTTATGTAATTTATACAACAATTACATCTCATTCCTAGTTAGTAATCACTTAGAAAAAATGAGATGCACATCCAAGTATAGCCCCACTCAGCTTTGATGTTGAGCCTGGCTCTTCAGCAGCCTCCTGAAATGATCAAAGAATGGATTGCTTGCCAGCTGTATGTGTTGGTTTATGGATGTTTATTCATGTTTATGGATGTTCATTGATTCATAAATGTCTATGGATGTTTATCCTCCAAAAAACGGGGATGCTTCACTCCGAAAATCAGCTGGATGTCAGAAAACTTGGGACAATCCAAGTTTAACATAGTTTAACAGTTTACTGCTTAGTTTTAGCTTCCCAACAATCAGCCAATCTGTTTGGGGATGGCAGATCTCCTCCAAAAAGCCGGGCAATGCATGGGCTCCAGTGAGACAGGTGGTCCACAATCGCCTGGGCGCTGAAGTGATGGGATTTTCACACATCAAAACACATCAACACATAGGACATATTAGATGAATTTGGATGATTCTGCCCCAAATTTCCACCAAACAATACGAATTGCATCAACTTTTCTTGGATGTCTTTTGGTGTCTTTTGGGATCTTTTGGGCTACTTCGGTCCTCCAACAGCTTTCAACAACAACCCCGACCTGTCGTCTCGCCAGATCTCCAGGATGAAGGACCAGGTGGACATGGAACATCTGACCGTTTTGGATGCTTCCACCTTTTCGGGCGTGGTAACCTGAGAACCGGGTTGGATGAGCTGCTGATGAGGCTTTCAATTCATCTTCCGCAGCCAAAAAAGGGGGCAAAGACAGTGGGCAAGTTTGGGGTTTCCAAACAGCTACAGCCATAATTCTGATTGGCCATGCATTTCTAGTACTTTGCCATGGGGCCAAATGTTTCAGCAGCTGCTTACCCATCATCGGAGAAGCAATCTGTAGATCAACGGCAACACCTGGCGCATTTCGGGTACAACAATCTGTGGAATGGATTGAAATGAGTGGTCAACATCTGTAAACCGTCCAGAAATTTGGAAAATATTGGACATCTTTGACATTTTAAGCCAAATATTGTCATATCATTGGTACGTAAAAATCTATTTGCAGTTTCCTCAAGAAATGCTGCAGATCCACCTGCCTCGGCAAAGGATCTCTGCCCATCGGAGCCAGCTTGCCTCGATACGAAAGCTCGCGATTTGCTGTCTCCGTTTAGTCTAGTGTGAACTTATTGACCAAGGTCATCAAGATGGAAAATAAGCACCAGAAGATAGTTACAAACAGCTTTACAAATGGTAGTCACCTTCCCATCTGGGCAACACCCCTCACCATTTGTCCAAGGCCTGTCGGATCTTGACAGTTGAGGGATCGGCGTCGTTTTCACCGAACCTGTGACGTGCAAAGGGGCCAGAAATCCCGGGCAATGCATTTTTTCTTGGGGATCCAGAGCATTGCGGAGGATCTTCTACAGGATGTTCCAAAAAGACATTAGGATTCAATGGACCTATGATCAGCTGTGCACGGTTCCCACCTGCTTGCTGCCTTTGCCCAATCCTGGGAACGGTGAATCCAGGGGAAAGGTCACTGTAAAATCAAGATGCAACCAACCAATGTCTGTGAATGCCTGTCACAGCAGGAAGGTTTCCCAGCTCCCAACAAAATCCACAAATTCTCAGTGACGTCCTGCGCAACTGCAGCGGCAACTGCCAACGCGCGTAGCGGTCCAAAGGAGAACAACAAATCCGTCGCCTTTGTTGACCTAAGATCCGAGAACAAAACAGGAGAGGATGCAGCAAGATTCCAGGTGCATTCAAGAGATGGGGTCATGAGAATGATGAGAATTACTGGTACCAGGAATGGGCCATTTGCTACATCTCTTGAACCACTTTAATGGCAACCAACTCATATTCCCCAAATCAACAGCTGATCACAAGTAGCTTGTTGTCCCAGTGACATCGCAGGCAAACTCACTGCGATTCCCTGGGAAGGTTCTGCCGGTTCTGCCGCTTCGGCGGGTTCGTCTTTGCGCAAACCTCCGTAGCTGATTTGCCAAGCTTTTGGCTCGAGGGTACCCCACTGTCACTTAATTAATATGCCCACGATAGATGTTTGGGAAGTCCAATTTGGATTGGAAGTGGATTGGAAATACTAAGATACTAGGGCTATTTACTGTTGCAGCTCTATGTTTGGAAGTATACCTGATTTGAGGTTTAAATCATCGGATCATCATCGAATTGGAATCCATCCGCATGGGTGAATTATCCATGACTCTGTCCCTGGGTCTTGAATTTCGACCCTTACCCATAGGGTATACCCATGATTTTTGCAGGCTAATAGGCTCATAGAAGTAGATAAAATGGCTAATGCAGCATCCCATGTTTGCTGTTGACATCCTCATAAACACATTGATTCTTTGGTGGCCATCCCCACCCCACCCAGCGACCTTGTCCTTTTCTCTTCCTGCGACTCTTTGAGATTCCCGAGAAGCCCTCCTGTGATTTGAGAGGGGTATGGCTATTTGCAATGGACCTTGAACTGGTTCATCATGAAGCTTGGTAATATCCGGGATTTTAGCTGAGGACAAAAATACGAGGGCTTGCGGCCTGTGCCGTTGACCAAAATCAAGAATGTGACTTCAGTTACACGGAATTTTAGTGTTCATCCCACTTCATAACTCTTTAGCAACCTTGGTTCTACCCCATTTTTTCCAGGGGTGCAACTTCTTAATATGGCATTCCCACATTTTTCCGGCAGTTCCGCTGCTTCTCACAGCACCGCGGCACCTCCTCAGGTGGGGCCGGTGGTGGCGGCACTTTCTGTCGGTCCAACTTGGAATCCTGGGCCTTACTCATGGCATGCGGATCGTCGCAGCCTGCGGTGCTGCAAGTGCCTTCCAGGGCTTCCGCCTGCCATGGAAAGCTACGGAAACTGTTGGGAGATGACTAAAACTCACCAAAAGTATCCAAAAGTCAAGGGTGTTGAAGTGACCAATAGATTCAATAGATACTTTGTTGATTTCGATTTCTTCATGGATATTGATATTGTGTTAAAGTTCTGTTGCAGCTCCTCTTGGTTCAAGCGGACCAGCTCTTCTTCGAGTTGGGGACCTGGCAGAGGAATTTGGGCCAATTAAAAGTCATCCCAAAGTGGGCAGCTTCACTATTTCTTGACATTTCATATATTAGACTATCTATGCGGTACCAGCTACGCTCTGGTAATTTAACATAGCTATTGAAAATTGCCATTTATAGTTGATTTTTCCATAAACAAAATGGTGATTTTCCATAGCTATGTTTGTTTACCAGAGGGTCATTTTCAACCATTTCTGGCATTGTTGACTTCGCAATATGCGACAGGCGTGACCTGCCTGCTTTGGTAATCTCGCTGAGGAGAGACATGGTGCCATTCCGAGCTTCCTCTTGCCAGTTATCTCCCATGGCATTCCTGGGCGATGGCACAACTTCGTACTCCAAAGGATACCTCCCTAACATATCGGTGGGTGAAAATAAGGTAATCACCCCCTGAAAAAACCGATGCTTACTTCATCTTACTTACAAAAAGTATGATAACATTTCGAACTCCCTGGATCCAATTTTTGGACATAATATGCCCACGACTGCCATTCCATGTTTCCTGGCTTGAAATGTGCCACCCCCTTTCCTTCCAAAAAGGCATATCCGCCATGGCGCTGACGTCGAAAGATGGTCTTTGATCCTGCTGACGCCATGAACGCTCGCAACACGTCTTCTTTCACATCGCCTCAACAGCCCAGCAGTCCACTGAGGATTCCGGATGAGAAGTGTGATACCCAAATACATCTCACAGGGTTCTGTCTGATTTCAGCTGAGCTGCTCAATAGCATGTCCTTGACGACCTGCATTTTTCTGTCAGTGCCAATGTGGCTAACACGATGTAAGCATCTAGGTAACCCAAAACAATACTGTAAACCATCAGCTAAAACCAATCAGCTGGGTGTCATTTCACATCATCAGGGGTCTACCCAATTTCATAAACCTCCAATCATTTCGGATTCTGACTATTGGGTTTACCTCGTGCCTTTCTCAACTGAAACCAAAGCTCAGTCATCGACATCGGCGCCTGCGCAGCCCTTTTGGTTTCCTCAGGAGAGCGGTTGAAATCCTCCAAAGCATCCAGGGCCTGACTGGAAGGTATCTCCATCCATTGCTATCACAATATCATCCAAAATGGATGGAGAAACTATCAAATGATCAAGATATCAAAATCCAAATATCGCCGGCCATGTGGTAAGCTCCACCCAAAAATCATGGTCAAAATCTGATTCACTCATCAAGGCACCTCACCCAATGCGCTGCAACCTGCAAAGAGCTCTTGTTGCAGCTCCTTTTGCAATGCCTTCAGAAGTGGCTGGGTAAATCCTGGGAGAAAGCTGCTGCAGATCCATCCAATATGGATCATATAATGGACCCAATTTGAAACAGATATTCATGATACACACAAACATGATACCATTCCCATCAATAGCAATAATGATTTCTAGATACCATTTTTATCATTGATCTATATATCCATATATATATATGTATAATATACATATACATATATACCACATTTCTAGTCCCACCACTGGGGGGGGCACAACCACCGACCCCTACGGTGCCTTGATGGTGCCATCCTTGGGCGCCAAACGCAGGGCTTCACAGGTCGCCAAACGTGCGTCACCCAGGCGGCCGCAGGCCTTCCAACCGAGATATCCGAGGGATGAAGCGAGCCAGGGGGATTCTAAGAGACGAATGGCTGATTTTGAAACTATGATATTTGATATGATTCAATGTTATTTAAGAGAGCACTTGGATAAGAATCAAGCAATAATCATCAATATTGTATATGTGTGTATATCTGTATATGTTGATTATGGTTGATCTTGATTAAAGGACTATTATCAAGCATTGTTGACTATTGTAAACCATGTGTTCATATAACTTGATAATGGATATAGATGATGGCGATGGTATATTATATATATGCATAGATTGATGATTTTTGATTGATTTATGTTGAGTTATATGACATGAGGATATTTGCCTGATTGACCATTATACATCTGATCATTGATTAGATTCCTGATTTGACTATTGATTGTTTATGACTACTTTTGATCATTATTGATTCTTGGCGATTGTTACTCGACTATTGTTCCCCAATAGCGATAGCTTGGGGTTGTTAACTCTAAAGGCGGATGGGCGCCGTCGGGTTTACGGCTGCCGGCCTGGGCGGGGTGTGTCCCGGTGTCTCNGCGATAGCTTGGGGTTGTTAACTCTAAAGGCGGATGGGCGCCGTCGGGTTTACGGCTGCCGGCCTGGGCGGGGTGTGTCCCGGTGTCTCAGTGGTGTCTCGGTTGTGTCTCGGTGGTGTCTCGGTGGTGTCTCGGTGGCATTTCAGTGGTGTCTCGATTGTGTCTCGGTGGTGTCTCGGTGGTGTCTCGGTGGTGTCTCGATGGCATCTCGGTGGCGTCTCGGTGGTGTCTCCGTGGTGTCTCGGTGGTGTCTCGGTGGTGTCTCGGTGGCATCTCGTTGGTGTCTCGGTGGTGTCTCGGTGGTGTCTCGGTGGTGTCTCGGTGGTGTTTCAGTGGTGTCTCGGTGGTGTCTCGATGGCATGTCGGTGGCGTCTTGGTGGTGTCTCGGTGGTGCCTCGGTGGTGTCTAGGTGGTGTCTCGGTGGTGTCTCGGTGGTGTTTCGGTGGTGTCTCGGTGGTGTTTCAGTGGTGTCTTGGTGGTGTTTCGGTGGTGTCTCGGTGGTGTCTCGGTGGTGTCTCGGTGGTGAGGATGGGCGACTGGAATTCAATGTATGTCTTGCCAAGGTGGTGTCGCGGTTGCGCCNTGGTGTCTCGGTGGTGTCTCGGTGGTGTCTCGGTGGTGAGGATGGGCGACTGGAATTCAATGTATGTCTTGCCAAGGTGGTGTCGCGGTTGCGCCTGGGGGGTGTTATGGTGGTCGCTTGGTGTGACTTCGTGGTCTTTTGGTGGGTTTTTGGTGGTGCCTTGGTTGTGTTTCTGTGGTGTCTTGGTGATGGCTTGGTTGTCTCTTGGTGGCATCTTGAAGACGTCTGTATGGCGTTGTGCTCTTTTAATGGTGTCTCGGCTGCCTTCAATGGTGTCCAGGACTTGGTGGCATCTCAGCGGTTTCCATGCTGATGCAAGATGTTCGCGGTGTCTTGGTCGTTTCTTGGTGGTGTCGAGGCGGTTGTGTTGGTGGTCGGTTGGCTGTGTCTCTCTGGCGTTTCCGTGCGTGTCGCTCAGATTTTGAAGGTGTTTTTGTGGTTGGTCCACCGTGCACCAAGTAATTAGTCTTCAGCGCGTCCATCCTGCCGTCATGTTGACGATCATGATTGCTGATGGTGTCGATGATGATGAGGAGGGTGATGGTGATGGTGATGGCGATGGAGTTGGTGGTGTTGATGATGATGACGATGATGATGATGATGATGATGATGATGACGACGACGACGACGACGACAACGATGACGATAATGACGACATTGCGTTTGCAGGTTTGGGTTGGGGGGCGGGGCGGATGCCAATCTATATTAGGAATTAAGGTACTTACTATGATGCTTCGACGGAAATAACTNTGGGGGGCGGGGCGGATGCCAATCTATATTAGGAATTAAGGTACTTACTATGATGCTTCGACGGAAATAACTAAAGTACGAAAATTCCCTGATGCCATGGAGAAGCCACGCCTGTGGGCTGCTCACCTGAGTGAGGATTTGATGTGCTTGCTGCGTGCTACGCTTGCACAAATTTTAATATATCAAAAGGAAAACATTAGTACAGAAAACAAACAGGAAAGCAGGAAATACCATTTGGTAATCAAATATGGCAATGGAAAAATTTCCATGTAAGAAGTTTTCCCATTAAAGCCTCCCATTTGTAGGTGACTTCAAGCTTCCGGGGGGTAATTTCGACAGGAGGAAGGGAAGGGAAAGAAGGCAGGAGGGAGGGAAGGAAGGACGGCAGGAAGAAAGAAACAAAGGCCTNAGGAGGAAGGGAAGGGAAAGAAGGCAGGAGGGAGGGAAGGAAGGACGGCAGGAAGAAAGAAACAAAGGCCTAGCTCCACAATGTTGCGTGCGCCTTCCAGTTTGCACGAGCTACTTTCAAAGAGGTGCAAGCCCCCCCAATTTACAAATGTTGGTTTCAAAACGCGGCAAACACCGTGCAGTTTACAAATTTTTGCCGCAACACGCTGCAAACACCATGCCGTTATGTGCAATGTGAGATGATATTCAACATGTCGCAAATACCATCCCACTTCCAGCTATGAGCTTCGGAGAGCCGCGTNGCCGTTATGTGCAATGTGAGATGATATTCAACATGTCGCAAATACCATCCCACTTCCAGCTATGAGCTTCGGAGAGCCGCGTGGCAGCGTCCAATTTACAGATGTCAAATTCAAAATGCTGCAAAGGCCATGCGGCTTACAAGTGAAAGTTGCAAAATATTGCAAACCCTGTGCGGTGCATTAGGTATTGCACATATTGTGCAAGCGATATTTCTTGGTTTCGACATGTTGCAAGCATTCCACAGCGTACAGAATTTTTGCTTCAGAACGCCTTAAAGCCGCAACGCAGTTTTCAGATATGATTCCAAACGTCGCAAACCTCATGCAACCTGCAGATTAGCTTGGCACTGCCGCAAAATAGCGCGCGATGGCAAAGTTCCGTGCGATGTTGCGTAGNATTAGCTTGGCACTGCCGCAAAATAGCGCGCGATGGCAAAGTTCCGTGCGATGTTGCGTAGTACCATGCAATGCGCAGGTGCTAGCTGCAAAATGTTCCGGATACCGACAATTTTTGCGTGAAAAATACCTGGCTTATTAGAGATGCTGACACCGAATGACTAAAATATTTTACACAGATGCTTTTGCACAGAGGAATGCTTTTACACAGGGATACTTTCATACAGAGATACTTTTCACAAAGACATGTCTTCACACACACGTACGTTTATACATACGCATGCTTTTACCCAGAGATGCTTTTATATACAACTTCAATACTTTAGCCACAGGTACTTTTGCGCAGGGAGGCTTTTATACAGAGGAGCTTTACACACAGACACGCAGGTATCCCTGCACACAGATACCTTTACACNTTTGCGCAGGGAGGCTTTTATACAGAGGAGCTTTACACACAGACACGCAGGTATCCCTGCACACAGATACCTTTACACAGCGATGCTTTTGCGAAGGAAGACTTTTACACGCATGAGTTTTTTCAAAGGGGTTTTTTTGACACAGAGTAGTAGCCTTTATACACAGAAGCTTTTACACATAAATACTCTTACGCAGAGATGTTGATACACAGGAATAGATTTATAGAGAGNAGAGGCGTTTTTACACGCAAATACTTCTACAAAGAGGTGTTTTTGCACGTGTGCTTTTACACAGAGGTCCTTTTACACACAGGCGCTTCTAGACTAGGACGCTTCTAGACAAACGAACTTTTACATGGGTGAGGCTGGGAACACCTGTCAGGGGAGGGTTCAAGCCATTTTGGAATCAGGTTTCCATCCATTCTCATATGCGTTTGCACGCAAATGATGCTTCTATAGGAGATGCTTTACACGGCGATGATTTTGCAAAGAAATTTTTAGACACAGGCGCGTTTATACCCTGGTGCCTTTATGCAGAGATGCTTTCACACACAGGTATTTTACAAACTAATATAGTTATACAGGGCCTTTACATACAAATTCTTGTACGCATAGATTCTTTTACACGCAAATATTTTTATACAGACATAATTTGACACNCTAATATAGTTATACAGGGCCTTTACATACAAATTCTTGTACGCATAGATTCTTTTACACGCAAATATTTTTATACAGACATAATTTGACACACACACACACACAGTGACAGGTGCTTTAACACACAAAACACGCATATTTTTTACACACATACTTTTTTGCTCGCACGCGCACACACACACACACGCACACTGGACTGATTTCGCAAATTCAAACTGGTTCCGCTTTGGCTCTGTGGAATCGATGAGTCTGCTGCAGAAACTCTCTAGTAGAAAAGCTTGTTTCAATAGTTTTCAACCCAAATGTGGAGGTACACATCAAAGCATCCTTTGATGCTTCCCCGGCTCACATCCCAGCTTCATTGGACCAGATTGAATGTGATAGGCCCGGCCCCCCTGCAAATCTCAGTGCTTTTTACACACCAGTTTTCTGATACTAAGATGANCTTCATTGGACCAGATTGAATGTGATAGGCCCGGCCCCCCTGCAAATCTCAGTGCTTTTTACACACCAGTTTTCTGATACTAAGATGATTTCACACTGAGGAATTTTACACAGGTGCCGTTACAAACAGAGGTGCTTCGACAAAGGAACGCATTGCGCGAGGAGCTTTTACATACGGACGTTTTTTACACAGACGTNATTTTACACAGGTGCCGTTACAAACAGAGGTGCTTCGACAAAGGAACGCATTGCGCGAGGAGCTTTTACATACGGACGTTTTTTACACAGACGTACTTTTACGCGATTTCCGACAGCGGACACGCATTTCATGCGAAAGAGTTCAGCAAGCAAATGCAAAATTACAATGTCACCACAATTTTTGACGAGCGAGACGCATTTCGTGCTAAAGGGTTGCACGGGCACAGACAAAATCACAACTTCACCCTTTTGTTTGAAATGATCGAAACGCATTTCGTNGCGAGACGCATTTCGTGCTAAAGGGTTGCACGGGCACAGACAAAATCACAACTTCACCCTTTTGTTTGAAATGATCGAAACGCATTTCGTCCGACAGGATCTAGGCAAAACCGCCCAAACACAAGAAACCGTAATTTCACATCAGTTTTGACGATCGAGACGCACTTGGCGGGAGAAGGGCTTCGCAAAACCATCGAAACGCAAGAATCGCAAGTTTGTTGCAATTTNCAGTTTTGACGATCGAGACGCACTTGGCGGGAGAAGGGCTTCGCAAAACCATCGAAACGCAAGAATCGCAAGTTTGTTGCAATTTTTGAGGCGCGAGACGCATTTCCTGGGAAAGGGCTGGTTGACCTAGAGCAAATCCAAAACTGCGATTTCACTTCAATTTTTACGGATCGGCGTCAATCCATGCTGCCCTGCGGCCCCAAGAGTTCAAAAAAAAAGATCTCCATCTGCATATTTGCATCTGCCATTTTACACTTGCATATATCAGTTTGTAGCTGTTTTTCAAGAAGTTGATGCCCGCCTGCACCTATATATCTGCCGCAATACACCTGCAGATATTCATTTGGTAGTTGTATTAAAGAAGATTCTGTGTATCTGCATCTATGCATCTGCACTAAACACCAGCGTCAATAAAGTATATACCTGCATCTCCACCTGTGCATAAAAATCTAGTTTTGTAGAATCTTGTCGATATATTGAATAAAATCATGTCCATCTGCATCTGTACATATCTGTACACAAGTTGCANGAATCTTGTCGATATATTGAATAAAATCATGTCCATCTGCATCTGTACATATCTGTACACAAGTTGCAGTTTTTCAAAAATGAAAAGTGAGGATGTGGAGCATTATTGTTTTGATACGGGCATGGTTGATGAAAAAGTAGAATAACAAAATGATGAAAAAGAAGAAAAAGAAGAAAAGAACCATGGTGGCGACGGTGTTGTGATGACGGTGATGCGAAAAGATGGTGATAGGGAAAAATGATTATGACAAAATTTGCTGGCTGCAACTTTTTGGGAAAAAAACGTTGGCAGGTTGTTTCGGGAATTTTTTGTGTCTGTCCTGCTGGTGTCTTGGTGGTATCTAAATTGTGTTTCGGTGGTCTTTGGTGTCTTGGCGGCACTTTGGTNGGTTGTTTCGGGAATTTTTTGTGTCTGTCCTGCTGGTGTCTTGGTGGTATCTAAATTGTGTTTCGGTGGTCTTTGGTGTCTTGGCGGCACTTTGGTGGTATTCGGTGATGTTTTGGGGTTGTTTCTGTGTTGTTTTGGCGGTGTTCCGGTGGTGTCTTGGTGGTATTGAAGGAATGGTAATTTGTTTGATTAAGCTGGCNTTGGCGGTGTTCCGGTGGTGTCTTGGTGGTATTGAAGGAATGGTAATTTGTTTGATTAAGCTGGCTCACCTGTCAGGACCGCATTGGCGTTAAAGGAAAACCGAAACTCTGCTATTGGGGTTGTATGCTGGGTTAATTTCATTTCATTGCATTTCGTTCCATTTCATTCCATTTCATTCCATGTCATTCCATCTAATTCATTTGACTTAATTCCATTTCATTTCTTTTCATTTCATTTAATCGCATTTCCTTACGCGATGTCCAGAAAGGGCCATGCGTGCCACGCGGATGAAAAAGTGTCCGATGTCGTGTACCTTTCACACAAAAAACGAAATTCCGGACCTCAAAATGCCCCAAACTGCCACGCCTGCCACGAAAAAAATGCACTCAGGTCACAAAAACGAGCACGGCGCGCCAGCAAAAGTTGGCCGGTGGATGGTGGGCCGGTGGCCGGCAAACAAAAAAAAGGCATATTATGAGAAAAGTGGTGTCGCAGTTGAGTGGCGCTAACCTGGTTTCTCAATAACAAATAAGTCAATATGATGCTGATCTATACTGGTCTATATAAGCAGGGGCCGGCTTTAGCCAATCCAAAACATGTTCCCTTTTCTTTCTCCCTCGGCGTGTGTACCAACTCTCGTTAGGCGACGATCTCCAGCAGGTCTGGGTGAATTTCAAGTTCCATACCAGCGAGTATGTCAGCATATGCCCGAATTACAATTCTTCGATTTTCTTCAAACTCAGTAAAATTAAAACGATTGAATACCTTCTCCATGATGGCCGTCAAATTGAAAGTTGCTGCATCCAACTCATCCAGCTCAGCCCCAGCAATCATGGGGATCTTCATGGCCTGTGCCATCTCGAGTGTGCGGAAATCAGTGGGGAGTATAAGCCCTGCTGTTCCTGCTGNTGGTCGAGCCAATCATCAACAAATGTGAAAAACATCACTCTTGAGGTGTCCCAGCGGATGCCTGCCTGGAAAAGCCGAGACTTCAACTGAGGATAGTCATAAACTGACTGCAAAACAAAAATGCTATCATACTCCGTGTACAGCCGAATCAAAATTTTGTACGCCTCCTCGTGGAATTTAGCTCCTCTTTGATGTTGTGGAAGGTGGATTGCGATCCTCATCGACGATGTAATGCTTTTCCTCAAAGCACCAGTCCACGCATCTTTCAAAACAAGTCCTAAGTCTCTGGCCCGATTTATTGTGAGACTTGGGCATCCAAGAGGTACACAGGCCTGAACGCCCACTTTCCTGCACATGTAAGACGTGATGTTGCCTCGCACAGGAAAACCTGCATGTGGGGCTCTCGAAGCAAACGTCTTGAGCAATGCCACTGAAGAATGGTGCATCTGCATCGATTCGATCGCTTGCTCCAAGCTCTTATTTTGCGGTAGTTCCGCTTGCAGTCCAATTCCAATGAATATGGATGGTACGTTCAGCTGCTCTGCTGCTTGCCGCACACCAAGGGTCTGTGTCTCTACGGGATTTGGCAATCTGTCTGACGGATGATTCGGTATGTAAAGTATGTTCGCGATGGGTACCAGAAAAGCATCTGGCAACATCCCCTCTGGTGATTCCATGGTGGTGTATGGGTTCAAAAGGTTTTTGGCACCGAATTTCCAAATGGCATTACCAAGGTTGTTGTCCATTGCCATTGCCATTTCCCAAGCTCGTGTGTGATTGGCGAAGTTTAGGCGGCTTGCAGGTTCTTGCAGTCTGCCAAAGCCTGGCATGTGGATGGTCTTTCTGCGAACCATCCGAACTCTGCTGGGGGGACTGCTGGGAGATTGTCGAAGTGCATCCAGCAGCTGCTCAAAGTCTTGTGCGATGGCTCCTTTCTCAAACTCCGTGTCGCTTACGTTCAGAGAATGTGCTCGAACAACTGCGCCTATGCGCCCTTTTCCCTGGACACAAAGGCCCACATTCGCTTCAGCCACTTGGCTCCGACCTGCTAGGAGTTTTTCACAAAGCATGTTTGACATATTTGGGCCCCAGCGGAGCGTGCCCAGATCATCTGTCACGCACATCTTTAAGCATGTCAAATGCGTCACTCTCCCAGCGCACGCGGCTACAGAGGAAATTGGCACCAAAACAAATTCCCCAGAATCCTGTGCTGCAGGTGTGGGACTGCCGGTCATTGCAATCGTCAAAGGATGTCTTGTTGCTAGTATAGAAATGTTCCAAACTGATTTGGTTTGGAAGAACAGGACAATGGCAGCGCAAATCGTAACAGCTACTGCAAACCATTTTTTCTGTTGGCATCCTTGCCACCACGCTTGTCTTTCGTCGGAATTGTCATTGGCAAATTTTCTTTTTGCGCAAGAATATGCGATTGCCCCAAGGGTAGCAAGGATCGCTCCAACTACGCCAACCCATGTCACTGGTTCTTGCAAAAAAACAATCGCGGCCATGATGACCACAACCCGCTTCAAAGAATTCAACACGCTGTGCGATATAGGTTGCACCAATGATAAAACCCAAAAAGATGACGCTTGATAAAATGAAAAATAAACACAGGATTCAGCAAACCATGCCAAAAGGTGCTTGGGCTGAACACCTTCGTCGATTGCATTGGACCATGTACCCGAAAGAGAACTGAAACCACCTGTCACGAGCAAAACGACTGGCAACGTTAGAAGGCTTCCAATGATTGTCATCACACCAAGCTGATTTGTTTTTATTGTTCTCTGATTCTCACCCAATTGTCCAACGTCTCCATGTTTTTGCGCCAATACATTTCGAAAAGCAAAACAAACATTGGACAACATTGCAAAAATAAAGCACGATGCACTGTACTGCCACGAAGTAACTGTTAAATAGACACCAAACGCAATGGGTACCAAAGCCAAATACGTCAGCGGATGCAAACATTGTCCCAAGACAAGTGCTGAAACCAAGGCGTTCACAGCTGGTTCCAATGATTTGACGACATGGGTGAACGAGACATTCCCATTGGAGAGAGCAAATTGGGTTGCAAATTGTCCAACCGCGTAGAAAACGCTAGCTGGAACCAACTTCAAAATGTCGTGTCGGTTCAGCACGGGTGCTGGCAAACTACATGCCCACATGCCTCCAATAACTAGTGTGCCAAACGCCAATTGAAACCAACCAACGGAGACAGCATCCAAAGATTGGAGCACCATTCTGTTTGCAAGGTTGTATCTCACATTGAAAAAATACCATGCGCAAACGGACAACGTCAATTGTCGCAACATCACATTGGGTTTTGCGCACGAAAAATTGCGCACGGGGACTGAAGTCTAAATGGCTAGCGGGACAAATTGAAATTGCATCCCAAGGAATCCAAATTTGATTGGAACCTCGTAAAGAAGGATCCCAAGATCAAACATTGGCGAGGGTCCACGAGGTACCATAAGGTACCACAATTTGATAGCCCAATCATGTTAAATACGTTTGCAATTTCCAACCCATGATTCCCCTTAAACCTTTGTTTCTTCGGAATTCAACAAAAATGCTGGTTATATTTTTTTTGGATCAGAAGCGCTGTATTGCTAGCCGAACTTCAGAATTAATATTTGAGTTCAAGGAAATCATTCTGGATTCATCTCAACTCTGTGTGAGACAAATGTGACATATTTCCTGCTAGTTGCTAATGGTGTATATTGGTGTCGCCGGAATTTATTGACATTGAAATATTCCTAAACAACTCTTAAACATATTTTTCCGGCCCTGATAGAAACCAGCATCACAATTGTTTTGAAACACATGTTGAAACTGTTGATTTTGACAACGAGGATGACGGAATATTTTTTGCATTGCCTATAGCCTATATGTTGAAAAACACATGCTCACAGAAAGTGGCCCAAACGGACAGCATCATGCACTGTTAAGAAGAAACCCATTCTGCATATATTTGCTAACAATCACTCATTTGATTCCTGACTTGCAACTGTTTGAGGGAGGTGGAAATGAACTCGCTCGCAGGAAGTGTTTGCAACGATGCTGGTGCGTGCCCAACCATCCACGACAAGTCTCCAAGCACACAGCCTTCTAAATGTATTTCTTCATTTGTTTGGATACATATCGCTTTGCGTATTTGGGTGTGTCTTTGTGTGGTGTGTGTAGCTGATTTCCAAGCGAACTATTTTGAATGAAACCCCATGTAATCAAAACGCGAGGCATTTCTTACGAATGAAGTCAATAGCAAAGAAAAATGATGTGAAGAAGGAATGTTGTGTCTTGTTCAATTAGCAGTTTCAAGTGGGGAGTCTAGTTTGTGTGCGCCTGCAATAGTCACAAAACTGAAAGGTGTTCTTTCGAACTTGGATAGCCACTGCAGCATATTGACGGAGCAAGATGTTTTCAAAGACGCAACACAGCTGGGATAATATGATTGTAGCTGGGTTGTTTTAGGCAAGCGGAAATTGATACGACTCCAACAAACTCCAAAAAGTCGATACAGTGGTGGTATGTGATGGTTGTCTTATTAAACATGCACGTGCAGGCTATGTATTTCCAAGGGGGAACCTCCAAATTGTATTTTCAGGTTTCAGCAGGGATATGCCCAATGAACAACAATATAAGCTTATCCCGCAGCAACCGTTAAGCTAGCGCTCAAGCTCTGTTTTCTCCTGAGCAGCAATGCTACAAGTAACATAGCTATAATACATGGTGTGTGAGTGCATCTGCGAATACACCTCTTCAGGTGAGCCACAGGAGCGAGGCTGGCCAATTTACCATGGCAACAACACTTAGGTTGGCCTCCACTGCCATGACTCATTTGCACATTGAGGGAAACACCAAAACCCGGCAATTGAGATCATCAAGTGATCTTTACACCACGATGCCTAGCGACCACACCATTCACGCCATTCCGGGCGTCCATGATAGTACACCTTCTGGTACCATCGGCCATGCCACTTTTCCCACTCATTTGTTTCCTGGTACTCTGGTGGCGGCCTGTCAAGCCAAGCACGTGCACTTGATGTCGAGGATGATGCTACTTCGGACGGAGTGCGGGCAACTGGGTTCCACGTTTTGCCGAAGGCGGTTGATTTTGCGCAGGCGAATCTGCCTTTCGTTTTGCCTGGCTTCCTTCTTTTGCTCTGGCACTTTGCCCAGCCTTCTCACGAATGTTCTTGTTGAAGATGGGCTTATTCTGTGCCTTGAGCTCTGCGATGTGTTCATCAAAATGATCGATGTTGTTGATCGATGTTCACCCTTGCCAGGCCTAAATGTGCCAGGAGCAAATTTTGATCGGGGCGTCGCATCAAATAGTCTTTGTACTCTTCCTCAGAAAGATTTGTTTCCGGTACATGATCATCCAACGCCGGCCAACGTATTGGAATCTGTCGGGCAACGCATTTAAGTGTGCCACATTCATGAAGACCAGCTTGGCTGCCAAGTGCTCGAGCTGACTATTTTCTGAGATGCCAAGGCGAACGTGTGCCTTGTCTCGATCAGGTTTGGGCAGAATGCAATCTGCAAAAAGATCATATCGTTCACAGTCATATAATTCTCACCCTCATTGAGCACGCGCTCTCAGCAAAAACGGAATCCATGACAAAATGGTCCAAAATGGAGGTGTAGCCTTTGTCCTTGGCCCTCTTCAGTCGATCTTTGCCTCTCTTGATAAGATCGGCTTCTGCACTTGCGCTACCACGGTCTTGGCTGTCAGTGATTCCAAGACCTGCCAACTGATCACGGGTGAGCTGTCTGAGGAACCCGCCCTTGAAGTCGTACTTCACGCCCAGTTTGCGAAGCTCCTCTTTGCGTCCCGCATCCGTCACACTGAGTTTGGCCACGAAACACCTGAGCAGAGGGTTGGGCGAAGGAGTGAACCTTGCCTTCAATCTTCTGCGCAATTTGTCCAACTGTTCTGTCAGCACCAGATCTTTTGGCCGTTGCCTGTCCTGGATCCTGCCTCTGGTAGAGCATGGTCTTGTTCTCGGTGCCCTCAATGGAGATGATGAGATCGGGCTCACTGATGTCCTTGGTCAAGATGCCATCGGACGCAATGCGAATGTACACAGCCGCATTCTGCACTGATTCTTTCATCGCCACGCGAATCTCAATGGGAGCACCGGCACGCAATCCAGACTTGTACTCAGCGTCTTGGACCCGTTTGTCTGAAAAATAACTATGGGCCTGGCCAGATGCGATCTTACTTCCCCCCTGCAACGAACCCATTGTTCAAAATCGACTTCCAGTTGCCACGGCCAGTCCTGTGATAAATCACACAAGGAATCTACTTCTCGTCTGCCAAAGGCTTTCCAGTTAAGGAAACCTTTGACAGCGCCACAGCTCCACTCACGGCGTAGATCATCATGGCGTTGAAAGTGTCAGAGGCCGAAGCCTTTGTGACTCCCCTTTCGGAGTGACCTTGGACTGCTCGATTTTTGAGTGGCCAATAGGCTAACCCTTTGCGGGCTGCCGTCTGGAGGCCGGCAGCGCATTTGAACCCGAAGCGACATTTATTGTCCCTGCAGAGCAAAGCCACCAGCTCATCCACCGCGGGAGGAGTGCATCTCTTCGGAAGCATCTTGTTGTAGAGTCCAAAGAACACATCCAAGTCCAGCCACATGTCAGAGTCAAAGCCTGAGATGTTCTGACCAGGCTGGCCGCGGGTGACGGCATTCACCTTGGTGCGATGATCGGCCAACCGTCCTGCGAAGCGAAGATTCTCTGCTCCAGACATCTCCCAGCAAGTCTTGGTGACCATCTCATACTAGGCGCGCGGGTTAAGTCAAACATGCTGGCGTAGAGTCAAACATCCGCAACAGGACACCATTTCGGGGGAAGTCAAACATATTCGCATTAAGTCAATCATATTTTAACAAAACACCATGCATGGAGACACCACTTCGAACCGATCTCCAGAATTCACATACTTTTAAGAAAAGCGCGCGGACACCACAACGGGAAACATTTTTTTCGTTATTTTGGGTTACATTGTTTCTAGAACACCATGGGACACCGGTCTAGAACACGTTTTCGGTTTAATAGTGGGTAAAAACGAAACATCACCATGGGACACCGCCATCCATAAATATTCTTTGTTATGTGCAAAACAATGAAATCACCATGGGACACCGGTGTAACATAGTCACCCCCGAAAATCTATTTCAACAAAGAAATTTATCGGGCTATTATATGATGTGTGAAGACAACCATTGTCAAGATTCTTGTTCAACAAATTGTAGAAACAGCATAGGGAAGCAAACAAACTTGGACATGGCATCTGACAATAGGCCACATATGGCCCCATCAAGAGCTCCAATCAATTTGCAATCATTTTAGAGCGTCACAGTGATGTACCGCTGTGATCTGTTGGAGGCCCAAGCCTTCAGCCAGGCATTTCGCCCGCTGACCGAGTCCAACACTTTCTTCCACAACAGTTCCTTCCTAATTGTTTCAGAAAGGCTCTGTTTCTTCCCCTTGGAATTTTTTGAATTCTTGCAAAAAAAAAATTGCGCCACAGGTTTGACCTTCGAGCGCTCGCTTTGCGAGAAATTGTATAAAGTAAATTTTTCAGCGTCTTCCACGTCGTTTAAATCTAGCTCCACTGATGGAGGGTGTTCAGGCTCCTTGCTGCTTTCAGCAGCTGCAGTTTTCTCAGCAGAAGACTTCGGCGCCTCACAATTGCGGTGCTGCTTTTTCTCTGGAGGTCCTGCGAGCAAGCAAAGGTTGGAACGAAGGGAAGCTGCAAAAGTGAGATTCCACCATGAACCTGTACACTGTCTGGAAAATCATGGCAGCGCAGATGATAGTTTGAGAAAATATTCAAAAGCTCTATTGTGGCAAGGTAATAAATTCAATCACACGTTCACACATGTCACTGCATGCCTGAACAAAACCTCATTTAAGCTGTCCTTCAAGCGTCTCAGCTGCCTTAAGGCGACGCATCTCGGCCATCAGGTCAGCCCTCCAGCGCGATAAGCATGCTTTTGCCTTCGGATCCACACCGCCCAATTCCTTTTCAATATCTGCTACAGGTGGCTGCTTCTGGGAATATCCTTGGCTCTCTTTTCTCCGCAAAAGCCGCAACGTGGCAAGCACGTTGGAATTTTTTCTCCACAAGCACTGCACGCCATCTTGGCTGGAGCTTTTTGGTACCCAGAGGGTCGCACCAACACAGCTTTTTCCTTCAGCAGTTTGCACAGCGATATCTTGGACTGCCACTGTCGAGCTAAACAACGTGGCACCTCTCTCAGCAAAAACCTTGCTTCGATCAATAGGCTGACCGACCATCATGCCACATGCTTTGAATCCTGCGCACACTGTTTTTGAAGTGTAAGCAACATCAAACACTTCGTGTACTATGTCCAGGGCCGCCAGCTGCGAAAGTGTAGTTTCAGAGTCTGTCCGACGACGATCCCATTCTTTCNGTCCAGGGCCGCCAGCTGCGAAAGTGTAGTTTCAGAGTCTGTCCGACGACGATCCCATTCTTTCTCTGCGGTGCAATTTGGCAACTGGTCTGCCGGACACAGCGCAGGAGTGCAATGAGGAGGGAAAAAGAGTGGTCTGACATTCTTGGCCTCGCATGCCTGCAATGGTATTTCTATTCAACACATGCAAAGACAAAGAAGCACACCAAGGCTCGTCAAATGCAGGTTCCACGTCTTCAGGATCTAGAAATGCGTGACAAAAACTAAGCAGCATACTTGAGAACACGTCAAAGGCTAGGCGCAAATCAAACAAGTGTACTTGCAAGCAAAGGACTACTGTAAACGTGGGGCTCAGATGTATGAGTCCCCCTCCGCCAATATCTAGCAAGAGAAGTAGAGGTTTCTCCTTGTCAATGGAAAAGGATGCACGCGCCCATGCCTCCCAGCGCAAAGTGAACTCTGTGAACAAGTCTGCGCTCATGCTGCCGCTAGGTGTGGCTCTGATAGCAGCCTCTGTCCACACCGTCTCCCAAGAATGCGCAAAAGAGGTTCCCGTGCATGCCCTCCGCAGCTCAAATATGGCAAAATAGTGATGTGCTGAAAAGAGCTTTCTGATACGCTAATGCTGCCAGTTGCCCCAGCGCATTTGGGAACGAGAACTTTGCGTTGCTTCACCTTCCCCTGCTTCAGGCTTTCAAAGCCCTTCTCATCAGTTACCCGCAGTTGCACGCCGGCTTCTTGCGCCAAGGCTCCATCCTGCAGCAGCCCGATTTCCTCTAAGACCTTCTCAAGCAAGTCAAAAAAGGAGTGGCAAGCTGCAGGAGTGAGGGCTGCAGCCTGGTCAGCAGATTTGGCGTGGAGGCATCTCCGCCGCACATTCCAATCATCTGGGTATGTCGCTGCCACCCACTCGCGCCAGCTGCGAATTGTGCATGGGCTTCTCATAATCAGCATACTTGTCCCAAGGGATGTCGGCAACGTCCGCAGAGATCACCCCAACGTTGATCAAGTAAAACTTGAACATAGAACTCTTGATGTCGGTGACCGTCAACGGGCGATTGGAAAAGGCGCATCGACACATGTGTTACCAAATCCATCTTCTGGCCCTCTGTCAAAAAAGCCACGGCCAAAGCGACCTGGCACCAGGGATGATTTAAAAAAACAAAGGTAATCTAATGAGAAACACGGATTGTTGGCAACAGCTGAAAGGAGCTCTGCGCGAGCCCTGCGCGACCCCGCGCGAGCCCTGCGCGAAGCTCAGCAACGCGCCCCAACCCACAGCAGCAGGCAGCAGCAGCGCAGAAGTCGCAGCACAAGCTGTTTTGGCAATAGCGTCCCTACCTGATTGAATTGGGCAAGGAATTCACGTCGCCAGACTCTAATTCAGAAACATGCTGCCGGACTCTGCCGATCTTGTGAGCACCGACATGGTACGCCTTCAGATCTGCCGCTGCTTGCGCAGCTTTGCCATTCCAATATCCCAGTCCAAGCAGATGGACTATATCCAGATAAAGCAAATAGAAGTCAGCATCATGCTTCAGGAAAAAGCTGGGCGAAACCTGCTTTGCCATATCTTTCAGCAAAACTTTCCACCTGCCATGAAAAGCCTCCAAGTCTGACACGCGCGTTTCAAACCTCGGCTTGCAAGCTTCCAAGGATGTGGGCGGAGCCAAACGCTTCTCCTTCTCACCAGTTTGCGGGCTTGCCACTGGAGCAGCATGCAAAGTCTTCTCTGGTGTCTTTGGAGGGCTCNGCCAAACGCTTCTCCTTCTCACCAGTTTGCGGGCTTGCCACTGGAGCAGCATGCAAAGTCTTCTCTGGTGTCTTTGGAGGGCTCTTCGCAGGGGAAGCCTCCTTTTGCACGCGCTTGAGAGCACAAAATGCTTCATATTTCTCAATCCGCCTTTGCCTCTCGTCGTTGGGCATGGCTTTTCAACGGGTGAGTGGATCTTCTGTTGGTACTGGGTGGCCATTGAGGTCGTGACCAAGAACAGCACAAACTTTGCGATACCAAGTGCACCATGGTACTTTGCCCTCAGACGGCTCGCCCCGCCACAACTGATCGGCAAGCACCGCGTCCTGCTCTGTGCATTCCGCAGCAGCTGCTAGAGCTTGCAGCTGGAACACGTCCACGGGATCATGCGACTGCTCCTCATCTTTCAGCACGCTGCTATCCACATCAGCACGGCTAGCCTGCGCATCTCCAGCTGAACTTTCATCACTGCCCTCTCTATCGGGTGATTTTGCCGGAGGAGGCAGAGGCGGTGGACTTTCCGGAGCTAGAATCTCAGCATCAAGATGAACTTCCTTCATTGCCAGTGGGGAAGGATGTCCAAGCTCGAGCCTCACGAAGCAAAAACACAAACTGCCACAAAGACTCACGCACAGTCAGGATTGAGTACAAGCTGAAACTGTGTTTGCCAACAGAACTTGTTTTTCCTTTGATGCTCATCATGTCTTTGTTGAGCATCATCGTTTGTCACTTTGCATTACAATCTTGCGCCATGCTCACGCTGAACCTAAACGTATGGATGTGCTAAAAATAATCATGGCAGGCTCTCCCAGCAACCTGAGGATGTTGGAAACAAAGATTGATTGAAACAACACAAACTTGTAACCAACGAGCTGAGGTCAGTGAAATTGCTGGGACCGTTTCTGGGAAACAATGCGACAACTAACAACAGCAATTCCCGAGAAAAAAATCTTGAGATGAGAATCACTCACAGCACTGGATTCCGCTTCGCCAGATCAGAACTTGACTGGCTGGATCATCAACTCTTGCAAAGCGGAGGTGAATCTGTTTCCCGACTAAATTTGCAAGCTGAATCTGTCCTGGAGTTTTGTATTTTGAGTTGATTCATTGTCAATTGTTCGATCAATGCCAATTCATGTGTCTCTCAATGGTCTCTCAGCCCAAGCCTGTTTCAATAAAACCATTCAATTCATGCGTCTAACAATTGTCTCTCAGCTCAAGCCTGTTTCAATAAATCCATTCAATTCATGTGTCTCTCAATTGTCTCTCAGCCCAAGCCTGTTTCAACAAACCATTGACTCTTTGATTTCTAAGGATCTCAGTGACCTTGGGATTCAAGGCGGATGACTTCAGCAGCAGCAGCGAGCAAAAGAGTGGTGGATTGCCGAGCAGCGGGGCTCGAGGTGGTATCTTGGCTAAGTGATTGATCAGTCATCTATGAAAATATCAAATGTGTCAAGGTGTGTTTTGATGTGTTTCATGTGTTAAATATTTTCCTATGTTATTCACTCTCTATCACTTCCTGAGTGTTTTGTTTGAATACAATTTAAATGGATTGTTGATGGATGGACCTGAGGCGCAGAGCGATGAAACTGGGAACATCATGATCCGGGGCCAGTGGATCCAGTGGCCGAAAAACGTGATAGTGCTCGGCAAGAAGATCAGTTCATGGGAGAAAACCGCTGACTTGGCCGGATTGCGGCACCACACGTGGAACCTCAAGGAAGCGCTGAATTCAAATTCATGATATGTCTCGGTTGACCGGTTACATCAATGAATGAACTCACCAAAAGGTTCGTTACAGTTTGTCACAGTTCACATCGATTGATGATTGATCTGAGCATCTCAGGAAACATGACAAAGGAGGTGGTCGACATTCAGGTCTCGAAGCCAGCTGCCAAGCTGATGTCCCTTGTCATTCAATGCTGCTGAGTTGGCAGGCATGTAAGAGATTCTTCAACTCGGATTCACTTAATCTAGAATTGCTAGAGGATTTGATTGTTTGATGTTGATCGACTTCAACAATTCAAATTGCATAAATTGACAAGTGGAGATGTGCTCCCCATCTGGAATTCAGGTGATGGCGCACCCAGACTTTTTGGAAGTCATTTTGAACATTTTGGAGTGTCACACAGACGTTCTGAAGCCTCTTGGCTTTTAATTAATGAAGCAGGTTCAAATGCTGCTGGACTCTTTCTCCATTTGAATGAGCAGGTGAATTGAATCAATAAACATTTCATTGACTAATTGATTTCTTTCCTGATGTTTGTCAATTCATTGATGGGCCTGAGGCTTTTCTGTACAAAAGGCTCCCACCGCACAAGCTGTGTGCTGGCCGTCATTTACGGCATTCTCACGGTGACTTGCCTGCATTTGTTTATTTTTGTGAGTGTGGAGGATTTCAATCACCTTGCAGGTTGCTCAAAGGTTTTGTGAATGGATATGTATTGGTGCACAACTCAGGCTGCAGGGATCACCGTGTTGGCCTCAATAGAGAGCCTCTCGAGAGATCATCAAAAAGATATAAACGCCATGAACCGAGTTGTGCATGAAGGCCGTGATCTGTTTCTTGACTGCCATTTTAATGCTTAGTTTTAATATCAAGAGTGTACAGTACACAGAGTGTTTTATTATGACAATTGAATGACACTTGAGCGACAGTTGATTGAGTGACAGTTGAGAGACAGTTGATTGAGTGACAGTTGTTTCAATTAGGTTTCAGTTTGGGCAACATTGCCTTACTTTGACTTGCTTCTGGAACTTCATTGTCTCTCATCATGGTCTTTCAGACTCAAGTCCACACAGTCTTCTTCAAGTCCATTCAAGTTTCGGTGTCAAAGGTTGTGTATTTTCGGAATCTGAGGCAAGAAACTCACGGGTACCTTGTAAAGCAGCACAAGTACACCGTTGAGACAATTGGGATCAGATGATCAATGAGACGATGCAACGGTACATCGATCTCCATGAGGATGAGGAAATGATGCTTGGCAGCATGGCCTTTCAAATCACTCACCTCGATTCAACTCGGCTTTTTCAGTTTCAAGTTCATTATGTTGTCTGTGCTGCTTCATTGTCTGCAAGAATCATTATTTGTCAGTGGAACTCAGGAGGACTACATGGCTCAACACTCTCTCAGTGCCTGATGAATCTGCCGGTTCCTGGGCAAAAGTATTTGCAAACATTCTGCACTTTGACAATTTATCAAGCTGTATCTTTGAACTTTGGGTTTTGTTGGTCTATCGCCATTTTATCCGGCCAGCTGCCAATCCTTTGCTGTTGTAATTGTGGTCATTGTCATGTTTGGGAATTGGTTGACATCCTGAGTTTTGGGATTTGATCAAATCCGTCTTAGATCAATCTGACTGAGGCCAAACCACCGAATCATCCTCCTTGGCGACCTCAAGATGCTCTGGCGGCCACTGAGCCGAAGGCAAAGCCGAAACAGTTCAAGTCCTTCAGCAGCGCCAAGCACATCGGTGAGGGGGGCATCTCCGGACGTGTTGGAAGAGGTTGCAGATGATGAAGTATCTTTTGGTGATCCTTCTCCTCAAAACCTTGAAGATGCTGTCCAACAAATGCTCCGCAATGCTGAGGCAGATGAAATCATGATTCTTGGCTTGTATTATCTGGTGTTACTAGTTAAAGGGACAATTGAGTCTGATGAGTCTGTGCATTATGCATTGGCTGGTAGTGACACAAATTGGTTCACTTTGATTGATTCGCGACCCAAGGCACTCAGGGAGGTTTTCTCAATTTCAAAAAAAGTGGACACTTGAGCATTTGAATTTGATAAAGCGTTTGATCTGATGATTCATTCAGTCGATTGATTTCCATTCAATCCAAGGGCTGACATCTTGACCGAGAAGAATGTGGTGGATGATGCACGTCTTCTCTTCTGGCGCATCTACGGCATGGGGTATCTTGGTCGGATCCGAACTTCGCGCCTCTTGCCACTTGACTTGATGACTTGTATATTCACCAATGTCATCCAATGTCACAGTTCTGATTGAAAGGTTGGTTAAATAAGCAATCAATCCAAAGTGTTCTTTCTTCTTCATTGTCAATTGATGTCCTCAGTTCCAATTTAATTGATATCATTGATGGAAATTGTGTATGGCACATGTCAGTTGTCACTCATGTTAAAGTCAATCAGTTGTCATTCATTCTCGCTTCTCAAGTCAATCAACTGTCAGTCAATTCTCACTTCTGTCAATGAGACTGTCCCTCATTCTGAAGGATTCAGTCAGCCCCCTTTCTGAGGATCAAGATGATCACTGGTGAAGGGAAAAATGATCCCAGTGCTTGGTTGGACTCAGCCCTGCGGTTCTTGGATGCATCATTTGAGATGTTTCGTGACTTAGAATATTATTTGAGTTGACAAATTCACTGAAGTCATGAAGGGTGAAGTTAATGATGTTATGTGGACCGCAATTTTAATTTGTTTGTCACTATCGTTTGTGTTAATTAGATGGTATCATTGACACAATGCAATTCAATCAAATGTCCATGCTCAGGCCGTGAGTTGGTACTGATCCCGAGCGTTTTGCAGCAGCGTTCTGTTCAGTGAGTAATGTTCCAGCCAGAAGTCATTTCAATTTCAGCCAGAATACATGAGCTTGCCTGGGGTAGTTGAACTTTCATGTGCTTGCACTTGCTAGGCAGGAACATTCGTGAATCACTGATGTAATTTCAATTCCAATGTCAATTCAATTTCTGATCTCGTAGCTTTTCAGTTGCAAAATTCAACTGACGAAAAAGATCAGATCTTCCGAAAGGAGTTGGGTAAAAAGGGAAAGCAAGCTGTGCGAGTACACTAGTGCCAGTGCAGTCGTCAAAGTGTGAATAGTGTCTTGGTGTCTTGGTGTATCGAATCAATCTTTACTTTAATTCTGTTCACTGTGGAATTCCAAATTTCAACTGGGATGGTATGAATTTTGGTAAACTTCACATCTGAGATTGAGATGAGATCAATCACAGGGACAATTACTATACATATTGCAGGACTGTTGCTTTCTTCTTTGCTACAGGCGTGGTCTCTGTGATTATTGACTTGCCGAGACCTCAGCTGCAGTAGCCTGGCAGTGTAATCTTCCCATCACAGCTGATGATACATTTGCTTGTTGTGACAGTCAGATTGTCCTTGGCGTGTGATAATGATTGTATGAGGTTTCAATTAATTTATCACTCATTTGTCACTCGTTTGTCACTCATTTTTGTCACTCTTTGTTTCATTCGAAGATTTCTCAACATGTCCCTCAACATGTCTCTCAACATGTCTCTCAACATGTCCCTCAACATTTCACTCAACATTTTTCTCAACGTCTTTACATGAAAAAAATAGCCTCAAAGTTTTTTGGCTCAGGTTCCCATTACAGAGCCTAGATCATGCCAGATCATTCTTGGGTTAATGTCGGCAACATGGCATGGATCAAGAGCGAAGAGTGGGTTTGCGATGGGAAGAAGTGGTACTTCCGCACACACCTCACGTCCAAATGGAAGGCAAGAGGCCAACACGTCAGCATGTTTTTATTTATATAAATATATATATTTATATTTATATTTGTTTAAATATTTATTTATTTATAATTGATTTCTTGGCTTAAAAGTTTATTACAAACACCAACAAACAGAGTTTTCTTTGTTTTTTGTATGTTTGGGAGACTACCAGGCCTGGGGCATGCGTCTTTGGAACTTACACCACCTCAAAATGAGCCTCAAGCGGCTGAAACGAAGTTGGAAGAATTTTCGACTGAGAAGCCCGCGCAAAGTTTCGTATCGATCACTACAAACAGTAGAGGTCACAAAATACGTCTTTTCTAGGTGCATCAACAAAGATGTGACCTGGACGCATCTTAAGAGCACAAGAAAGTTGCGATAAAAATGCATCTTGGATCCTGCAAGTGCTTCCTTCAGTGTTGTTGAGAGATGTTGAGAGATGTTAGAGATGTTTCTTCTCAAAATGCAATTCTAAAAAGGATATTGAACATAGTATATCATCGACGCCGGACATCCCCAACCCAAAAGATGATGAGATCTTTTTCTCCAAGCATGTTGATGATGCCAAGGTTTTTACAGCAAAGAAAGCGTTGCACATTGACCAAAACTGTTAGGCTACAGTGATGCAGATTGAGCTCCTGTTGTTGGCGTGGTCTCCTCAGTCTTTGCTTGTGACTGGCAGACGTGTAACAGTGTATGATATCCTCAACTAGGTTCTTGATTTATCATCTAGTCACATACTGGGGTTTTGGATGACAATGTGAGTCAGACTTTGGATTTGATTATCTTTGGCAGATGACATTTTGTAAATAAAGCAAATGATTGCACTGCCAGGTTTGTCTTGCGAGCGCCAAGCAACCTTCGCTGCCGATGTGGAAAGAGGACTGGTGATGTGATTTTGTTTCTCACCACCTGTGTCTAAAGTAGCGCTGTCGGTGATGTGATTTTGTTTCTCACCACCTGTGTCTATAGTAGTGCTGACAAAATGTGCTTGAAGTCTTGCAGCATTGGCACTTGGATTCAAGTCAGGTTTCATTCTGCTGACTGGGCTCAAATAGGTGTCACTGTCACTCACGTGTCCATCAAGGTGTTTCAAATTTGAAATTTTGATTTTGTGACATGCCAGGGCGAGGGGCCAAAGATAAAGCAGCTGCGGCCAAGCCCAAAGCCACTGCACAGCCTGCACAGCCTCCAATGTGCCTAGCTGAGTTGAACCCAACTAACTGCTTAATTAAATTAAAACAAAGAAACGGCATACTTTGATCATATTTTAAAGTTGTCAGATGGATTTGTGTGGCAATTTGATTCTTGTACAGTACAAACTGAGGACTTCTGAGTCTTTTGAGCAGATGATCTTATGGCTGTCAATGCTGCTTCCCTTTCCTCCTCATGTGGAGCCTTGCACCCAGTGAGTCATTGTCAGCATTGATCTGAGATTGCACAGAAATGTTTGCACAGGATGGATGGTGGCTACAAAGCGATGCAGGATGAGTGCTTCGAGCACCCATTGATGGCGTGTTCTCCTGAGTCTTTGTCTGTTGACTGACATTGACCTGCTTAAATAAATTAATTAAAATTCCGTCACATGATTTCCTCAACTCAGTCCCGGCCCTGATTCAGCATTCAATTTGTC
Source organism: Symbiodinium sp. clade C Y103 (assembly GCA_003297045.1). Taxonomy (NCBI): domain Eukaryota; class Dinophyceae; order Suessiales; family Symbiodiniaceae; genus Cladocopium; species Cladocopium sp. clade C. The sequence continues at coordinate 25,398 of BGPT01000174.1, read as the reverse complement.
ACATCACTGGGGTTTTGGATGCACATGACATCTAATTCAGACTTTGTTCCCTGTCAGTAAGGCAGTTCAAATGTCACTTGTCCTTCAAAGTTAATCAAATGAGTTTTAGGTATTTATGGTCTAGTAGCTTGATCTCTTCAAATGTAGGAGTTTGATATTTGCGTGTTCCTTCAAATTATCTAGCAGTTTGAGTTAGTCCTGTGCAGATGCAGCCTGGCATCGAAATTGTGCTCCCCATCCCCGGATCCCAAGACACAGCTGTGCCGAGCATCAACCATGACTTGAATCAGTTTCAAAACTGTGACTTGTCAGCATTGGAATTGGACTGGACTACTTGGTGTCATCACAAGCTGCCAGCACCATCATACAGCATCTGTGTGCTTCTGGTTTTGCAACAGTTCCTGTGAGGCAATGGGACTTTAGGCTTTGTTATGAGCGGCATCTTCCTGAAGAAAACTGAGGCTGGGTCTGATTGACACTTGAGTGAGCCTGGAATCAATTTACTCATGTTCGATAATGTGTTTCAACGAACGATGTTGATGATCCTGGCAGCCTGGCAGAGTGACTTGATTTTCTTTTCAGGAGTTTCCATTGGGGACTGTGTTGGTCCGTGGACGGTTTCCTTCAGACATGACTGGGGCGACGGAGTGAGTCAGTGATCCAGCGCGGTGTGGAAAAAATGCAAGTGTCCACCATCTGAATGGTGATTCATCTCCAAATTTACATTAGTGAAAAAATGCCAGATTGATCAAAAAGCTGACCTTGTGATGGCTTGCTTGCAGTTATGTGATGAATGATGCTTCCTGAAGGACAACTGACAAATATCCGCCGACCCCGGCCTTAGCCAAGGCAGGGGCGGCGCCTGGGACCACCGCAGGTGTGGGACTCATCTTACTCAGTGGTCTTTTGGCCTTACCTTT
>BGPT01000173.1:380145-432476 GCA_003297045.1 Symbiodinium sp. clade C Y103 | reverse complement strand
CCCCGCCCCACCCGAGACCCCCATAGTTCAGGGTTAGGGTTGAACCCTAACCCCAACCCACCCCAGCCGACCCAACCTCTCTTCTTGTGAATCAATTCTGAGGCACAGGTCAACCTCCAGAGCATTGTTTGGCTTTCCGTGAGGTCGCCATGTCGTCGAAGAGTATGCCAGAGAACTAGGATCCGTTCAGCTTGCCGAAATCCCGTTGCTGTACTGAGAGCCGGGCGCTGCCATTTGATTTTGTTTGTTTATAGGTTTTTGTTTCATTTACGTGTCTGGTAACACAGGCCTTGTGCCAGAGTGCGCTCATTTCGAGCAAAGAAAACTAGTTCTGCAGAGACGTGTACAGAGAACTCTTTCAGACAAAAGCTTTTGCACAGAAGAGCTTTCACACAGACGCCCTGATACAGAAAAGCTTTTGCGCATGGCGTTTACAAAAGTTCGTGTCTAAAACCTTGTATGTAATTGCTTTTTCTGCATGCGAAAGCTCCCGTTTGCAAACGCTGTTTCTGTGCAAACTCTTTTCTGCACAATCGGCACACCACTGTTGTAGAATAATCTTTTTGATCGAGCTTTGCCATGCATTTCGTGTTGTTGCGTTGTCGTGTTTCGTCCCTCTCCATCTGTTCGCCACGTCTTCTCAGGTCTGGTGACACTTGCAGACATGTGCATAAAATCTTTCGCATGGAGCAATTTGGAGTTAAGTTTCTGTTCCATTGTAGCAGCAAACTTCTTTCAGCGGAGTCTGGTCTGTCCAAGGAGTTGACGGGCGTGTCGGTGAAGCTGTACTGCTGGCCCCGCCCGCGGAGGATGCAGGAGCCAGCGATGGTGCAGGACAGTGGTGAAGTGCCTCCGGTCCCTACGGCCGATGACGGCGAGCCGAAGTGTGGGCCGTGCAGGGGCGCCAGCCGGCGCTGCGAACTTGCAAGCCCATCGGCACGCCCCAGCCAGGAATGAGGGCAAAGGCTATGGAGCAAAGGATCCAATCCAAAGGCATGGCGCCTCAGGCTCTCGTCTGACACAAGGCGGCGGCACCAGCAGCCTGTTAAGCATCGTTTTCCGACTTTTTCACTGGACTCTGAATGTCACCCTTGCTTTGCCACCATCTGGGGTGTCGAGTTCCTCTTGCCTTGGTTGTTGTCTCCATCAACACTTCCAGGTACAGTTGTTTGGGAAGCATTGTCGCAAAACTCCCGATATTGCTGCGCTTCTTTGTGAAAGCTAATGCTGCTTTGCTCCACACGGTGTTTTCAATGAGCGTGATCTTCTTTTTTTGCTCGGAATTAGCGCACGCCGGCACAAGGCCTGTGTCACTAGTCAATAAAATGAAACATGTTAAAAAGACAAAATTGAAATGACAAAGCCCGGCGCTCAGTACAGGTCCAAGTCGAGGTAGTGACCATGCTGCGGAACCAAAACATTCTTTCAATGAGCGTGATCTTCTATCGTCTAGCTATAATATCATTCATCATCATTCTTTTATCATCATTCATCAACATAAATTTATCTTTCATCGTCATCTATCAAAATTATTTGTTCAACACTTTCTTCAGATCTTCTTCCTTTGTCTACTCTCCGCCTCCTTTCCTTTCCGGCCACACTCTCGTCTAGTTACAAAGAAGAACATTGTGCACAGACAGATCTGCACAGAAGTCTTCACGAAAAGGTTCTACTCACAGACACCGATTGCGCAGAGACCTCTTCACACACAGAAGCTTTTCAGAGAAGCTTTCATACAGAAGAGCCTTTGACTAAAACGTTATACAAGAGCCACAGACAAGCTCTACAGAAGTCTTCATGCACGTTTACACGAGAACTCCTTACAGAATCTTTCTACAGGGAAACGCTTGCATTCAGACGCGCGTTTTCTCACACGAGCTTGACAGAAGAGCGTTTGCACACACAGACTTGAAAGTATGAGCAGCTCCAGGCAAACAAAAGGTGAAGTCAAAGCTGTTGAATCGTCTTTGACGTTGACACGGAGCTTCAAAAGACATGTTTGCACCGTTTAGAAACACAGGCCGTGAGCAGCGTGCGCTACCTTCAGCAAAAAAATTGCGATCAAGAATGGTCACCACCCAACCAACGCCACCCTCTTAGCACAAAATTCACACCGCGTAGGAGACCACAGAAAATAGCCATCGCATCACAATGTTTTGTTCGCTCGAAACAAAAAATATGGATGTCGTTTCTTTTGCACGTTACGATTCCTTTCATTTGCTGAAAGGTGGCGCACACTGGCTCAAAGCCTCTTACCCGACTACATTCCGTTCGTTTTCCGGTTTTGGTGGGATCTGCGTCAAACACTGTCAGCGAACGCTTCCAAAGATCCGAAAAGGTGTGTTGTAGCCGCAACTTGATGTTTTCTCGAGCCATAATGGTGCGAAGTGCAAAAGCTTTTTGGTTTCTTTGGGTCCTTGCGGTGGCATTTTTCGAATTTCAAGCACTTTCGTGGATCTCAAACTTGGTCGCCTCATTGTGAAAAAAACATTAAGCGGAAACTTCACAAAGATCATTCTCCATGAACATTTGAGAATTTGAAATTCGCCGATGTGTTTTTCTCAGTTTTTTCGGACTCAGGCAGTTTTTCTTTGAAAAATTCACACACTTGAACGATCGGTGATGTCCACGGCTGTGCAAGCAAAGGACGGGTCCAAAGGCTCGATTCATCTTCTTGTACGGTTCCGTCGGTGTATGGCGGGAAGGCGCCCGCATGGCAAGAAGGGAAGCAAGATGCGCCGGACCAACACGGTTTACAAACAGCGCTGAGCAGCTCCAGAAAAGTCCCGAATTTTACTTTACGGATAATGGTTTCAACCCCAATTTCCGGACCCAAAGCAGGTTCCCACAGGCTTCCAACAGATGGCAAAATCAAGCATTCTGCGTTTTCAAAAGCTTTGACTTCTATCCCCGGCGATCATGTTGAGCTTGCGCAAGGTGTGGTGGGACAGAATTACGCTTGTAAAGAGTAGACTGTCGTATTCATCAACGGCTTGTCAATCTGAGCCGGTAGTGACTAAACGAAGATTTGCGCATCCATCAAGTCTGCCACGGCTGAGGTCATTCTGCGGTCAGAAAAGCAGAGCTTGCAACACCGAAGCGAAATCTTCATCTAGGGATTTTCTGCAAAGGTTTAGAGCTGGTTGCAGAAACCAGCAATAGACAGCCATTTCCAACCAACATCAACAATCTGCAAACGCCAGCAAGGCGGCCTTCTGAGAATGGATGACGTGGATGATATCACACAAACATTTGTATTGGTGGTGAGTCAACGCATGGGAGAGGAGTCAATTTGTGCGACTATTGCCAGGACACATGTTTCGTTCTAGAGTAGTGCTTCTTCTTTCCGAACCCAGCATGAAACGCATTTCATAGCTGGCTTAGCTTCAAGGGACTGAGGCCATAAGGGGCGTGATCGGCCTCCATTCCGCTGGCAAAAAAAGTGCGGCAGCTTTTGCATGAGTGAGAGATTGTTCTTCACACTTATATTTCAGGTGGTTCGAATGAATGTCAGAGCAGAGAAATAGTTCATCAATATGTTCTTTTCGATCTATATCTATTTTCTATCTATATCTTCTTCATCCATCTATTTGCATCTTTTTCTATCTGACTTGATGTTGATCCATACATACCCATCTGTCTTGCATACATACATATCTAGAGATATATCTTTTCTATGTATATCTATCGGGATCTATGTATCTCTGTCAATCTCTATCTACAATTCAACCTATCTCTATCTTCTATCTTTTTTAATTTGCAAAAAATAATATATATATATACAAAAATACATATATATATATATATGTATCAGTAGATGTGTCTAAATGTATCTCTATGTATCCATATGAATCTATGTGTATCTATATCTGTCACTTACTATCTATATGCATCTATATGTAACTACTTGTATTTAAATGTACCTGCAGCTCGTACGCTACGCCCGCCGGGTACTTCATTTATATGCACTTTCATTTGTTTTTTTTAAAGGGTTTCTTGAGGTTTTTATGTGTTTCTTTAGGTAAAAAAAAATCCGTTTTTTCCGTTTTTTTCGTAGATTTTCTGTAGGGTTTATGTAAGAAGGCGCCGAACACAGGGACAGCCGGACAGCCGATTCCCGGCAGACGGTCATCAATCACGTGGTCCACGAAGCCACGTGAACCACATCAAATAGAATCATCCCAACATAGTGGAAGGCTTCAAAGTACTGTAATGGTCAGCAAAAAGGAACACAAGTGTCGGCCGTAATTGTATTCATCTATGTGTATCTGTATGTATCTATTTCGATCTACATCTATTTCTACAAATCCGATCGAAATTTACCTACCTACCCGCCTACCTAGCTAGCTATGTATCTATCTATCTATCTATGTATCTATCTATCTATCTATCCATCTATCTGTCTATCTATCTATCTATCTATCTACCTATCATTTATCTATCATCTATCTATCTATTTATCTGCCTACCTATATTATATCGATCTATCGATTTGTTTATTTAGCGATCGATGTATGTATTGATTTAACGATTTATCGATCTATCTATTAAGTCATCTCTCGATCTATCAACTATTTTTTTCTTTTATTTGTCGACCTATTGATTTATCTATTTACCTACCCATCTATATCTTTCCATCTTTTTATCTAGCTATCTACCTTTCTATCTTCGTATCGATCTGTTGGAGGGTCTCCCAATTTTTTTTTGCGGATTCCATCCATCCAGTATCACCTGCCCATTTATGGATCTTTCAATCTATCTGTCCATCTTTAAATCTATTTATCTATCAATTTTTTTTATCTATTCTTCTATCAATTTTAATGATCTATCCATCTATCTGTCTATCTATCTATCTATTTACTTATTTACCTATCTATCTATCTATCTATCCATCCATCCATTCATCCTTCCATCCATCTGATTTTTTATTTATTTATTTATGCAAGTATCTATTTATTTATCATTTTTTTTTATCTACTTATTGAACTTTCTATCAAACTTTTGCTGCATTTGCTTTGAAACCTACCTGTCTCAATCTTCCGATCCTTGTCATTTGATCATCATCCACCCCGGCTATCCCTAGTCATACCCTCCCTTATAACATTCGGAAGGCTTAACATGTGGGGCTATGTGGTCCTTTACTTGGGTGAACAACCATCGAATGTGGGAGAAAATGCCGCGTGCTGATCGTCAACCAGATTCTCTTCGTTTCAACGTCAAATTTTGTTGGAACACCGGATATTGTAAGGAGTGACAGATTTCGACATCCGCCCAAATTATTCATGGTGAAATTATTCATGGTGATCCGTGGTTGTGCGAAGGCTTCTTACCTGGAAATATCAGTGACATCATTGCGATCAAATTCATTGGATTATGTCGGATGGTTTCATGCATCAAGTATGTTGCCAGCCATCACAAGGTGGATTGTTTGTTGATTACTTATTGATGGTGGTGGATGAACTAGAACAAGTCTCAGTATTACAATCGCCATGGGATCTTCGTCTGGGGTCCGCCATGGCGGCCACGCCTGGCGTGCCCCTCGTGCCCAGTGGACTGGGTCTGTTGGATCTGCCCTTCGCAGCGTGGAACGTCGAGGGTCTGCGAAATTTCAGCTGGCGGCCGCGAAGGCCTCTGCAGTATCTGTCTCAGCAAGGCAAGGAAGTCCTGGATTGCAGGGCCAACCAGGAACTTGGAAACTTTGCGTTAGTTGGGTGACCATTTCCAGCTTGGTATACATTAACAAGAATACATAGCATGTATAAAGTTGAAAAATATGGTGATAGAAGGCCTGTGTGTGGTTGGGGTAATCCCATGCGCTTGTTACCTAGTCGCGAAGCGGATATCAAGCGGGATGGTCATCCAAGCAGACAACTCCATCTGTGACACGGTCGCACAGATTGAGTTGCAAGGGCGTGTCAGCAAAATCAACATTTTGGTAGGTGAAATTTGGTCGAAACGGACGACCATTATGTGGGTCTTTGATTTTGAGACATGCCTGTTTTTTTGAGTTTGCAATTTTGCAACCATCAGATTTCAAAGGGATCACAAGAGTATGTGGAGGCTTGAATTTTGAAGGCTGGATGATTCTTGCCCCAGGATTCGACAGCATGATATCCACCATGCTTTTGTTGGTGATATCCTTCTTTCTTTTTCCAGGAACTGGATGGGGAAATTGAAAAAACAAATTGGTGAACCCACCAAACCAATGGGATATTATACAACCTGTTTAGTGGAAAATCAAACAGGAACCATGAGGCGTTTCGCCAACATGATCCTGGGTAAACCAATGCTTGGAATACTCCAATTTTCGGAAACCCGCATATTCCTATGAGCAAATCAAACATGTAAGGCTCAGGCACATGCAGATAAACGCAATCTAGACCTGGTACCCAATTGAAAGTCAAGTGGCACTTTGATACCCAGCTGGGTGTGTTATTGATGCTACCAGCAACAATCTCAGATTCTGAGGGCTGGAGTTACTTCCTGGATTCCGTGGTTGCAGCGGATCGGCGTTTCGGCATCGAGCGCGCCGCGACTTGGAAAAAACATGGCTGGCCTGGTTTGGTAGGAGTGAAGGTTAGGAAAATGGATGAGTGTAAAACTAACCATGGCACAAAAAAATGATTTAGCCAAAAAAAAAGGGGTGACTTACCACTAAGTGGTGGGAAATTAATTGGAAAAACTGCTGACAATCTTTTGGAAAACTAGCAAAGTGGATGAGTGTAAATGGATTTGTGAAAAAACGGGGTGTTCACCAACAATAACTGGGGATTTGGGAAGCAAATGACTTTTTTGAGGGTATGGGTTTGTCCCAGATGGGAATTGTGATGTTTTAAACCACCGGATGGATTCGGATACTTTACTTATCTATTTTGATTAATGGGGTTGTGTCAAGATTTTGAACCTTGAAATCCAACGTGTGTTCCCCACAAAAAAACACGCCACCTTTGGTATTCCCTATCTTTCTATTTTGAGACAAACCCATATTAATTTTCACGAGGAAACATGGGGACATCACTGACAATTCACAAACAAAATCGTTCTGTAGAGGTTGATTGTTTTTTGCACAGAATGAAAGGGTGTACTACCTCAAAAGAAGCTCTTGGAATTCACCATCATGGTGAGCGATTTGTGGGCACTGGTGGATTTGTGGCCCTGGGGACTGACGATGTCTGTACCATACTTGGGTGTCGGCAAGTCCTGGTTCACAGCAGAAATGTCCAGTGTTTCATTTTATCCCGACCTCCATTTGATTCTTGTTGTCAGTTCACTCCAAATGATGGGTATTCTGTCTGGGAGACTACAACAGCTGTGTACTTTGAGGCTTTCTCATGGGTGAGTGGCTACAGGTATGTGTGTATATATACACATAAATAGACACATTATCATTACTTATCCATGAACGTGCAGGCCCAAAATGAGATCATGGGCACCAATCTTGCAACTTTAAATTGGGACGGTTCAGGAGGGAACGCTGTGATAAAAACCATCCCCACTCAACTAGAAATTCACCTTTTCTGGTCGTCTCAACTACTTGCCATCTACCTGTTGTTCAATCTTTTGTATGCATGTCTCCACCACCAACCCAATTGTCGTTGCCACAATATCCCAGATTTTTGTTGATCAACATCCCCGAAATAGATACCTATTGGGATGACAATAGTCCTATAGTATCCAGAGGCAACTCCGCACCCCACGCGATATAAACAATTACTCTCCCATCATATGTTAATGATATCCCCAATCTAATGAAATATCCTAATTTACGCCTATGATACCCCTTATATGAAGAAACTGGTTCTATATTCTCTTGCGCACATCCCGTTTTGATCCATATGTTGCTCATTGTTTTTGAAATATTCGCATTCCCTGAGTGGACAATTGATCGGATTGGTTGTATGAGTTTTCTTTATCGACTTCACTGACTGATGTCGCTGTAGATGGTGAGTAGGGGCGACTGTCCCCAAATGGCCTTCTTTCAGGTTGGATTTTATAACCTCTCACTGGGATGGCTCAGCGATGTTTCAGGTGAAGGGCTGCGGTGGCAACTGCCTGCGCACAGCTCGACAGTTGCAGATCTTCGCCGCGGTGAATACCGAGGGCTGGCGGGCTCAGGCTGGGAGAAAATAGGAGAAACTCAAGGGAATTCTTGGTGAATAGTTGGTGAACGAGTCGATATTCATGTCAGAGTTTTTTGTGATGCAAAGTTAGCGATGAAATGGGTCAAAATGGAAGGTACCCCCACAGAGATTCCTGTTTCTGATGAACCATCCTTGGAGAATCATTGTGCAAAAAAGCAGGTGGAAGGTCCCTAAACCCCTCTTGTTTCGCCATGAGAATGAACCTTTTTGGGAAATTGATGGATCCTAGACCTGTATTGAACTGGTTCAAGAAGCATTTACTGGAGCCTCCCAATAGTGCCTTTCTGGAACTTTGTCTTTTTGTTGTTATTTTTCGCCACTTTTGTTGCGTTAAGAAACTTGAGGCCGCGAAGTACTTGAAGGTTGACACTCCAGAGAGTCGAGCTGATATGGAAAGAGACTTGCTTCTGATCCTTTGGAAATTCACCAGGACCTTTCAGCAGGTGGGCGTGGGAGGCCAAGGAAAATATCATGTTTCGAATGATGATCTGAACATGAGCCAGTTTTCTGAGTTTTCTGAAGTTCGTGCTGTTTGAGTGCCATTTTCACGATGCTTCATGCTATCCGTTTGAAAACATCCCACAAGGATTGAGCTCATCCATCCCTGAAACGTGTTGCCGAGTCCGCTGACAGGTGATCTATTTGGAAATTCCCTGGGAAACTGCGAAGCTGGAGATTGGCGGCTTGTGTCCCTATGGGTTGCTGTTCGTGAGCCACTACTGGCCCGATTTCTTGCCCAGCTTGGGACAGCCCAAGCTCTGGCAGCGGACCTTGTGCCATGGCCGGATTTGAACATCCCCTGCCTGGCAGTTCCAATGTTGGATGCCTTCAAATCTTTCTCGGCCATTCTTGGTGCGGGGGTTGTTACTTTTATTACTTTTATTCATATGTATGTCTACGCATGTGTATGTAAATATGTATATATATATATGTATCATATATATATATGTATCATATATATATATATATGTATATATATATATATGATATGTATATATATATATGATATATGTACATATATATATATATATTATATGTATATATATATATGATATGTATATATATATGATATATGTACATATATATATATATTATACATGTATATGTATACGTACCTATACATGTCATAAATATATGTATACATCTATCTTGTGGGAAAATCTCCCGATCTTTGTTGGTTTGTAGACCGCCGCAGTGCCAGCGCCGAACTGCGGTTTGCTGCACTACAGGTTGGGTCACCAGTATGCTGGGGACTTCCTGGCAAGCAGCTCGTGGCCCTTGAAGCTGGGCGTTTTGTCACCAAGATTTGAGACCCCAAAAAACCCAGAGATTTTTGACAGTGGATGAAATGGGCAACACAAAATTCTAGCGATGTTGCAAGACCAATGATACACGCGTAGACGAGACATTTTTTTTAGGTAAGTATCGACCTGATCACAATGCTTTTTGGGCCAGCAACTGTTCAGATGTCACCCACTGAGCCCACCAGTGATGCCTTCTCCTGACGCCCAAAATGCCAATCTCTTCCCGTTTCACGTTCCAAAGTGATTTTATTTGTGTACCAACCAACATGCCAATATCCATAAAAACATTTTGGCCATTGGTATTCTGGCATCTTGATATTTGTTCTACTGGCATATTTTCATCTTTCTATTTGTTCTACTTTCGGCCATTCTATTTTGGCCGACTATGATCCTTGCAAGTCGCTGACAGTATTGACTGATTGGGCAAATGTCTATCCACGCTCTGGTCGACAGTCAAAGCCAAGACCACGATTCTAGAGAGACTTGGGGATGAGCCTTATTTTTGGTATTGAAATTTATTAAGCCATCCATTTTGGGGTGAACATATTGCCCCATACCCAAATCACCTCCAAGTGCCTCTCTACAAGGTGGAGCCAATGGCTTCCCCTACTATTGAAAAGAAACTCTTACCCAACTTCCCCCTTTTCCGTTTGAATTTTAGGAAACTACACAATCCCATCCCCCTTTTAAACCTCAAAGTCCCACACACGTGCCCCAGAAAATGAATAAATCCAGTACTAAGCCAGGATTTCTGGCCATAGCTGGAGCGACGCGACCCTCAGGACCTTGTGGGATCTGATCATGGAGATGAACGAGAGCACCAGCTTCAAAACTGTGCGTGGCATGCTAAGCTCCCAGCATGGAGGATTCCCGTTTTTCGTTTTGGGATGTTGTCCTGTCCAAGAATGGCTGTTGGTCTCAAGTATTTCTTTCAACCAAATATGAGGATGATCCGTTTTGGGCTTTCATATTGTTTGGGGACCATGATTCAACGACCAGGTGGACTGCTCGGGACCCCCATTGGTTCAGCTTCTCAGGAGCGGATTTGGTGCGGGCGCCCTTGCTTCGGACCTCCATCGACCCGCAGGGCCTCAGTTGCGTTGCTCGCTTCGAGGGTCTTCCCACACCACATTGCCAGATGGCGCACCGCAGGTGGCTGGGGTGGGAGGTGAAGGTGGCTGCTTGCAAAAAAATGGAAACAGATACCCTCTGGTAATTTCACACCAATTCATAGAGGTACATCATCGAACCAAATGGACAATTTTCCAGTTTGCAAACTGTTAAATTACTGGAGGGTAAACAAAGATCAGCTGGCTTGCTGAATGCTGGCCTCTTTTGGGTGAGGCGTGTTCAGTTGAGGGATTTGAGGAACACTTTTTGAAGGGCAGCTGACCCTGATTCTTGATGGTTTAGCCTGAATTTCCACTAGTTGGTAGAGTGGGACTCATTTGAAGTCATCATAAAATCAAGTCCTCACATCTCGCCTGCTGACCTTTATTGCCTTGTGATTGTATAGGGCCTCTACTAATCCTACCAGCTTTAAGACAGATTGTCATAGCATGTGTCCGCATACTAGCAGGGGGAATAAGGCTGACAATGATATCATAAGACTTTGAATCTTGATCTGCTTCAGGGCTTCAGGTTGGTTACATCCCCCAAAAATGATCAACTTTGGTTTGGCTAAGGATAAACCACTGGATTATTTTCGTGTGGTTCCAACATTTCCAGACAAACCAAAGGGTCTTCCCTCTGTCAAATGAGTGAAGGTGGAACTTGGAAGGGCTCCAGCTGGCCGTGAGCATGGGACACGTGTCGCTGACGGTGGAAATCGCTTCGGTACCTGGACAAATGGTGGAGCAGAAAAGCTGCAGGATTGGTGGAAGATGTGGGAAGAATTACAGGAACCGCCCAAAAAGTATTGCCCGGGGACTTTCCAGAAAGCCATGTTTGATTACCAGAAGGTAGGTAAGAAAACAAAAGATGGCAAGAGACATTCGGATTTCAGTTTCGGACATGTTCCATTCAACTCACCCAGTGAAACCAGCTGGTAACCCCGGCTCACCATGGCCTGGTGCCATGTAGCCAGGATGCGGAATGTCTTCTACCATCAGAATCATCAGATTTACACAGAGGTTTCTCCCGACCCAAGCCCGGTGGTCTGTGTCCCTGCAGGTTTGGATATAGTTAGCAGCTACCATTACCTTGCTTGTACCAGCCAGGGATCTATATTTTAGACCCGGCCCCCTCCTTGTTTACTATGTTTCTATTATTTTTTCATGTTTTTTGTGTCGTTGTCGATTGTTGTTCAATTTCTTTTATGTTTTTTTGGTCGCTCTTCTCGACCCCCACAGTCCCAGAGTATTGCACCACCATCCATTTCCTTTTGTGTACGAGCAAAAAAAGTCCTTGCAAAGAACTTGTTTTTCGCCTGATTGTATTCAATGCATTTTTTCAATGTCTGTTTCTGGTTTGTTTTCCCTAGTATTGTTATATAATTTCAATATACAACGTGCACAGCATGCTTTGTATGAGCCAACGTGCTTACAAATATTGGATGTGGTAAAACCAAGGGAAGAACGCAACAGAACAAGCCGGGTCGAAGAATCATTTTGAAGGGTTAAAGAAAAAACTATTGGGTCGACCCCTCCTCCGGTTACATCTTCCCCGGTCTATTTCGATAGGATGATGATCCTAAACATCAAAAATAGTCGGATGATTCTAGTTCCGCGCTCGATCATATTTGGATAGTTGTAGTTTTCCGCCTGATTATTATCCCAGTGGTTCTTCAATGTTTCAATGACTACCCTTTGGTAATCAAACGTGGCAATGGAAAATTCTCTCTAGATGGAGGTTTTAATGGGAAAATCCTATATATTAATGGTGAATTTCCAATTGCTATGTTTGATTACCGGACGGTAATATTTTGTTTTTTGGGGGATGGGTGGTTGAGACACCAACGAACCCGTGGGTTTCAGCATCCTCCTGAGGTTTTGATGAAGGCGCTTCCTGAGAGCAATGTGACGATGTTGTGCACCTGGGATGAAAAGGCAGAAGGTGAGCGACCCAAACACCTTAGTTGCTGATGATTTTGAAGTGTATCCCAGCAATTGTGTTTGTTTGGGAAATGCGGGATTAACCGGAAAAACCACAATTGTTATTTTCATGAGGAAAAATTGGATAAACCAGGAAGCAAAATGGAGGGTTTTATCAATCATATGAGGTGAATCCAAACAACGGTGGAGATTGATTGATATGAATGCAAATGACCATGACGAATGGTCAACATTTGTAATATTTGTATACAAGTCCCCAAGAAATTTGGATTCTGACCCGTACTCATAGAAGCTCCCTGAAAGGTGGCACTCTATATCTCCAAAGTACAGACATCTTTCAACATTTTGTTGGATAAGATTTTCGAACACTGACTTGGAAACATATTCACATTTAGATCTATCCGAATCTATCCATGTTCTGAATTGCGTTGGATTAGTCATATAATCTGAAAATCTCCTTTTGTGAAGAAGAACAAATACGAGTAGTTCTTAGCACAATTGCTTGCTTCTGGGTTCACACTTGTGGCCATCACCTATGATATCCCAGATCCAAGCCAGGTGACATACACCATCAAACAACTACAAGGATGAAACACCAACAAAAATGAGGGTCTGCAACCACCAACCACCAACAATGGACACATTGAAAGATAAAGATGAGCGGATATGTCATCTGTCAATGAGTTAATTTGATTCGCTTCTGACATCTAGATGGACTTTTACACTTCTTCATTTTATGATATAGATGATTCCCCTACATATACATTTGGATACATATACCTACATACATATACAATGTATCGTATATTCCCGAAAAGATAGACAATAATTTATTATTGGTTTAATAGGAATTTACTTTTCTATCTTTTTGGGGGTATTCTATGTACATACAGATATGTTTCCACTAACACAATGGAGTTTTTTTAATTGTCAGGTGTGTGTTGTTATGGCTTAGGCCGTGATGAAGTGACTCAGCAGTCGGTGAGCGATGCCTACAGAGCACAACAACATATGTGCCTTGGTTGCGCAGGGAAGTTCCAAAAAAAAGATTTATTGTAGACAATTGGCCACAGTTTTAAAGATAATTTTCCGTAGTAAAAACGGGTATGGCTCAAACATGGGCTATCAATGGGTAGATTTTCGTCATTTTTTTGTATGTGTGCAAGAAACTCATGTATTTGTTTTGGTTTAACATTTGAGAGTAGAGTGAGGTTTCAACCTCTTTGCTTTTTCATCGTCACCATCACCATCACCATCACCATCACCATCACCATCACCATCATCATAGTAATAATAATCATCATAATCATCATAATCATCATAATAATAGTGATAATAACAACAATAGTAATAGTCATCATCCTCCTCATCATCCTCATCCTCCTCCAGATCCTCATCCTCATCCTCATCCTCATCCTCATCCTCATCCTCATCCTCATCCTCATCCTCCTCATCCTCATCCTCATCAGCATCGCCATCATCATGATCATTTTTTTCCCCACAATTTCATGATGGAAGTGTTTGTGCGTCTTCTGGCCATCAGACACCAAAAGACCCGGTGGTTGCCGCCATTTTCTGCAGGTTGAGCTGTTCCAAGATGTGCAGTTTGAGCGCCGGATTCTGCAACTCCCCGCGGGTTGGCTTCCAGTGGCAACCAGAAAAGAAGGAATGGGTAGGGAACCAAGCAGATGTCCTGGTATGTTTCGATTATTGGACTTGCGTGACCATGGGGGCAAGATATCAGAAGCCACTCTTGATCTATGATGGCATGCAGTACGGTGCCTTGGAGAGCACTTTGATTGGGGAAGCGATTCAGTTTTTGTATGTTCAAGGTGGAAATTCGGTAAAGGAGGATTTTCCGAACACTGTCCGTGCTTTCTCCTGCACAGCATTGGGAAGCAGCAATTCGCTGACACATGAACAGCATCAATGTCCTCCCTTGCAAAAAGCCTGGGTTTGGTTCCAGATTTCGTCACTTTTTTTGCCACCATACATCATTCAGTTCGGCGGCCAAGAATTTTGAAGCGTGTAAAAATCTTCCACTACATTTCCACCACAAAGTCCTCCCAAACGCTCCAAAGACATGGCACCCTGTCCCTTTGCAGTTGATATCGTTTTTTTTTGGTTCAAAGTGAGGTGCCGGAATGACCGGTTTCCCAGATCCGGACTGGTGGTCCTTGCCATATCTAAGAGAACTGGTGGAACACGATGTCTATGTCCGAGAGAGGGTCCAAAGCCAGGCCTTCAAACCCTTTGAGGCCTGGCTCTGGTGGCAACTGACTTCGCCTCTGAAAATGACCAAAAAATGGTGATTTAACGCACCAAAAAAAAGATGGTATGATAGGGAACACAATGGGGATATCATGGGGATAGTACGAGGGTAAACTGGATGATAGCCTCTGGTAAACTAAGAGTCTTGCTATAAATCACCTTTTTTACCAGGGATCTTGGGATCTTCATCGACCCACATGGGCCATTTTCCATAGTTATGTTGGTTTCCTGCTGGGTATAGCCCATACTATGCATAAAAGTACATAAGTAAAGACATAGTGGCAGGAAGATACATAAAAATACATAAATGATGTGTATATACATTGAATACATAACAAAGAAATACAGGGGGATATCCGATATAAAACTGGATCATACGAATAGTGGGTGACCGTGGGGAAATGGAGTATTGACAACCTGAGTTGCAACTGGAAGCAGCTTTGGTTTACAGCTGGGCAACTGGGCATGAAGTCCACATGGAATTAATGGTCTGATTTGTGGTGTGTCAAAAGACATCACCTGAACTGCTTTGCGGGGCTTCGTCATGACAGCTGGTAAAGATATCACCTAGTGGTTTATCTGAGCAAAGCTTTGCAATCAGTTGGGGAGAGGTGGCATGACAGCAGGGGACAATCTAAATTGAACGGATGAGTACACCCAACATTCGTGTTTGCGTGACCTCCGGCAACACCCCAAATAAATCCCAACACATCCTCATTTCATGACACCCCCACTTCACTTACCTCCTTCATTCTGGGACGATGTCCAGGTACCTGAAGTGGGAAGCAGGGAATCCAACATTTGCAGACGCTTTAGATCATTGTATTGTCACAGGGTTTCCTCAAAAAAGGGTATCTTGTGCAGCTGTGGAATCCCAAACAAAGTGGCTTCATGGTCCCATTTTTTTTTTACCCCGTACCTTGTTGATGGGTAGACACCAGGACAAACATGGTCATCCCAATCCTCCGGGCTGGTTTGGATGCGACCCAATCAGTGGCATCTTCCAGATATGGTTGTGGGTCAAAACCCTGGCGCCCTTCTGTTCACCTCGAAGTAGGTGTTGTCTATGCATGTTCATTCCTTTGAAATATGGTATTTCATAGGTTTCAACCAATCCCAACGTTGGCATGTTAGACCCCCATTCTTGTTCACTTCATGATGGCTTGGGAGTACCCTCACTTCGGCAACCTGACGATGGAAGCTTCCCATTGATGGGAAAGTTCTACTTGGCAATAAATGGTGGATTTTCCAAATTACTCTCCAGTACATTAACAAGACAATATGGAACACCTAGGGTTCCCACTCAGAAGTTGACCTACTGTACAGGTGGCTCTTCCATATCATTTTCTTCACTTACCAGAGGGTAAACAGTTTGGTTCCCAACATAGATGCGGAAATCTCGGTGAATCAACTAATTGACACAACATCATATTGAACATATTCACCAAAGAACACAAAATCAACCAGATAGATTTCACAACCAATTAACATCATTTTCCAGCTGGGTTCGACGGCCCCGAAACACCAGGTGTACTCCCAGGAGGCACCGAATCTGCCACCAGAGTTGCGACTGCCAGCAAATCTGCGGACGCTGTTGGTGACCAACGACCCGTGGAATGCGGACACTGGGAACACTGGGACTCGGGGGCCATGAGGGAAAGACATCAAGAATAGGGGAGAAAAAACATCAACAATTGGATGCATGGATAGTAATCTTATTCATATCTAGTAATGTGCATTTATAATCTGACTTGTATAGAATCAAATGTATATAGTTTCAGATTGAAATACATCAACAATATTAAGGTGCCGTGAAGGCGCGACTGAAGTCTACTGAAGGATGCCAAGTAGCTCGTGGACATGGTGTGGCCCGGGCGAATCACATAAAATTATAGACGTATAAATACAGATAAAGGCACATCACGTCCAAGAATGGGCGGAGACTGTGGTGCAAACATGATGACTAATCCTGAGATTGTCGGGTACTCTTTTTCGGACACACCCAAATGGGTAGAAGGAATTCGGGGGCACCATTCGAAACTGTGTAGTTGGGAGGATTCAAACTGAGAATGAAAAGACAAAAGCCTGAACCCATGGTTTTTTGCATGAAAGTCTGAGATCTTTGTTAGTTGGAGTTGAGAGTCTGCCTTCATCTGAATAATCTTAGGATTTCTTTCAGACTCGTATAAGTGTATAACCTGTAGACCAGGTTATTCAGATGGAGCAGAAAATCAGGTTGGATATCCTTCTGCCCAAGAAATGGTGAACCGTGAAGCTCAAATGGTGCCGCCCCCGAGACTGGTGAAGGGGGCCCCAAAATCTCAATCAAGGGTGGTAGGAAGTCCATGATAACCAATTGCTGTATATACTCCATTTGGAGAGAAAAGAAGGTAGCCACCCTTTCGGCGAGGCTCAAGATCCACATGAGCCACTTTCAAAGCCAAACAGATATTGCCCAGTGGACGCAATTCTGACAGCGATTCCTTAGAATGGATACTGCCGATACTCATGTATTTTAGGAAAGAATCTGGGAAAGGTACCTCTGTTGAGAATCCAGCGGCCCACCCCGTTCCGTGGAATGTTGGTCAACGGGGTGAGAATCAAAAGCACTGTGAGTTCAGGGTCTGATGTACTCCAAATCAATCCCATCACCCTAAACATTAAATACTTCCAGAAACTCTAGGTTTAGGTTTGGATCTCTTCATTTGGGGGCCTATATTGTGGGGTATTTAACTAAGGGGAAATGGGATTACTGATTTTTTCTTCTCCATGTCCTTAGGAGTCCATCTTTTTCCGCACTGGCCTTCGGGTGCCGTCTGCGCGGGTCGTGAGCTACTACTTGAGTTGCAGGTGTGGACTGGGGCTTCTAAGAGTGACTGGCTTCATTGAGTGGCCAAATCGATGGCTGGGGTAGCTCCCTTATCGGAATACACCCTCGAGGGTTAGTTTGTTTGTGACAGGTTCAGGATGATCGGACACTGGCATGATACATGGAACAGTTTCATCATCCACATGGGCGTGTCGGTATGTGACGGAGTCGGAAAGAATCACTGAAGAGAATCTCAGTCGGAAACTGGCGGGTGAAATATGTGTATCCTGCACCAAGCAGACTCGGAAGAATTGACTGTGGATACGTTGCTACCTGGAAATTCGTCTATCTGTTTGCGCATCCGAGGATTCCTTCCATTTCCATTCGTGAATGTGCGTCAGATTTCCCAACAGTCTCTTCCTGGTAGAGGTCAAAGTTGTAGCCCAAAATTCTGTGGCTCCATTGGTACCATGAAACAAATGAATATTCAAAAACAAGCATGATACCTAGTTCTTCATTTCGATCGATACCAGCACACATTATGTTGTTCTGCCCTGTTTACCAACGCGGTTGACAAACCTATTCGTCCAACTTTGACTGCATCATACCTCTCCAAGTTGCAGGTATGATGTTGGCAGTCTGAGGAGCGCTCAGGGTGCAGGTCGCTAAGAGGCCGTTCTTTCGTACTGCAGGCACACAAGTATGTATGCACACACACATACGGATATACACACACGGACAAACAATGCCAGCACACATACACATATATATAGATAAATATTAATATGTATTCTTATATACACATATAGATGATCATATACACATTGAGTCTCTCTACATACCTCTCTCTATCTCTCTCTATCCACCTACATACCTCTTTTTCTCTACCTCTCTACCGGTCTATCACCCTATCTATTCGTCTATCTACCTATCTATCTAGTCTAATCTAATCGAATCGAACCTTAATCTAATCTAATATCTAATATCTGATATCTAATATGTAATATCGGATCTAAATCTAATCCAATATCTAGCCTAAATCTAAGTCTAAATCGAATCAAATCAAAACTAAATCTGCATTTAATCTAATCAATCTCTCTCTCTCTCTCTCTACATGTATACAGCTGCACGTGTTTGTCGACTCTGCCACTGAACCAGTGAACCAGTCTTCCCCTAGCCTCAGGAGTCAGTATGTCTTTGTCCTCAACTGTCGAGGACGCTGTGGAGCATGCACCTAGGCAGCAGGCCCAATCCAGGTCTGTGGGGTCATTGTGTTTGGGCTTGTCTTGGAACTTGGTCAGCAGAAAATATAAGCAAATTTGTATACAAGAGTTTCGGACTGAGAATTTTCCTGCTACAAGTATGTTTCATGGGTAAAGTAAGAGGTTCAACTCTCCAGGATCTGCTTTGGTGAGTAGGTATCTCCTATGCTTTCCATGGCTTGTCATTCGAGATTGGATGTGTGATCCCACCCTCTGACCAGTTGGTACAAAAACATTGTCACATGCTATCTCTGAATCTAAAGATCCTGTAGAAGATCCTGTAGATACTATGATTCAATTCGAAGGTTCCATTCATTGGATTGGTTTAAGTGAAAATCTACAGGAAACCATTGATTTTCCCATTAAATATGGGGGGTTTCCTGTATATTTTCCCTTCAACCAATCCAATGATCCATGGATGGTTCTCTTTTTTGGGAAGAACGAGACACCACAGAAAACCCGCATGGAAAAGGACCTCAGCTGGACCGAGGTCAGGGTTTCTGGAGCTTGGTGACGATGGTGACACCTGCCAACTATCCATTGGCCTTTTACAGGCGATGGAAAGATATGGAAACATGTGGAAAAGCCCCAGGAAAATGATCTACAACTTGTGGGTTTTCCAAATCTATGTACGGGTCTACAGGAGGGTAACTAGGATAACCTTCAGGTAATTGAACATGGCAACGGAATTTCCCACCTTTTCATGGGAAAATATCAGAGAATCATTGCCAGTTAAATCACTGGAAGGCAACTTTTTGCGGGATTTTGCTGTGTTGCTGGAGTGATGATTGGATGGAGATGCGGGGGATTGAGGCCTGGATGACCGGTTGCAACGGTTGCAACCAATCAATTTAGTCTTCAGAAGCAACCAAACAATGTAGTGATTAGCTCAAAACCCTCATCTCTGGACCTTGGGATACCCAGTTGTAACATTTAAAGCTGTAATTCATTTGAGTGGTAGACAGCCTCACAAAAATATATTATATGTCCCACATATCCCATGATATCCCATGATATCCCAAGATATACCATGATATCCCATTCATATTTCCCAGTACATCGCAGAAAATGGGGATGGGTCCCTATTATACCATATTATTGGGAATAAAGTCCTCCTCATAATCCACTTCTTCTCCACTCTTGCATGCTGTTCTGGATCGTCATCTGAGGCAAACTCCGGAATTGGTAGGGTTCTGGGTTCCATCAAACCATCCAGCTTGTGCATTTTATCCCAGTATCTTCCCATTCGGGTTCGTTTTCTACCCACATAACTTTGTTGCTTAAATCATGTCGGCCATTGTTATGTCGGTTAAATCCCTATAATCAGCATGACTCCCCATTATCCCCATTTTTGATGGTTGAATTGCTATCAATTCCCCATACTATCCCAATATATTCCATTATATCCTCCAAAAATGGTTGGTATACCCCATTTTTGCTAACTGGTAGTTAAACCCTCCATTCCCAAAGGGCTTGGTAAATCCTCATGAAAAAGGGTGTGTCTGAAAATGGGCTATACCGCAAAATCATCCTTTGCAATGGGAAAATGATCATAAACCACTGGATTTTGAGATACCTTATTCTCAGACAAACCCATATTTGGGGTTTTCATCAGCAGGGCCCCCCTGCCCCTCCACCCCACTGGCCGCAGGACGGATGACTATGTGGATTACTGTAGCCTCGCCAAGAACTTCCGGGCCCTGATCATGGTGCCCCACGGTAATGTGCCGTGGCAGTGGCAGAACTGTGGAACAAGTACCCTCTGGTAAACAGCCACATAACTATGGAAAATCCACCATTTTTAATGGGAAAATCCACCATTTTACTATGTTAGTTTACCAGAGGGTATTGAGAATCGTACGGACAAAAATTTGGGTTTTGACTGAAAAGTTATGCCGAAGCCACCACATTTCATGGTTGAGAACAGAATCTCTCACAATAATTGATGGCCATGTGCGGGGGTTTGACAGAAGCATATGGGGATGGGATCGGAAGGGATGGTTCCTCGGTTCAAAGCTGACTTGATGACTGGCAAACTGGATGTGTCAACCCAAATGGCCGAAAACCATGAGGCGATGACCCAAGATTCTTGAAAGCCACTATTGAAATCAAGATTGTATATGCCTCATTTCAATCAGCTGATGTTTCTCCATCCAACAAACACTTTATCAACCTGCATGTTTTTTTTTGTCAGAATTTTGTACCAGCAAGACATGTTGTGCTTCCCCAGCTGCGCCTCAGGTGATGCAGATGATGTGCTTCGAGGGGACCAACATGGCCCTTCCCGTGCTGTTGCCAGATCTTCGCCTCATGTCGCGCCAGTGGGGTCCTGAGACTCCCGGTGCTGAGTGGAAGATTTCGGTAGAACATGTGAGGGATTTAAAGCACAAATCGGGGCTGGAAACAACAGTCATGTGGGATATGATGGGATAAATGGGATATATGTGGCAGTACATATACATATATATATATATGTATATATATATATATACACTGTATATATATATATATATATGTACCGGTGTATATATATATATATATGCAGTACAGGTGTATATGTATATATATATAAGCAGTACAGGTATATATATATATATGCAGTACAGGTGTATACATATATATACATATATATATATATATATATTCAGTACAGGTGTATATATATATATGTATGTATGGTATGTATGTATGTATGTATGTATGTATGTATGTATGTATGTATGTATGTATGTATGTATGTATGTATGTATGTATGTATGTATGTATGTATATACATAAGTACATATATATATATATATACACATATCTATATGTATATATTTAAGAAGTGGGTCTATGGCATCGTCTACGGTCATGATTCCAGGGGTTGTGATCAAAAGCCAAATTCATGGGGTTATGGTGGTGCCGGGGAGCCACGGGCGCCATTTGCTCCAGGCCCTTCTTGTGGTGGTCCGAGCGTATGACCCAATCCTGCGACGAGGAGTGCAAGATGAAATTCCAAAATCCACCGATGCTGGACGAATCGACGAACAAGATGGCTTGGTCGTGGTGAGGTTTTGGTCGATTTTTTTGGGTACCCCAAATGAACCGCTGTTTACTACCAAACAAACCTAAATATGACCAAGATCTGCAGTTGAAGGAGACAGAAAGAGCCCAGGCATGTTCTGACTTAAGTAGGTTGTAATAGTTCCATCACATCAGTTAACATCGATCCGTCCCACTGTCAAAAATTCTCTGAAATAGGTCAATCCTTTTTGGGAAACCGATGGGCTAAACGTGGCGCTGGTACAATGCGATCCGACCTGGCCCAGGAAGCCTGAGGGATTTCAGCGACCGCATCCTTTCCCATTCCTGGTGACGACCATGTGCCTTGGTCATGTTGTTCCTGGTGACGACACGGTCCCTGGTGTTGGAAATTGCCCGGTCAGCCCACCATTTTTGTGGCAAGGACAAATGCAAATTTCGGAGTGTGACACCATCACCAAGCATCCATTTTTTTGGGTCACATCAATTTGACTCATGCACAGGTTTTGAACTCCGACCTCGGATCCATGGATTCATATGGATTCATGGATGGATTCATGGACTTCTTTGGAGTTGTCATTTTGCATTCCAACATCCAATTCACTTCTGGAAACCATGTCCAAGGCCAGAGGGCCCGGACCGTGTGATGGCGATGCTGTACTGGATGCGCCTGCCGCTGGCCATTGGTTAATCACGACTTCCCTTATTCTTTGATGGCCATTCTGGGTTTATACCCCATTTTCAGGCACACCAATATACTTTCACTTGTTTTGTTTCTTCTTGGAACTGGTGAACCACTGAAATCATTTGTTTGCCCTGCGATTGCTCTGTTTCGTAGCAGTGTTGTTGAAAGTTCAGCACCCGACACCAAAACGCATTCAGCTGGTCATGAGGATCAGTCTGGTGGGGGCAGCCGAGGTTGGATTATTTTCACTGGGATTGGGCTTTGCACTTCGAATCAGCTGCTTGGATTTTGAACTTCCCACCTCCTGTTATTGGGCTTCCGTGAGTATTGAGGGGTATTGCACCAGGACTTGTCATGACTGCAGACACTGAAAAGTGGGTAAATGATGATATATGCACCCCTGAGCGTTTTTGGTTGTAGGTTTGACCCCCCATGAATTATATTATAGTTATAGTGTATATGTATCTGTATATTTACGTTGACAAAATTGCCGTGCACGGATTCCTTGGATTTTGAGGCTCCACATCTTCTGGAGATGTTGCTCAAGGCCCGTGGCAGGCAAAATGCCCAGTTTCCCAGATGAAGGGCACATTGGCAGTTCTTTTCAGGTCTGTTTTGGATGGCAAATCTCATGGTCCCTGTTTTGGATGGGAAAATATTGTGGTCTCTTGTAATTTCTTTCTTGTGAACCCAGTCTTCTATGAAACTTCTTTCCAGATAGGAGGCATTTGACAGCCTTTGCAAACGGTCTGGAGTTTTGACGCTTGCTTATCTAACGAATCAAAGTCCTCGCACCCATCTATCTGGTGATTCTCCTTCCCCACCGATTTTGCTTGGGGCTCCATATCGCAGCGATATGATTTGTCCATGGAATGTACTGCACTCCAGTGAGATTCTTTACTTTCGTCAGGCAAGTAGCTACACAAATGTGTACCACCCACAAGTGATTAGGTCGATATAAGGATGAGGAAAATCTCACATTTTGGGCTTCTAAAATTTGAAGAAACATACGTGGTTGATCCCATGTTGCATAAAGTATCACACTCCCATTGGTGCTTCGCCTCTCCACTTTGAGGCCGTCTCCACAATCCCATTTCCATAAAATCGACATGTCCAAAAATTCCAAACTCTAGGAGATTTTCCGATGATTTCCCCACATTTCACGGCATTTCCCCCTTTTGGTTGGGCCATTTCCATGGCGCCACCGGTGGCTCCCGGTGCTCCGTGCCAGGCGGATCGCCTGCAGGACGCGTCGCAGCGTCAGCGGCGCTTCATGCAGCGCGAGAAGCGCAGGGCGCGGCACTTCTGGCGCGATGGAGTGATGAAGCTGGTGGAGGGATGAAGAAAATGGGGAAATTCATGGTGAATATGGTGGTTTCCTAAAATGGAGGTACCCAAAAATGGATGGTTTATAATGGAAAATCCTATTAAAATGGATAATTTCGGGGTACCCCTATTTTAGGAAACCTCCATATTGGTGAATATTGGTGAATATTGATGTATATCAATGAATTATAATGAATATTGAATATTGATGGATAATCAATGGATATTAATGGAAGTGGAAGACCGATTGAAACATTGAATGGAGTGAATGATCCAAATGATCAGTATGGGAATGGATAATTAATGGAACATATTATGGATGATTACGGAAAAACTTAGTATTCCCATATGAGCCATAATTTCCAATGATCCAATGGGAAATTCAAGGACTACTAGTGAATATTAGTGAATATGAGTGAATACTAGTGAATATTAGTGAATATTAGTGAATATTAGTTAATATTGATGGGTACTTAATGGAAGATAAATGGGATATCAATGGGATATCAATGAGAAAAGGATGGATAGTTCTGTATGGAAAATGATGGGAATATTGAGTTAATGGAATTATCCAATGGGAGATTCATAGAATATTAGAGAATATTGATGGATACTTAATGGAATATGAATGCGATATTGATGGAACTGTGATATTAATTGAACAATATTTACAAAAATGAATGGAACGGATGATCCAAATGATCATTATCCTGTATCGGAATGAATAATTCATGGAACATATCGTGGATGATTATGATTATGTGAAAAACCTAATATTCCCATTCTGAGCCCTAGTTTTCCATGATCCAATGGGAAAAGAATATGGAATATTAGTAAATATTGGTGGATAATTTGATGGAGTATGAATGGGGGAAATTCAAGGATAGTCAATGGATAATGGATATGAATAGAACTGCAATATTAATTGAATGGAGTGAATGCGCTTCCAATGAAGAATTCATGGAATATTAATTAGATGCCTAATGGATGACTACGGGGGTAAATCATCCAATTATTTGCGATCTATTGATAAATATGGGAACAGTTTATGGAATATGAATGGATAATTGATGGATAGTGATGATATCAATGGGAATGGATGATTATTGGACATGTCCAACCCCCCTGTTGGTTGATGAATGCATGGAATTATACGATTCTTGACAATTGATGTATCCCATCTGCACAGCTACTCCTCTTCCACCGGCTGAATCTGCCCCTGCAGTGACTGTAGTGGCTGCGCGCGCAAAGTGCGTTCAAAAGGGTGCAGTGCATCTGCACGAAGATCCTGGTATCGGTGGATTTGAAAAAATCGGGTATACCCCAAAAAAGTGCATTTTGCTGCGGAAAATGCTGAAAAGCCATTGGATTGCGGGGTACCCAATTTCCCGAGAAAACGCCATTAGGGGGGTTCACTGTCACTCTTTAAAGATGTTCAATCCATCTTATATGAGCCATTTGGGGATCATTTTCCGGCCAATGGGGGGATCGAAAAAAGGGAGCCTAGGTGGCATTGGACTCCCAGACTGAGACTGGAGTCCCCCAAATTGGGAGAAATGATGATCATACTTCTTTTTTTCCGAACGTTTCCTATCTCATTTTCACACCTGTTCCGTACTTGGGAAGGAGTTTGGCATGTAGGGATATGGGGTCCTTTAATTCTATTTAATTTGAACATTGGTGTGGTTATGTGTGGTTTCATTGAAGAACATTTGACACATGTTCTTCCGGTTTGGATATCCCGTGGGTTCCCGAAAACAATTCGCTGCTGTCCAAACATCAAAAATGCAATCAGGTCACACAATAGTTACAAAGAACATTGCAGATAAATGATATCATGCATTGTTTGTGTTGCAAATGTACATTGAATCGATTCCCAATGTTTATGTCGAAAGTGAAATGAAATTAATGAACAACGGCAGTTCCCTTGAACACTTTTCCTCATGTTTGTTTGTTTGTTTCATTTGTTTGTTTTACATGCTTCGTTTTAGTGAACAGGGT
This sequence comes from Symbiodinium sp. clade C Y103, assembly GCA_003297045.1. Lineage (NCBI taxonomy): Eukaryota > Dinophyceae > Suessiales > Symbiodiniaceae > Cladocopium > Cladocopium sp. clade C. Next base: position 406,600 of record BGPT01000173.1, on the reverse strand, counting down.
GAAGAACAAACAAAGGGTAATTCCTGTCCAGTTTCCGAGCACCAAGAATCGAAGATGCCGTGGCTTCATTGCAACAACACATGTGGGCAACAAATGAAAGTGACATTACACAATGAAACTGGTTGTTCATACAGAGTCAAAGTGGGAGATCCCAACCAAGAAAATATGGATTAAACATGTTTTCATTATTCAACAAGACTTCCCTTTACCAACGGTTGAGAATTTTATTGGTTTTTGTTTATATTCTTCATTTTGGGTTTATTTATGTACCAAACAACAATATCCAAAAAAAACAAAGTAACTCATCTACTGTTGCCATGTTTCCGCGTACCTTGACCCATGGGTCAAAAGGTGTGGTGTGTTGCCGCCCTGGCCAGCGTATTGGTGGTGTTGCACATCAGCTACCCAGCAAAGCGCTTTGACTTCCGTCGTGGCAACTGGATCTGGATTGGAACGCATTTCATTTGATCTTTTATCTTGCAATAATGGAAATGTGAAACTGACCTGGTTCTGGGCATGTTGAATGCAACTGATTTGGAATGGATGTGTCAATCAAAACTTTTTTCAGTGCCAAAATCCTGACACAAAATGAAACTTCGTTTTCATGACATATTCCTTAAACTTGTCGCATGTGGGCAGTGGTGAAAAATTCGAAACCCCGCACCCGTCTGTTTTGGCATTGCATGCATCCAAAGGCGCACCAGAAACACACGGGCAAACCACAGTGCCGCTGCCGACGCTGGGTTGCAGATGGTTGCACACATTCTTGGTGTCCACCCATTTCCAAATTGAGGTTATATTCACTGGTTTATGTCGGAATATTGTAATTCATGATAGGGATGATCAGTGATATACCAACTATCGTCAATGATTTTGATCCATATGCTGAGTTCGAAACACTTGTCCCAAACCATCCAACATCCTTCGTTTTTTTTGCCTTTTTTGGCCTGACATCCGCACATTGGTGATTTAACATATTATTCAATATCCCCAGCAATGAAGGCTGTTTGATATCTTTATCCAAATTGGATTCGATTCGTTCCACTTTCTTCGTCGCTGAGAACTTCATCTTGTAGCAGTGTGGAGTTGTCCAGTGGGAATCACAGCAGGCAGGGCCCGGCAGGGCCCGGCAGGGGCAAGAACAAACAATATGGGATTTACCATCAAACACGTGATTCAACAAAGAACAATTGTGATATGATGGGGCTATTTCATGGTGATCTCATAGAGATACAGTGCACGGTTCCAGGTCAGGAATGGTCCATCATCACACAACTCACCTCTATGTTGCCTTTTTCTTGTCGTGCAAACACAGTGCTTAACAGCTCTCAGGTCTTTTTGGCCGGAACATCTGGGTGCCAAGTGTGGATATTTTCCGGTGAATTCTGCAGGTTCTTGCCTCGAAGGGAACACAGTGCGGCGAAAGCAGGATGGTTCCAGCTTGGAATTTTGCAGAGTTGCTGCGCAAAAGATCGGTGTCACGTGGCATAGCAATCTGAAGCACACATTGAATAGGTCCTTTTGAGGGAGCATGGACAAAACAATCCCAAGAACTTAAAGGTTGGTCTGGGCAAATGTTGGTCGTCCAATTTGGTTTCTTACTTTCACTTCCAGTTGGACCCTGAACCCAAGAATCAAGGCCACAAGAGCGGCGGAGATGTTTTCCTGGCATTTTTGGATGGCCAAACTTCGCCTCGAGCGCTGATGCAGCCCTTGATCCACGATTTCGGGAATGGGTACTATGCCCTGCTGGTGCCGGAAGATACACTGCTGCCGAGTGGCACCTATCGGTTGAGCATCTATCTGCATGAGGCCGTAAACCGCTCTGCTTATCACGAAGTTTCAGGCAGGAAAGGGACGCCCTTGGCAGATCCCCAGGGGCAGCAGGATGTTTTGGATGCCCTGGATGTCCACCAAAGAAACTCCAAGGAGGTGCGAGGAGACCTGCGAGCAGTTTACCTGCAGGTGGAGAAGTCTTTGGTGACCCCAAGCCAGGTGGAACTGGGATGAAAATGACCTCAGGTCAGCAAAACACATCAGATATTGTGAGATTTCAAGCACCAGCATATCTTTCACTCATCTAATTCACCTTGAAATAAGATGAAGAAGTGGCACACAATTTCCTTTAACTGCTTCCCCAGGTGAATTGGCAATGGCCCGGGGGCAACTTGAAGCTTTGGAAAGCCGCAGTGGCCCAGCTGCCCGTTTGCGGCCCGCAGTTCTCTGCCTCGCGACGCCAGGGTGGCTTCTGGTTGCGTTTGGGAGGGAAGCACCTTCCTTGCAAAGGCGCCATCCCAAATGACTTACCAGAAATGGGGGATATGGAGGTTTCCTATAATGGGGGTATATCCCCAAATCATCCAAATTAGACCATTTTAGAACTGCAATCGCCCATTTTAAGAAACCTCCGTCAACAATGACCATCCCCCAAGAAAAATGGGGGTTGAGCCATGTGGCATTGGGGATGCACCTGGCTTAATTCACCGCAGGCTTTGGTCGCAAAGGCTGTGGCGCCTTTGGATTGCTCTTGCCGGACAGCGAGTTTCATCACGTCTACCTGGAGCGTCACTGTTATTATCCCCTGCGCGACGACCGCAACCTCCAGAGTCTCGGAAAGTCTCGATGGGGCCTGGAGAATCAGAACGAACGGCCCAGTCCTTTATGATATCAAATGCATCTTTCAGGTGAACCATTGCTGGTGAAGTTCTGATGATAGAAACATGACCATCCCCGAAATGAACATAAACCCTGCAATAGCCGTTTTTTAGTGGAATCTATAGCAACCCCAAAAAAGATGGACGAGTAAAATCGAAGCCTAGAATAGTGATAGGTTACTTTTCTATTTTTGGAGGTTCCCAAAAAGGTAAAGCTGGAATTACCATGATCAGTGCTTGCAGAGCCATACCCATCAAGGTCCATCTGCTGGATCTGATCATGGATGGTAATCCCCTCCCCCGGAACTATTTTCAATTCCATCCAAAAGATGGCCCCCCAAAATAAGTATATGGCTATGGCTCAAAATTATGGTACCACAAATGGCTCCATTTTTAATGGTAAATTAACATAAACCAACCAATTATAGGGTTCATAATTTTGAGCCATACCCATATCAACTTTTTTTCAAGAATCAAGATACCGTTCTTTTTTGGTCCCTGAGTTCTTTTTTTAAAAGCTGAAGAGTCTTCAGAGTTTCGAGTCTTTTGTGCCGTGAGGAAGTGTCTTTTTAGGGACGACTTGAAGGTGCTGCTGCACGGCGATTCCACCACCCACGGACTCTTACAGGAAGCTCAAGGCATGTGGAGCGAGGCGAGGTCCAGTTTTTCCACTTGGGGGGTGCCCATGAAACATGGAATTTCATTGGAAACATCGGGGATTTTTCACCATAGGGAATAACTGAAGAACAATTGGATATCTTGGGTTTGTGAAATGAGGACTTCACTACCAGCAGCGAATGGGATGTCAATTGTTTCTTCTTTTGGTATCGGCAACAAACACAGTGTCGCTGGATTGTTTTTTCTTGTTGTCAGCAAACACAGTTAGTTCACCCCACGATTGACATCCAACATGGGAAACATGAGCCTATCCATTGGCAATTGGGGGCCCCAAAACTGAGAAATTTCGTGATTCCATTGGTACTGCACCACATTTTGAGCCATAGCCACAGGGGTTTCTGTGCCGGTGGCCCTGCTGCGTGAGGTGAAGCCTTTCAAAGATGCCTTGAACAAGAGCGAGTCTTGCCGCTACAATGCCAGTGGCCTAGGTGAAGGTGCGCCGCACGACAGATGGACCAGTGAATTTTGCAACTTTCGAGGAGCGACTTTTTCTGGGCACAGGGTGCTGATTTTTTCTTGGTTCTCTTCAACCCAGCCATTGATCTTGGCGGTGAGGCCGTGCATGTGGGAGATTTCTGTTGCATCTGGCGTAGGTGAGACCCCGGATGAGTGGGGAAACATCATCCCAAATCAAGTCTGCTTGACTAGGCCGGGACATGGGTAGTCAACAGGCCTGCAAAGCTACTGTATCTAGGCTTTGGGCTTACAGTCACCGGGTGGAAAAGGGGGAAGCACCAGTTTGAAACTTAGCTTTCTGGCGGCTAGCGAGGAGAATCCCTGCTGCATGACGTGGTACTGGATGGTCGCGTAGTGGTGTCTTCACCCAAACAGTACTTCCGCAAACCACGGTGTCATGGTCTGAAGAATCTGCAGGATGAGGCAGGCCATCAATGCCGCGTGATGGTGAAGTCATCAAAAATATATCAACATATCATAGCCGTGGTGGTGAAACAGGAAAAACACATATATCGTGTATACACAAAATAGCAGGGGGTGTTGGGTGACACCCTGATTTGAGCAAACCATCGAATTTCAAGGAATGGGGTTTTCCCAGTGTTGTGACAACGACATTTCCAACATCATCAACTGGGATGCCCCCCCCCTGCAGGATGTCTTCCCACGCTTCATCAAGATGATTCAGGAGTTTGATGTGCTGGTGATGCATTCCTGTGACCATGACATGTGCAACCTGGACTTCGCCAAGCCCAGGTGGGGGAGACTGGAGAAATGTGGGGAATATGGGAAGATGGTCAGTCATTGAGAGAGCGAGTACAGTCCAGCCTGACACGCCACCTGTGAGGCTCTTAGAAGAGTATCAAAGGAATCTGAGGAAGTTTGCCAATGTCATGCGAAAGCATGCAAGCGGCAAGCGAATCATTTGGTTGTCCTGTGCGGCACAGAGTGGTTTGACCTCTCCTTTTGCACATTTCAGCCACATGCAGGTGGGAGATGACGAAGAAAAATGGGTTTTCCCGTATGGGTTCGGGGTCCAAAGACCAAGTACTAGGGTGATAGCTTCCCAACAGTATTCAGTGTCATTATGTACCGCTAAAACACACTACTCCCTTCTCCCCAATATTGAATACCCGAATATAACGGGCCACAAATGAATAGATTAGATCCAATACCGCACTAAACCATGGTTTCTTGGATACTAGAGTATGTTCGTGCTTTTCACGGCTAAAACGAAGCCTTTCTTATGAAGGTTGTGAAGTGGCGCATGGACCGCCTGGCATTTGAGATGTGTCAACAGAACCTTGGTTGTCTTGCGGAAAGTGTGCGGCATGGCAGGGCGAATTATGTCATGAGTATGTCTCAGGGCACCCCCAAGGCCAATGGATTATTTTAAAGTTTTTCGCTAATTTTTGTGAGTTTCAGGTGGTACACCCAAATTTTGGAGACAGCAAAAAAAGGAGAAGGCAATGTAGGGGCATTTATGGGCAGTTTTGATGCCCGTATGAGCTGCTTCAGGAACCAATGGGAATTCATCGATGGCTTTTCCTTGTACTCAGCAGCCATGCTGCGTCCGCGCTGGTTCGATCATCTGGGGAAAGAGGGTGACCTTCATACGCACTCGTACTGCACTCTGGCTGCATCGGGGTGACATAGTCTAGGTTTCGGAGCCACCGTGTCCCACGAAGCCTTTGGGATGTGGCAAGTGGTCAAACCCTCCAAAAAAAGTGACTGGATATAAACATCCCGAGGTTGTCTTTTTTCTTGGCTTTTTGGTTATGAGACAATCTGGGTTTTGAAAAAAGATAAACATGCGAGAAATGCGTTTTTTCACGACGAACCATCAAAGTTCAGGCCCAGATGACACAGACGTGTTGGGATAGAAAGGAGCACTGGCAAAATGCATCAAATCTTGAGCTCAAGGGTTCCTACAGCCATGACAGCAAGAACAAACCAGGTGCCATAGCTAGTATCGTTGAATCATTTTGTCCCTGTTCCACTGAGGTTGTCCCAAGGGAAGTACGGCAGAAATTGAGGAGCTGCGGAAATCAGCGAATCCACTTCCATATCGGCTAGCATTTCAAGGTCCCTATGCCAAAGAGCGGCTGCATCAATGATGTTTTTGTGAATTTGGATGATGTTTTTGTGAATTTGGATGCCGATGCGAGACCTTTGAACAAATGCTCAGGTATGTAAGAATTTCTGAGTGCACATTTTCAGACACGACTATGCTCAGGTGGTGCTGGATATCTTTCCAGGATGTTGGTGCAGCTGGTGTTCAATCAAATCTGTCATCCTCCACCGGTGAAAGCAACGATGACAAGCCTCGATACAACAAGGCCATTGCTGCAAAAGCAGGTTTTATTTCATCGCCTCGGGTCTTGTCAGACCAAGTTACTGTGGTAGAATCTCATCAAAGGTACAGTACAACAACTGCACTGAAAATGTGTGCCATTTTTCTTGCTGCTGCTGCCCCTGTCTCCGCCCCTACAGGAAACCTCTGGATGGGAAGACGATAACCGAAGCCTCCACCCCAGAGCTGACAGAGGGGCGTTGGACCACCACAACAGAGCCGAGGTTGACGACAGATGAAGGTGGGGCCAAGCTGCATCCGGGGGAGCAACTGAATTCTGCCACGGACGGCTGCGATTTCAGGCAAATCTCCAGCGCCAAGGTCAGCAAGTTTGTTGAAGTTGGGATGAAACCCAGCGAAGTGAAAGCTGGGTGGCTTCAGTTTGGATTGTTGCGGAGTTGTTGTGCAGAAGATCTGTGTCAAACAACTGGATGGAAACGGTTCCTATGCGTTGCTTCTACCTGAAGATACTATGCTGCCTTCTGGCACTTACAAGCTGAGTATCTACTTGCACCAAGCCCTGAATCGCTCTGCCTACCGAAGCTTGGCTGGAAAAACCGCTGCTTGGCCTCTCACTGACATTTTTGCTGCGCAAGACATCTTGGATTCCTTCGATGTCGACAAGGCAAGCTCCAATGAATCCGGAGATTTACGTGCTGTTTATGTGCACTTGAAGGCCAAAACCTCTGTGGCAACTTGGGACGTGCACTGGCAGTGGCCCGGGGGGCACCTGGAGGCCTGGAAATCCGCCTTGTCACAGCTGCGAGTTTGTCGTCCTCAATCTGCCGCATCGCGGCGCGAGGGTGGCTTCTGGTTACGCCTCGGAGGGAAACATGTACCGTGTGAAGGTGCACGGGCTGAACATGTTTTTCATGTTGAAAAACCTTGCTTGGGGCTGCAACCCACGCATCGTAGGTGGGGAACACAGAATAACCATCATGTATGACCTGCTATCATACCCATATCATACCCCAGTCATGGAGCATCCCTGCTGAACTATTTGTTTTTTTTTTTCAACGTTGGACCGTCCCGGCCATCCAAGTGCCAGGTGTTGGCGTGGAGGGTTGTGGAGCTTTCAATCTGTTGTCGCCTGATAGCGTCTTTCATCATATGTACATGGAGCGAGACTGCTACTACATCCTGCGAGACGATCGCAACATTCAGAACCTGGGTGCCCAAGTTGGTCGTGTTGTTGTTATTTTTTTGCCATCACTGGATGGTCAGATTTTGTAAATGGTGGCACAACCTAGTTCCTTGAGCGAATAGCCTTTCTGTCCCATGCCTCATCTTTATCCTAGGGTCAACTGATCTGGGATCTGGGTTGAGTTATTACGCACTCTGGTCTTGACTCAATGAATTAGGCCCTTCAAGTTTTCAATACCTGGAGTAACTGGAGACTTCCCAAAAATCTACATGAACATGGGAATGTCGTATTTTTCCCCCCATGCCCATGCCTTTTCTATTTCTTCCCAGCAAAATCCTAGTCATCACCTCAGGGTAGCTCAGGGTACCCATCCACCCCAGGAAATGCTTGGGCGATGACAAGAAGGTAGCTTTGCTCGGAGATTCCACCACTCATGGACTGCTGCAGGAAGCGTTGACCATGTGGAGTGAAGTGAAGCCCTACATCAACGGCCTCAACAAGAGCCGCTCAATTTTGCCAAACACAAAGGGAAAGATTGGGGTTTTATCACCCGAACATTTAGGTTTAACCCAGCAGTATATACAGTCTAACCAGCAGTAAACTTGGTTGAACAAACAATAAGCGGAGATTCAACATGATTTAGCATCAACAAGAGGACAACAATAACTGGGATATTATTTTGATATATAATATAATGTATACATATATGTCTATACACACAATATCTTTTAAAGGAGGAAAACAGCCATCAACAAGGGTTTGTGATCCTCATCACTTTCCCCATCAAAGAAGACAATTTTGGGCTATACCACATTTTTGAGACAAAGCTATACCCTCCAGGAAGCTTGACTTTTCATTGATGGTCACTCCTCATTGATTGATGGTTTTGGTTCCCCTTTTATTGGAGAGCAGTGTTCAAAATCCTTCTTGATTGATAATTGTATACAGGGATATATAGGGAGTTATACTGTTAAACTACCAAAAAAAGGGAGAGCTTGAATAATAAATGTGAGTGGGAATCCCAATTTCACTAACCAGGATAAAGTGGAATGACATAAATCGGGTTTTGAACATCCCAAGTAGTTATGAAGTTGATTTGTCATATCATCTATTCCCTTTCTATCCCCATGATTTCCCCACCGTCTCATTTGCCCCATCTTGTGGAACAAGGCGAAGGTTGCAGCTTCAAACCGACCTGGGTGCCGCGCAAGCGCCAGAAGATCTGGCTCTGGAGCAGCCAAGTCTGTAGCCACAGAGGTGGGAACATGCTGCTGTTGGGGGAAACCTTTGCAAATTACTTGATTATCTTGATTATCTTGATTATCTTGATTATCTTAATATAATGGGAAACAATACAAAAATATACAAAAATATCTTTCAATACCTGCTTTGCCTACTTTGACCACACCACGCACTGCTTGGCTTCTGGCCCCAAATCCACATCAACCAGAATGATCAAGATACAGACAAGTGCCAATAGATTCCAAGGGTCAAAGAAGGTTTCGAACCGGACAAAGATGATAATTCAAGTGACCATATATCTAGGCTTGATTTCCACTAGAGAAGCCATTTTTTAATGAAAAGTGTTTTTCGATTATTTCAGTAGGATTGGATATGAATTCTCCATCTTTTTCGGGGGTGTTAAACATCAAAGAAAACATGTTGAAACCACTACATGTGGTTGGGAAACGAGTGGGAGTGAAATGTACCTAAAGCATCTCACGAATTTTGTTCTGAGCGTGTCTTAAATCTGGGTTCTGATCGTACTTTGCCATCTAGGTCTTTATATCTTGAAGAGGGACCCCATCATGTTCCCATTGATATCTGCATTATAAATCATCATGTTGGTAAAACAAGAATAAACCATCCCCAATTTCACCATACATAGGTGATATAAGCTCTTCCCAAATGGGTGCTATATTGATACATTATTCGCACCACAAAACGAAGTTGCCTTAGATGGTATATGTTCAAGGAAGCCCAGCACTGTGATGGATCAAAATTTAAAGAGAGTAAGCCAACTTTCCATATATATATATATTATATTCATGGAATATTCTGAACCAATTGATAGAATCTTTCTCTATCTATCCAATATATATATATGATATGCATTAAACCACTCCTAGCAGGAGCATGTGGGATTATATCACCTTCACAGTCCCTTTCTCCAGGAGAGAGTCTCCTGAACGATGTGGTGCTGGAGGGGCGCGCGGCGGTGTCCTCACCCGCACAAGTTTTTCGAACACCTCAGTGTCAAGGTACAGGGTTCACAGTGATATTTCCAGGAAATGGTGATCGCCTATATATATATATACACATAAATACAGAAACTGGCGAATCATTGGGGTTAGAAAGTAGCCAACCAAGCAAAATTCATATTAGGCTATGATGATTTGGTTGTTTTTTTTCACTTTTACCAATTCCTCTCTCCATCAAGGATGATGCTCCCTATCTGATATGGCTCAACCGCAAAGTGACAAAATTGCCTCATGTTTTTGGGGTGGGTTTGCCCACAATGGTACAGCGTTGCAGATGGGTCAGTATATATATATATATATACTCAGTCAGTATATATATATATATACTGAGAACCCAGGCAATTCTTTTTTTTGAGTTGTTCTGGGGTATTCAATGTGATCATGATGAACAACAGCACCAGACTAGATATGAGAGTTCTGTGGAATTACTTTAAGTGTCATAAACAGATGATCAAACTCCAGGTGGAAACGATGTCTTTTTTTTGCTGTTTCCAGGTCTTGAGCCTAGAATTCATCAGGCACTTGTGGGTCCCTAAGTCACCCAGAAGGAATAGGATGATGATTCACCAGTGGATGGAATCAGGCACCTCATTTTCAGACAAACCCATTATACCCTCTGGTTATTTCACATAAGCCATGGAAAATCCCTTATAAATGGTGGATTTTCCATGGCTATGTTAAATAACCAGATAGTATACAGCGCATATAATATATGTTTTTACCGTCATATACATGTTACATTCTATCCCCAGTGTGAATCCCCATTCCTTCTGGATCAACATTCCGTAAGTCCTCCATTTTTCGGCGAAGCCAGAGCACCATTGGGTGTCAGGTCTGGTGAATTTGGCTGATAGCACCATTGCATCGCGCTTTGCCAAGCTCCTCCAACCCTACGACATTTTGGTGCTGCATTCCTGTTGCTTGCAGAGATCTGCTGGGCTGTTGGCTTCGCAACACCCACAACTTTGTTCATGTGGTAAACGCGACAAACCCCTGAGGTTTTGGGTATGGATCGTAATCGTTGACCCAAATGGCGAAATTCATTCAATCATTCAATCACAGATCATTTTCCTAAAAGTAGATAATAGTATATATATAGTCTTCAATAGCCCCCAAATGTTAAAATCGGGTGAATTCGGGATTCGGGATGCTTTGTTGGTGGGCGAACCACATTACCAGCATTGGCGAACCTCAAAGACCCACCGGTTGGTTTTTTTGTGGGTTACCATTGACGATTCAGTGGGTGTTACATGGGTTTGTCTGATGGATTTTCATGATTTCCGTATTGGATGGACATAAGTAGGTGGTGATATCCTATTGGATTTCCTCATTTTCAGACAGATCCACATAGGACAATCCATCAATGGACTGCCCCATCAATCAACCCATGAATCAAAGGTTTAGGCGCTGCGAACCCATCTTTTTGCTGCTCCAGGTTCGCACGACCTCTGCAATTACAACTACGCAAAGCCCAGGCCTTCTACAAGACACTCTGTCAGTGCTTCCGTTTCTGATTGTGGAAAGTAACGATATATATGTATATATATATATATATACATAATATATATATATACATATATTTTGGTTCTCGAGGAGCAGCCCCTCCAAAGGTCAGAGTTACTGCAACAAAAACGCTGCTGTCTCAAAGGCCAATTTTTTCAGTGTCCACCTGTGGTAGATTTCGGCTGTGACATCTTGGGGCTCACAAGCCGGGACAGTGAAAAACATCCACAGCTATCTTGGAAGTCCCTAATATTACCAGAAATGGGTGGTGTAAACCCTCCAAGACTGGAGCTTTATGGAATTTTCCCGCAAGGCTGTTGGAGCAGTACCGCCAGAATTTGCGCCGCTTGTCCAAGATCCTTCGGAAGTACGCGGCGGAGAAGCGGATCATTTGGCTCTCCTGTGCTGCGCAGAGCGGCTTGAACTCCACCTGGATGTTTACCCTGACGCAGGTCATGGCTGGGGCTAGGGTATACGCTTCAAACGACCAAGTTGGGAGGTCGAAGCGGCTTGAAATCGGCCTGGACAAAATTTGATGGTTGACCGCCATCATCCCCATCATACGCTTTCAGACACACCCATATTTCTGATTTTCTTAACATGTTTGTTTTTTAAAATATCTTTTTCACCAGTGGTCTGGTTCGGGGAGAAGCAACTCATCCGAACCACCGCCAGGTCTTCAAATGGCGGATGGATCGGATAGCCTTCGAGATGTGCAAGGCGAAACTTTGGCTGTGGGCCAAGGATGGGCTGACCAGTGCCAAAGAACAGCGTGTTCAGGGAAAGCCTGCAGCTATGGATATTAAGGTAAACCCAATGTCATAAACCAACAAGTGCGGATGGTTTGTACAACCATCCATTTGTGGTTGAGCTGGGGTATGGTTTATCTCGTCTTTTACCGCGTACTATCGACCCATTTGCCCACCAGCCAGATTTCGCACTGACACAGATGGGATGCGAATGCAACATTGGTGGTCTTTTTATGTCTTTTTAACGATTCAACTTATGTGTATATTATACACAAATAGATAGTTGTATATAGTTATATAATATATAAGCTGATTAAAATAGCCAAACTTGGATCAATTTTCTTCATGATTTTGACCAAACATTTCTTAGGCCAAATTACCTTTTTCACCCAAATCAAATGGGGATGTGTCAAAACCTATGAAATGACCATATGACTGGGGAATCACCGTCCATTCACCAGCTATTTTGTTGGGTCCCGTTTGGGTGACGGAACCGACGTCCAAGGAATGGTTGGGAATTCATTGATGGCTTCTCCTTGTATTCTGCAGCGCTGCTGCGTGAACGCTGGTTTGATCACCGTGGACTGGCAGGTGATGTGCACACCCATTCACATTGCGGCTTGGTGAGAAATTAGGATGCCGGCAGAACTGGAGTTGAGAATTCTATATCTATATCTATATCTTTACCTATACCTATACCTATATCTATATCTATATCTATATCTATATCTATATCTATATATGCATATAGGGCTGTGTCACTTTTCTACTTTTGGTTGGAATTCAAAAGAAATGCGATTGATTGACACACAGTAGTGATGAGAGGGGGATGTCCTAGTGAAGTGATGGCACAGGTCTGAACTCAAATCTCTCGCCCCTTCGGAACTTTGACGGAAGCATCCTGATCAAAATAGCCACGAATACTGCAAGCAGTCCTAGTCCCCAGCAGAAAGTACGTCGGCGACACTCCAAACTCATACCCTCTGGTAACCACGCGAAGAATTTCACCATGATGCCTAGTCAAGTGGTGAAGAGAAATCACAAAAACAACATAAATAAACATCAACACGCATTACCAAATGTTGCCTTGGCCATTCCTATGATCCCTTCGTCAAAAAATCGCCACCTGGTGACCGTCGAGGCTGTCCAAGAGGAAATCCCAATGAATTGGAAGCACTCCGAGGACGAAAAGACCAGCTGCCGTATCGTTTAGCTCTTCAAGGCGGGGATCCCCTGAAGGACCCAACTACTGGTCATTTTCAGGAGGAAACTATGTCCATTTCAGCAAGGGAGTGAAGATGGGTGAAGCATTTCGAACCGTACACATGTTGTAGTTGTCATATTTCACGAAAGTTCAGCTTTTGCAAAATCCGAACATCAATATACATGTCAATATTATATATGTATACCTGCAGCGTCCTGCAACGGCGCCGGTGTCGTCTGCAAGGTGGTGCTGGCTATCTCTCCAGAGTCTTGGTGCAAGTGATCTTCGGCCAAATCTGCAGTCCTCCAAGCTCCACCACATCACCGCTGCCTGGCACGGAGCTTGTGATGATCGCGCAGGTTAAAACGGCAGGTTTTTTGAGAGGCATGTCATCAACCAGCGACGTAACGCTGTCGTTGCCACGACATGTTTCTATCAGAATCCATTTTGAATGATTTAGCTGTGATATGTTTTGCCAAATCTGATCTCATTTTGTTTCTTGCATATATTATTGTTACGAATCCATCGCACACCATAGCACCAACTCTTGATGCTGCGTGGTCTGGGAGTAAGTTCAGGGGTATAGCCGGTATGGTCACCACCTTGGCTCCTTCAGGATGCTCCAATCGAAAACTTCCCCACCACCTGAAAGCGGTGCAGCTGTTCTCCCCTCACCGAAGTCTGAGCTGCCTATGGAAGATCATTGGATCTCGGAGAAAGTGGCGAAGAACGTCTGCCGACTCGACGAATTGTCCAGCGCCAAGGTCAGTGAATTTATTGAAGTTGGGATGAGACCCAGCGAAGTGAAAGCTGGATGGCTTCAGTTTGGAATGTTGCGAAGTTGTTGTGCAGAAGATCGGTGTCAAACGACTGGAGGAGACGTTTTCTTGGCATATTTGGATGGAGAGCAAGCCCCCAAAGCTCTCATGCAGCCTTCGATGCATGATTTTGGAAACGGTTCCTATGCGTTGCTTCTACCTGAAGATACTATGCTGCCTTCTGGCACTTACAAGNTGGAAACGGTTCCTATGCGTTGCTTCTACCTGAAGATACTATGCTGCCTTCTGGCACTTACAAGCTGAGTATCTACTTGCACCAAGCCCTGAATCGCTCGGCCTACCGAAGTTTAGCTGGAAAAACTGCTGCTTGGCCGGTTGCGGATGCGTTCGGCATGCAAGATGTTTTGGATTCCTTCGATCTACAAGCTTCAAGTTCCGATGGTGCAGATTTGCGAGCCGTTTACATACATCTCAGGGCGGAGACTTCTGTGCCCACTTCGGATGTGCATTGGAAGTGGCCCGGGGGCAACCTGACCCTGTGGAAATCCGCCTTGTCGCAACTGCCAAGTTGTCGTCCCGAGTCCACAGCTTCCAAGCGTCAGGGAGGCTTCTGGCTGGAGCTGGAGCGAAATGTAGGCTGCTCAGGTGGGGACCAATTTAGGTGACATGAATAGCGGCTAAAAGGCAAGGTGGGTTTATTGATCTGGGGTTGACATTGGAGGAGAAGTCCCCTTTGCCGATGGATGGGCAAATCTTGGATGGATAGTTCCAGAAATGGGAATATCATTTATTAAGTAGCCAGCAAATCACATTGTTTTTTTGCAAATTTTCTAAGATTTACGACGATTGGAAGCATGGTAATGCAGGTCCTTTGGGCAGATCATGCCGTTGTGTGTCGAATGGCTGTGGACCAGGTGTTGGAAGGAAAGGCTGCGGGGCGTTCCAGCTTCTCTCTCCAGACGCAGTGTTTCATCACTTGTACCTGGAACGCGATTGCTATTATCCTATGCGAGATGCACAGGAGATACAGACACTTGTCAAGCCGTGTTTTGTTTTGGTGATTAAGAGGACTACTGGCCATTTGATCCGGTACCCTTGGACTTGGGGGTTTCATTTCTACTCAGGTCCATTCAGGTCCTATTTCTTGTACCATACATGGTTAATCAATATAATACATTCCATTCATATCCTGGTCGTTGTTGTATAACCAATGTTAGTAACCAATGGTTACTGGTTCCCTGGGACGATTCTATCAGACTTGCAGTGACTCAGGAAATGCTTGGGAAAGATGGGAAAACCGAGGGCGACAGTGCTCTTGCTCGGAGATTCCACCACTCAGGGACTCTTGCAAGAAGCCTTGGGCATGTGGAGCGAGGCATCCCTCATTTTTGATGCAGAAGAGCTGATGAAAGCTGGTAGAAATGGGGAGTTTTCCATGCGTTATGAGAGATTAATTCAAGCTCTCGGTTCCAATTGTGAATATTGTGATTGGACCATGACTCCATGACTTCTTTTTTTTTTCGGAGGGCTATTTTTTTTTGGATCAGTTTTTTTTGGATTCCTGCTTATCTGCGTTTCTTGCTTTTCCTGCTTCTCTGCTTTTTCTGCTTTTCTTCTTTGCCTGCTTTTCCTTCTTTGCTTCTCTGCTTTTTCTGCTTTTCTGTTTTTCCTGCTTCTACTTCTTCCTGCTCCTCTGCTTCCTTTCTTTACGGTTTCTTTGCTTTTCTTTTTCTTTTGCTTCATTCCCTCTTATTTGTATCCTAAATGAACCCCTAAAGCAACCCTAGTAAACCCTAGAGAAACCCTAAGTGAAACCCTAGATGAACCCTAAATGAAGCCCTAAATGACACCCTAAATGAAACCTCTAGACCCTAAAGATACCCTAAATGACACCCTAAATGAAACCCTAAAGGAAACCCACAAGAAACCCTTAAAAAACCATAAATGAAACCATAAATGAAACCATCAAGAAACCCTAGAGAAACCCTAAATGAAAGCCCAAAGAGACCCTAAATGAAACCCTAAAGAAACCCTAAAGATACCCTAAATGAAACCCTAAAGATACCCTAAACGATACCCTAAACCCTAAACCCTAAAGGAACCCTTAATGAAACCCTCAACAAACCTGAAAGAGACCTAAAGATACCCTAGATGAAAGCCTAAAGATACCCAAAATGAAAACCTTCCAGGAATCCTAACTGAAACCCGAAAGAAACCCTGTTTAAAATTCAAAATAAACACCTAAAGAAACCCCACAGAAGCCCACATGAACGTTTGAAGTACCAACATGGAGCAAATATCATGCAAAATGAGAGGTTCAAGTGCCCAAATGTACAGTAGCAAATACCATGCAACATGGAAGGCGCACATGCCAAAATGTAGCAAATACCATGCAACATGGAAGGCGAACATGCCAAAATGCAGCAAATACCATGCAAAATGACAGGTTCAAGTTCCAAACCGTTGCAAATACAAGACAAATGGTACCAGGAAAGAAATCCAAAAAAACATCCCAAAACTGTTTTAAAAAAATCCCCAAACTATTCCGCACCTTTTTTTTCTGTCATTGTACTCCAAGTTGCCGGTCCAGTACTTGGACAAACTCGACAGGTGAAACCTTTCAAAAATCCCTGGAACAAAAGCGATGTCTGCAGCTACCGTGAAAGCTACGACTCGAAGAAGAAGCGAGTGGTCGACCTTGGCAGAGTGAAGGGATTTACGGATTGGTTTGGAGGGATTTTTTTAAACATTTTTTCTATGTAAATTTTAGAGGAAACCATGTTGTTATTTTGCCGATGTTTTCCACCACTCAAATTTTGATGTTTTTTTCAAAGAATCCCGCAAACATAACAAAAAAAATATGAAACAATTTCTGGACATTGGGAAGTCCCATGTTTTGCGAGTCTTGGGTGTCAAGGGTTCACTTCCTGGACGACACCCACAAACTCGTTAATTTTAAGTTGGGGGTCCCTTAGATTTTCCCTTACCTTTGCTCCAAACCCATGACAGTTTTCTGGTTTAAAACAAATTTTGTTGTCAATCCCTGGAATAATCCCCAATATGCAAATATTCTTCAGGCGGGTTAAAGCCGCCGAGTGATCGATCATTGATTGTTGTGATGTAAATATCATACAGAGTTAGTTATATACATATATACATACATATCATCAATTTTATCTCCATAGTTATCGCACACCATTGGCTACAATCTCTATATTTGCCATAGATATCAGCCGTCGAAGATGAAGTATATATATATATATCATTCCTATATCATTCTATATTATTTTCGTTACCCTTTCAATCACACATGGCAATGAAAAATCATCGTTTACTTCGATGCTTTTCCAATTGAAATGTTTATTTTCATAGGGGATTTCTCAGCTCTCCATGTTGGATTGCTGAAGGGTATCCCCATCTGCTTGTCCCTCAGCGCTGAAGGTCGGCATATGGAGCAGCAAGGATTGTGACACCTATGGCGAGGCTGAAAGTAGCGTGGTGAAAATCGGCGGCCGAGGAGCGATGGCGATGCCGCTGCAGCATCTGCGGAGCCCCAAATGTCGCGGCTTGGGTTGCTCGGGCTGAAAGGCTGCGCAGTGGGATAATGCACATGTAAATTTGTTAATGAAGAGGATCCATGATGAAACGTTCTTTTCTTTGATTCGTTTGTTTGCTTGTTCGTTCGTTCGTTCGTTTGTTTGTTCGTTCGTTCGTTCGTTTGTTTGTTTGTGTATCTATGTATTGATTACTGAACTGATTTTCATTTCTTTACATGTGTATGATTCATGAATCATTTTTCAAAACGAAGGCACAGGAACCCATTTTTGACAGCTCTGATAATATATTTTGTTGGAATGGTTTGGGCATGCATTTGGAAGGTTTTGTTTGTTGTGGAGGTTCATGTTTTGAAAATCATGATCCTGCTTAGGACCGCACTACTTTCTTTTACAGGATCTTTTTGGAAATTTCGCTCTTAGACTCTTAGACCGGTTTGGGTATTCATCATCTGTTCTGTAAACTGAGACCAGCCCTTTTGACATTGAACAGCCCATTTTGGGACATGAACCTTTGACTTTTACCAATCCCACTTGGCGACGGATGGCAACAGCTGGGCATCATTTGCTGAATCATTTCGGGCGCGGCGGAGACTTCAGGAATGGGTTACCCTAAGATTGATATACCAATAGAGAGTGAAGGGTCGAACAAATTTCGCCTCCCTCTAAGCAACATACACCCAGACGACTATCGTCTTGGGATGGGCGGTTTTCAGGGTCTATGTCAATTGGCGGGATCCCAGTTATACCAATGGGGGATTCACAAGAATCAACCATCCCCAGGTTCTGATTTATATATCATTGGGTACACCCCTTCTTGTGAGGACTTCAAGTGGCCCCCCAAGGGTTGAATTTTTGTTGATGACTGGTATTGTGGATCCCACATTCATTCATATTCCTTTGTTGTAGTCCATTTATGGATGGGACAACCCACTTAAAGGAGTTGCTAACCAGGGCGAAGTCAACCGCTTCCTTTCTCTGTGGGATGATCCTCCAAGTAGTCCTGCAATTCCAACCTTCGGCCTGAGGCAATTTGGCGGATGGGTCAGTGGTCCACGACTTGATTGAACAGATCCCAAAATTCGATGTACTGGTTCTGCATAGTGCCCCAGTTGCAGAAGATGGCAGGGATCCGATTTTTTGGGGTTGATTGCGGTTAAGACGTGTGAATGACCACCCAATACCCCCTACATTTTGGGGGTACTCTTATATGACCTTAGATATCCATGAGTTAAGAGGTGCGTCCGCAAATGCGGCACCCCTAAAATCATCATCTTCCATGAATCATGGGTATAACTTGAGGTATTGATGTGGCTCAGAAATGGCTTTTGAGCCTCCGGGTTTGAAACATCACCTGAAATGGTGTGCAGATGTATGCGGCTAATACTCGAAAAGGTGATGTTGACAGGGGAAGTACAAGGAACTGCAAACAAAGCGAAAACCATGTCATCTCACCAAGAAACAAATGGTTTTGGTATAAAGATGCTACTGTACATATAGTGAGCGGATAGAGCTGTGGGGTATATGGATAAGGATAGTCACCCACACACTGCTGGAGGGAGGCGAATGAGATTTAGTCCCAGACTTGGGTACTCAACAAAATCAACCAGACGACTTCTCCAAAGATCCACCATCAAATGGCCGATGACTCGCAAAAAACATTCAGGTAATCAATCACGCAGCATGTTAAATGGATCAGCACCACCGATAATATTCAATGGGTTCTTGAACGCCCAATGGAAATCGAAACAATTTCTGGAACAGGCTGCGACCACGACCTTTGCATCGAAGATGGCATCAGCCATCCCAGGTGAGAGCCGGGTTTCTTACCACATTTCCCACAGAATTGCAATTTTATGGGTATAAAGATGTATATATATATACATACATATATGTATGTGTATATATATATATATATCTATACATAATGGTATAGCCAATTGTCAAAGCCACAAAGCTGAAATGTGTTTGCTTTGGGATTGTGTGAAGCAGATTGCTTTTGAGTGGCGATTGGAAACAAGACTCATTGGGTACACAGCTGGCAGGGCGCTGCAGCACTACCGGCAGAACCTGCAGTACCTCGCCAAGCTTTTGCGGAAACATGCTGTGGGCAAGCGCATCCTTTGGCTGTCCTGTGCTGCTCAGGGCAATTTGATGTCCACGTGGAAAGTGACGCAAGCACAGGTGGGGCAGATGGGTGGATTGTCTCTTGGGGTTGTGGTAAGAAAATCCATCGAAGTCAAAGACTGCCCACCCAAACAGATTTTTTTAAAATAATTTGGGGAAGTTTGAGGGCATGTTCAGTTACACTGCATGGTTGCAGAAGATTTCCAGTGTCCATCGGCTCTTCGAATTGATGTGCCCCCAAAAGCGTTTCCATTTGGAATCTTGGTTTTCTCCGCGGTGGAGCCCTTCCTGGCTTCTTTTAAGACTCGGAGTCGCGAAAAAGTGATGAGTCTAGTCGTAGCATGCTACAACTTTGAGCCATGAAAAAGATACCATGGCTGATTGCAAAAAAAATGTCACAAGTAACGAATAGCCTATGAACCAACCAGTACAATGATAGCCTGAGCAGCCCTTCACCCGTTGCACCTGCCTGGAGCACTGGCAGGTGTTCAAATGGCGATTGGATCGCTTAGCTTTCGAGACCTGCAGACAGCACCTGGGCGAGCTTGTGGTGACAGCTGGTTTGGTGTTGGTGGCATCTCATGGACGATACCGTCCCTGTTAAGCCGGAACATCTCCATGGGAATCTGATGAGAAATCGTTGGAGTTTGATGGATGGGGTTCCTAATCTACACCCTCAATATGACAGGACCAGCTTTAGGGGCCCTGGTTTGGTTTTTGGTTTTTACATGGCGGTTTGTATGTTTGATGGAAGCACCCGAATGTGCTTGACAACGAGGGGATTGAATGTTGGAGCCTTTTCCTCAAGATGTGGTACACATCTTCATCATTCCAGAAGTCCGGATTGCATGACGTAACCTGCTGGGAAAGTGTGGACGTAAGGCAGTTTTATGGAGCAAACAATAGCAACCAGGGGTTTCCTGCCAATTTTCCCAAACATTCACATCAAGAGCGCCTTGGAGGTGTCACCCGGTCAACTCAACCCAGGAATGGCTGGGAATTCATCGATGGCTTCTCCCTGATTTCCGCTGCCTTGCTGAAGCACCGCTGGTTCGACCATCGGGGAATTGCTGGCAATCTGCACACCCACAGCCATTGTTTCTTGGTTGCGGATGCTGCGCCCAACTCTGAAAGTCAAAAGACCCATGTTTCCAGGCCATTAAAGTGATGCATCCATATAAATTCCGCGCCAATGCAGGGGTGTCAACTGAATCATGTGAGATCTGGGTAAGAACAAGCCAAAAAAAACTTTGGATGGGCTGGATGGGACCAGGAAATCAGGTCATCTGAAGCTCCAGTGACCCCACCGGTGATTTCCCTGTCAGGGTTGCTGTCTAGAGGTCATTTGGTTGCAAAACATCACGAATTTGCGCAGAAGTTCCAGTAATGTGGTGAACCCAATACGAAACATTACGAAACTATCCCCAATTTGGACAGAAATAGATGGTAGTTTGTTACTATTGGGTTTTCAGTGGGATCCAAACGATAGCAGGTTGTCCCAGGGGAAGTGCTGCGGAGCTTGAATTTCTTCGACAACAAGAGGACCAGCTGCCCTACAAATTGGCTTACCAGGCTGCGGGTGGCCAATCAATCATCCCTTCCCCATTCATCTTAAACAGCCCTCCCGGAAACGGTGGATGTAGGGCATGAAATCACATCATTGGGACGGTGTTTAATATGAACGAGGGATGGGATTCGTTGAGGAGACGGAGAAACGACACTGGTGATGTATCTGATGGAATAGGGGCATATAATATCGTCATATAACTTGATTTAACATAAAGAAAGCTCACTGGCGGCTTGTTTGATTTACATTTCCGGGGAGAGGATTTTTGGATGATGGGCCGCCTCCGCTAGGGCGGCGTTGGATACCTCTCCAAGATGCTGATGCAACTGATCTTCAACCAGATTTGTGGGGCGGTTGAGGCATCTTAATGCCCCAAAACTGTAGGAGGTGTGCTGGCAAAGACCAGCCAAAGTCTGTCACCCCTGCAGATGAACCCAGTGTCAACGTCTGCAGTGGAAGACTGGATCGCGGCAAAATTGTGGAGAGATGGTACACTGGAAACCTAATAAGTAAAAGCTCCGAGTCTCCAATCTTCTGCACTCACAGGGCTTCAGTTTCCAAATCTGGCAGCCTCCTTGAATAATCCGAAAGCTGGAGGTTGTCAGATGAAATGCCCATGTTTTGGGAGTATCCCAATGCAAGGAATTCTCTGCGTATTTCATTGGCCAACTGGGGAAACTGGAGCTTTCTGTACACATATTGATTCAAGGACGGCCTAAGATGGGGCGTCCGGCCTGACCAACAATACAGGTCATGCGAAAAACGGGTGGATGGAACCGGACTTGGAGGCTCCGTCTTGGCTCAGACACTTGAACCAAAGCAAAGGTACTACGACTGGTCCCAAGTTGTCCCAAGTTGTCCCAAGTTTCGCTGCGGAATTGGATTCGTAGGAGAGGAACATTCGGAAGTGACTTGACTTACCTACAGTAAGTGAAGTAATCTTAGGGGGAGATCTATGAGATCTACTAGCCATGGTTGCTGAGCTGTGAAAAGCTGGGACGCTGGGTGACTGGCAACCATCGGTTATTGGGAAGGTGAGGACTTGTCGACACTGACCACCAGCTGCAGCTTCCACAACCTCCAATGAATTCCTTCACTAAGTCGCCAAGTTCTCCCGAAAAACGACGACTCTTCGGCTATCTTCGGCTCAAGGGGGGCGTGTTTCATTCAACCCTTGGCCAATGGCCCGGCCCTAGGGACCGACGACTTGTGGTCACGTAAGGAGCTAAGCTGGAGACTGGGGCGGCTGACTGGACCTAGGGGATTTCAGCATCAAAAATGAGGGATTCAACAATGAAAAACATGTGGGTTAGTCTGAAAACGGTGTACACACCCGATTGTAGCCATTTCATGTGGAAAACAATGATTTACTTAACCATCAAATTTGGGAATCACTTCTTTCCAGACAAACCCATGTGTATATTTGAGCAATATTGAGCATAACTATATTTTTTTGGGAATGAACATCGATAAATCCTGAAGTTTGAATGTGTATATATATATACATATATATTATATAGAAACCATAATACCATACCAACTATTTTCATCAGTGAGCAATCATGGATTTTGATCCACAGCCAAGTTTTGAAAGGGAGGCGACCTGCGGCGACCTTACATATAGAAGAACTCATCCACCATGAAGAGGGTGTACAAGTGTTTGAACAACCAAACATGTGGACTCCACCAACAAAAACCGGATTTAAGAACTAAGAGCAGCGATGCGTTGAACGGGCCAAAATGTGCATTCAACCAATCAAATCTGAGATCAGATAGTGAAAGCTGGATATTCACCAACACAAGAGTTACCCGCCGAAAAAAAGGATTGCAATTGACACAAGTCACAAGTCAGAAAAGATTGGACACAGCCAACAATCATTGAGAAGATCGCCAGCAGTTGTTCAAGAAATGGGTCCACACCAAGTAGATTTGCTCTAGCATAGACCATGACATAGGCTGGATTTTGGTGAGGTTCAAACATGTCTCTTGGAACTGCCCAGAGGTCCCAGAGACCGAATCTATCTTATGCAAGCATCGCCAAATTCTGTTCATATGATTGTTGCTTTAAGTTTGAATGGCCATTTGCTCAGCAGCCAGTGTGACCAGTGTGACCAGCAGCCTTGAGCGAGACTGAGGTTCTAGGGCAGGGACATGGAGCGTCCGGCAGCCTAGGTCAATGAGAAGAACATGAAGCTTGATTGTTTATTTTCCAAACACGTGGATGACGATTTTCCACTATAGAAATGGATGTATGGACATATTTTTCCATGTTTTCTTTTTCACAGCGACAAGAGTCGGGCTTTGATATGCTGTGAACATAGCCATCTGACCCCGAGAAGAATCCTCTTTTTTTTTTTCCAGCTACGCAGCCCACCGCAATGGGTCCTCAACCCAAAAGCTTGGGACATTCAGACAGCGTAGGAAGGGCAATCTTTTGAGCATTTTCCATGTGGCTACCTTGATATGGAGGTTTCCTAAAATAGGGGTACCCCCAAATCATCCATTTTAATAGGATTTTCCATTATAAATCATCCATTATATGGAAGATGGGCATGGGTCAATTTGTTTGTCAGCCTGCAAAGCTACAGTGTTGCAGCTTGGCTGGTCAGTTTGATCGAGGCGCCGAGACGGAAATGGAGGCGCCATGGTCTGGGGTTTTGTTGAGGGAACAGGTGTGTCATGATCGACTGCGGGTACAAACGCACTTCTAAGCCTCAGCCGGCAAGAAGTTAGCAACAGGGAAACTTCCATTTTTGGAAACAAATCCAGTTTTTCCTTATCAATTTCCAGCTTTGCCAAAGTCGACAGGCAAAGACCGAGCGCTGGGCAGGTGGATGACGTGGAGTGCAAGAGCGCCATCAACCAGTGGTCCATCGTCAAGCCCTTTGGCGGCTGCCCGACGGCCCAGCGGTGCTTTGTCAAGGAGGAGAATCATGTGGGGAAACTACGCGTGCTCCAGATGACTTTAGTACTTGGAAAAACGAACATGACAAGACATATCATACATTGTAGGTTTTGTTGTGTTGGAAGTCAATTGGACTTGACCCGAATTGCTTGATTTCAGCTGGGCGAAAATCATCTTGTGGCCAGATGACCATGAATTCACTGTAGAGATGGTCAACATGCTTCTCATCCGGCATGTTTGATGCTATTCAATTTTGTTCATTCACGTGAAACGTTGGGGCGGCACGTTTGGCGTGGAATCACATAGTTGCAGCGAAAATAGATCCTCGATAATCCTTTTTCACTGGCTGAAGGCCATGAATGGGATTGTATCCGGTGGACCTTTGGTTAGATACTCAGCCAGAAGCCAAACATGAAGCCATTATATAGTTGCCTTAGTTGCATTTAGTCTCTCATTAAATGATCCAAGTTTTCCCTTCAAAAAAGTGGTTGGATCTTACTAGTGTTTTTGTTTTTTTGTTTTACCACACCACCAGCACCAGAGCTTTGCAGGGATGGCCATCCCCTCAAAATTCTTGTTTTTTCGTTGGTGATCTTGAAATATCATACTTTGTGATTTTATGATTTTACTCAAGGAGTTCCCCCGATTTACTATTCTGCTACTATTCTTATATGTAAAGTACATGAAGTATGATGAGTATTACTAACTGTTACTATTCCACCTCTTTGGGACTCCCAAGCCGCCCAACACCCATGGAACGACCCACGCTGCTGGTACAGGTCAACCTCCGAAGCAGCGCTCCTTGCACGCGAGCATCGTGGTTGGAGACTGCCTGTACATCTTTGGTGGGTGCCCAGAGGATTCGGTGCCAGTTCCATAGTTCCATGATGATGATGACGACGACAAAAAACAGACAAAGTTTTTCCGTTATTTTTTTTCCCCATGGCTATGGATGGGGAATGGGCACCTAAAGTCTTGGTCGTCTTCAATCACAAACTATCCCCAATTTGAAGATTCTCATTTTGGACCCGCAACATCCCACAACCATATAGACCCAATCGCACCATCGTCATGGTGCCATGCTTTGCAGTGGCAGTCAGCTTTCCTGCTGGCGTTCCAATGGGGGTCCAGGTACGATGGCAGCAGCCGCGTCAACGATTTCTACAAGTTTAGCTTTAAGGCAGTTCCTAGTGGGTTCGTGACCGTTTTCTTCTGGTAGGTGGGATGAGACCAGGATATGTCTGAACGTTCAGACACAACCAATCCAACAGACAACGAAACCTACCGACCGTTGTAGCGACGGGGTTCCCCAGTCTCAGTTTTGCGGTCTCTACGCCATACAAGGAAACATGTGGCAAGTACTATCCCAATAGTTAGTTGGCTACCCCCTCGCACTCTAGGCTGGCAATGGAAAGCCTGTTTACATGCATTCACAGATGATTTTCTCGTCAATGTACATTATATTAGCTATTATTAGCTGATGAATGAAGCTGACTGTTGCCCTACCAAAACCCTTGGGATTGTCGGATTTTTCCGCGCCTTGGCCAGGCCTCGAAATGGTCGCAGATCCATACCACAGGCCGTGAAAATGGTGGTTTTACCATGGTTTTACTATGAAAAGATGGGATACATGGAATATGAAAGCATGTGGAATCAGATCAAAGACCGATTGGATAACTATCGGCGATTTGGAAACTACGATTTGGAAACTACGGTTTGGAAACTACGGTTGGGTAACTAAGAATCTCCGCTTTANGATCAAAGACCGATTGGATAACTATCGGCGATTTGGAAACTACGATTTGGAAACTACGGTTTGGAAACTACGGTTGGGTAACTAAGAATCTCCGCTTTAGTAACTACGTTTCCCCGATTTGGTAACTACGATTTAGTAACTAAAAATCCCCGATTTGGTAACCAAAACGGCGCGATTTGATAACTAAGAATCTCCGATTTGGTAACTATGCTTTGGGAACTGAGAATCCCCGATTTGGTAACTATCATTCTCCGATTTGGTAACTATGATTCTCAGATGCCTGGTAACTAAAACTCTCCGACTTGGAAACTAATTGAGGAAACCAGACCTGACCGATCGGGCAAGCATGGTTTACACCTTGGCAAGTTCGATTTAAGAACTAGGAATCGCATCGAGCAACTATCCTCCAAGACTTCTTGTCACGATTCCAAGTCATTTTTAAAACCTTCCCCCCCCCAAACCCTACATGCAAGAGTATTCCTCAACTTCACAGCCTCCGCTCTCCAAGACTTCTGGTCACGATTCCAAGTCATTTTTTAAATCTCCCCCCCCAAAACCCTACATGTAAGAGTATTCCTCAACTTCACAGCCTCCCCTCTCCAAGACTTCTTGTCNGTCACGATTCCAAGTCATTTTTTAAATCTCCCCCCCCAAAACCCTACATGTAAGAGTATTCCTCAACTTCACAGCCTCCCCTCTCCAAGACTTCTTGTCACGATTCCAAGCCATTTTTAAAATCTCCCCCCCCAAAAACCCTACATGCAAGAG
>BGPT01000173.1:353525-370847 GCA_003297045.1 Symbiodinium sp. clade C Y103 | reverse complement strand
CCGTTTCTCCTTTCTGCCAGCAAGCTGGTTCTGGTTTACGGGAGTGAATTTTGTTCAGGCTTCTATACAACATGCCTGCGAGGAGCGACCAAGCCACCACCAACTAGACTTGGCCAGACGACGGCAACTTCAGGGAGAAGCTCGAGCGCAGCCACAAGCTGCGACAGCGCAAGCTTGGACAGAGTTTGTTCTTGAAAAAGTTGCCAGCAATGCCCAGAGAGAGAACGGACAGTTCCGCTACTATACTTTGGTGCGGCAAGCAGATTGGGTGCCAGCCGCTTTCTTGCTAGCCAAAGAGGAAGAGACCACACCAGCAGAAGGTGCTTGTCTTCTCATGTCTGTGAACCAGGAGGAGCATCTCAAGCTCGTTCTTGCTCGACACCGAGGTGCTGGGGTACCACTAGTTGTCTTAGGCGACTTCACTTTCAAAGTGACAGTGGACAAGTGGGCCTTAGGCACCATCAGTGTTGCCCACAAACACCTTGACGTACAGACTCGCCTTCCAGCTTCACAGGCAGTACCCATTGCTCACATCTGGGCACCGAGTGAATCCCAGGGGCTGCGGATAAGCTAGCACTCTTTGAAAAAGATGATTGCCTTATCCCAGCCTGAAACAAAAATTGTTGTGATGTACTCACAACAATTAGCGTGAAATCTTTTCAAAGAAATGCCGTGCATTATTTTGCTTCAACCTGAATGCTTTATGTTGCTCGAAACAATTTTGTTTTGAACAATTCAGGTGTGAAAACTCTGACAAACAATCTGTCTTTTTACTATCCTTTCTTTTAAACAGGAATCTGTTGAGAAAATCATACCTTCTCAGATTCTCTAAATCTTTAAAAGGAACAGAGTGATCTTTTTGTTCGGTGACATTTCCTCTCAAGTGGTGGGTTGGGTGGGCACCTCATGCAATTTTCGAGGATTCTTTTCAGCTGTGGGGTTTCGTTGATGGATGCTAAAACAATTTCTACGTTGGCTTCTTCGACTTTGGACACCCCTGAATTGGCTGAACTCATTGTCTTGTTGTCACAAGAGTTGAAACATCGTATCGACAATACTGCATCGTCCTCCGCCAGTGATCCTCAGCCTGAGCCTCGTCAATCGGAGTGGCCTGAACACATCCGCTGTCAGCAGAAGTGTGTTTTCTGTTCAGCATACTGTTGCAGATTGGAGCCAGGTCATTCACATCACAAGTGCAGGGTACATCTCAAATGGCGTTGAATGATTTTGATGCAGTTTTTCAACGTTCTTTGGCGCAGAGCTCTTTCAGTGATGAGTTGCATTTGCCTTGGGAGGTTGGTTTCTGGAAAACTTTCTTTGACCAGGAGGATGAGCCAAGCCCCTTTGCTATTAGCTGGCCTCAGTTCCTGTCAGAACCAGATGTTTCCGAACCGCAGGTGAAACGTGCCAGAAACTCAACTGCAGTTGCAGCTCATTGGAGAGATGTTGTGAAGACCTTTTCTGGAAGAAGAGTCCGCACACTCTCAAGAAACGTATCCACTCACTTTTGAGGTACATTGCTTTTTTGAATGAATCTCTAGTGCAGTTTCCTGGAACAGAGCCCATGTTGTACAACTTCCTTCAGAAGGAGCTACGTGCCGGGGCCCCTACGTCTAGGCTGCAAAGTGTGATGCAAGCGTTGTCTTTCTTGGAACATGTGCTTGATGTTTCAGAAGTGAATCCCTTGACGTCTTCGAAACGGTGCATGGGAGCTTCCAGTAAACTAGGAAACGGGCCAAAGCGTCAAGCTGATCCATTCTTGGTGGAGCATGTGGCAATTCTGCACCGTGTTTTGTCAAACACTGAACTGGACAAATGGGACAGACTTTTCAGTGGATGTCTGCTGGCCATGATCTATTCTCGGAGCAGATGGAATGATCTACAGCAGGCAGAAGAGGTGTTGATTGACACTGGACCTGACGGCTGCTGTGCTTTTCTGGAATTCAAGGTTGCAGTCCATAAGTGCAGACACTCCTCAGTCTTCAGGAATACCTTCTTGCCTGCGGTAGCAGTTGGCGCAGGAGTTGTGCATGATGATTGGGCAAACACCTGGATGTCCTTGAGGTACGAGTTGGGGATCAGCTTTGCAGCAGGTTTTCCCACCATGCCTGCGCCGGACGACATGGCAAAACCCACAGTCAGGCCCTTAGGCACTGACGAGATGAAAGCCTGGACAGCCGTGCTGTTGGACCAACAGGGTGCTGACATCTCGGGAAAGAGATACACTTCGCATTCCTGCAAAACTACAGCTCTGTCTTGGGCCTCGAAATATGGAGTCAACTGGGAAGATCGTTGTGTTTTAGGTGGTCATGTTGCCCACCTGAAATCCCCCATCGTTTATTCAAGAGATGCGATGGCCAGACCGCTATACATGTTGGAGGTCGTTGTGCAAGCGATACGGTCGGGGGAGTTCTTTCCCGATGCAACACGTTCTGGTAGATTTGCAGAACCTTGGAGAGCGTTCGATACATCTGGAGATTGGGAGGAAGTGACCCAGGAGTCGGGCTTTCCAGAGGAGTCATTTACTCCAGACGAGGTTGAGGGCTTGGAGCTTTTTTCAGGCCCCTCTGAGAGCTTGGCAGATCATGATACCAATCCCTCTCCGTCAAACAAGCTTTTCAAGGACAACATCAGTCTGGAACCTATGTTGAATCAAAGTGCTCCGCTTGAAGATGGCTTGGGAGCTATGGAAGAGATTGCGGTAGGGACAGATGAGGATGTCCCAACTACGTCTTCTGAGTCTGAGGAAGATGCAGCACCATTGAGCCAGGCCCATCGTTTAGTGAATCCGCCAAAAGTGCCTGATGGTTTCAGGCTTGTCCAACATCTCAAGCTCAAAACGCTGCACTTGCAGGAAGAGCAGAATCGCAGAGTCTTGGTGTGTGGACGTTTGGTGACAGAACGTCATGGGGAGCCGGTGTCATTCAGATGGGACACTCCATGCTGTCACTTTTGTTGGAAGAAGTCCAAGCAAGATTCGGACAAATGACCCTGTGCAATCAACCTCTTGCACTAACCGGCAGAACCATTCCGACTGAGCGTATAAAATTGTTCAGCTGAGTTTTTCACACATTTGCAGTTGCAAATCCTTGCATATCGGAAATCATGCTGCAGCTGAAAGTTTTCCAGTGGTCATTTCATGTCAGTCAAGATGTGTTGATTTTTTGTAACGTGCGTTTGCTGGAATCAGATCCCAGTTATAATTGCACTTTGGTTCACAGCAGTCATGATGCTGCATGACATACACGGCAACCAGGAGAGCCGGCAACAATTTCTGGTGAAGCATGCACACCAGATTGAGGGAACTGACAGACTGACCAATCTTTTTTCCGGATTTTTTGCTGCACTTAAAAGTTTGAAAGCTTTCACGTGACTCTCATTCAAACCATCTTGACGTTCACTTGAATGGAGTTTGTTTCACAGATTTTCAGCTCATCTTAGGCACTGCAAGGACCTACAGGCACAGTCCTCTTTTCATCTAGTTTGAGTCGCGCCTTGCAACATGGCTCTCATTGATTCAGAAGCCGCGTTTGAAGCTCGCTGTGAGAAGCTGTCACCTGGTTTGAAAGACTTGTTCAAAGTGCAGGCAATCAAAACCTTTTCAGCTTTGTCGTTTGCCATAGGCACGCCACAGTCAGCTGTTAGCGACACAGATATGAAGGCCTTCAGTGACAAGGTATACGGGCGTGAAGCTACTTTGGGTGAGGCGGCCATTGTGAAACGTCTGCATTTCGAGTCCAACACGATAGTGATGATGGATCTGAAGTCCCAAGCATCGGTAGGGGATAGCAGTGAGCCATCACGCAAACTCCCTTTCGTGGAGAAGCAACGTAGGCTGTCGGCACAGGAAACTAGAATCACAGGGCTCACTCACCGCAATGAACAACAGCCATCCCATGCTCTCATAGACGCATGTTTTACCATGGTAGAGTCTGGTGCTTTGATCTACCTTCCCCCGTCCAAGTGTGGATCTAGGGACTCCGAAGTGCATTCAGACAACAAGGCCAAGCAGAAGCAGATTTTGACCCTTGAGCAAGGCACTTTGAAATCAGTTCATCAAGACAACTTGACACAGGTCGATGTCGGTACGGAGCTTAAGCTTATGTTTGCATTTCAGCGCAGGGGCCTTGCTTTCGATTTGGTCAATTTGGTTAGTTGGGATGTTCACACCGCTTGGACCAACAAGTTATATAGAGCATTGATGGCTGAGCCACCAACCGGTTTTGCATCTGTTTCTTTGTCACAACTGTTGAGAGCGGACCAGGAGTTATTCAGTTTGCTTGCAAGTGAATTTCAGAAGCCGTTGAAAGCCGCTGCAGTCGATGACAAGCCTCCGCTTGATGCAGAGATTTCGAAACTGATGGCAGATCCACGCATAAATGTTTTTCTGACTCCACTTCCAAAACATGAGAAGAAATCTGTAACTGAGATTCCAGTGAAGAACAAGTTTGAAAAGGATGGCCGTCAGCAATCGTCGACAACAACTCCAAAGCGTCCTGCCGCGCAAGTGCCTCAGGAATTGGTTGGATTGCACTTCAAAACAAAGGATGGGAAGCCATTGTGTTGGCACAAGAACCTCAAAAAAGGATGCAACAACCAGGTGAAAAAGGGCCGATGCAAGTTTGGCTATCACACTTGTATGAAGTGTCTCAAGCCTGGGCATGGAGCTTTTGAGTGCAAGAGTTGACTATGCAATGATGAACAAACGCCTGTGGCACAGTCGCAAGCCGTTAGCCCAGGGGGACCAAAAGAGATGGTCCAAAGTTTTGACAGTTTTTCAAATCTTCAGACTGGAAATGAGATTGGACAGGTTGATAAACAGACCGTTGGCAACAAAACGAACCCCCTTGTTTTGGAAATTTTTGCTGGTTCTTGCAGGCTGTCTAAAGCATGCAAGGATGTTGGATTGCGGGCGACAGCAGTTGAGAAAGACAAGAACCGCTCCGAAAATTTTGCCATTTTTCCATGCGATTTGACAAATGCAGAAGATTTCTTACAATTGCAGAACTATATTGAAGCTGAATCAGAAGCGTTGGTGCATGCTCATTTTGCGCCCAGCTGTGGCACCTGTTCTAGGGCACGAGAAATTCCTGTGCCAGGTCTGACATCTGAACAACAGCCCAGACCACTGCGCAGCGATTTGCATCCGGATGGACTTCCATTTTTATCCGAGAGAGAACAGGAAAGGGTGACTTCAGCAAATGAAAGCTATCAAGCAATGGTTGTCCTCCTTCTGTTGTTGATTTCACTTGGAGTCAGCGTCAGCGTTGAAAATCCGCACAATTCAATTTTTTGGCTGTGCTCACTGATTGTTGCACTTTTTGACAAATACCCAGGGCACAGTTCATACTTTGACCATTGCATGCATGGCGGCACCAGGGATAAGTCTACACGCTGGTGGAGCTATAACCCACGAGATCCACAGACCAATCTTTTCATCAGCTTGAATCTGAAATGCGATGGATCTCATTCACATTCCTCTTGGAAACCTTTCAGGGATGGCAAGAGATTGAGGTTTCCGACAGCAGAAGAAGCAAAGTATCCAGTGCTGCTATGCCAACGCGTTGCGTTCCTTTTGAAAGCAGAAGCTGAAGCAAGAAATTTTTTTCTTTCCTATTACTTTAGATGAGCAAATCCCGACAGATGCAACCATTGGCAAAAGACAACTTTTTGCATCGCAGCCACGCTCACGTAAGCTTAGACCTCTGGTTGCAGAGTTTCAAGGCTACAAAACCTATGTTTGTGCCACTTCTTCCAACAATGGCTTAGCCAAGTTTTTAGATTTGCAACCCAAAGGATCCAGAATTTGTCATCGTCGGGTCCATGGGGGGTTGTGTCGGGACGATGAAATGTTCAGCAAGTTGAATTGCGTTTTTGATGAGAATTGGTCAGACAACACACCTTGTGAAATTTTGCACATTGGAATACCGAAAACGCCGGAGCAATTCATGGAAGATGCAGTGACAAAGGGTCACCCTCGCAGTTTGATTGCAAGAGTGCCTGAAATTGCAAAGAATGCCATACATGATCTGTTGCATGAACCCTTGCATGTGAGATTCAAAAAGAGGGCAGCTTTTGCGCCAAATTCTTGAGACGTTCGTTAGAGCTAAAGGAGCAAGAGGCGAAACTGCATGAGAGTCTTCCGGCGCACTTGCAGCAAGTGCTGAAGGGCAAGAAGCTTTTGCTTTGGAAAGAGATTCTTGTGGATTTGCAGTACCCAGATGCAGGAGTCATTGATGATGCGATCAAAGGGTTCAGCCTGACGGGTTGGGTGCCAGACACTGGAGTGTTTGAACCTTGGGTGAGGAAGCCTGATTACTCGTTGGAGCATCTCTTGAAATTGGCACCAGCTTTGAATGCTGCAGTGACGGGGTCATTGACATCAGCAGCTGAAACTGAACACGACCAATTTGTTTGGGATGAAACTCAAGCAGAAGTCAACCAGGGGTGGTTGACTCCAACAGTGCACAGCCACCCTGAATGCATAGCGAAGCGGTTTCCTCTTCCTCAAGCCAACAAGGTCAGGCTCATCGACGACTTTTCGATCAATGGGGTAAACGGAGCATATGGTCTTCGAGAAAAACTCCGAGTGCAATCAGTTGATGAGTTGTGTTCTTACATTGCGTATATGATGGACAACACGAGTGATTCAAATTCCCCATCACTAGTCGGAAGGACCTTTGATCTCAAACACGCCTACCGACAATTTGGTGTGGATGAGTACCACCATGACTTGCTGAAGATAGCAGTGAAGAAACCAGGCGATACCTACGAGCTGTTCAACGTGGGAGCTCTACCCTTCGGTGCTGTTGGAAGCGTCAGTGCTTTTCTACGTATCTCCAGCTGCTTGTCTTTCATCGGAACAGTCGGTCTAAGCATCATCTGGACTGCATTTTTCGATGACTTTACAGCAGTATGTGATGAGCATGAAACTGAAAACCTGACCTTCTGTGCTGGAGCGCTCTTCAGAATGCTTGGAGTGTGGTTTGCAGACAGTGGAGACAAAGCTCCTCCATTCACAAAGACTTTTAAGTCCTTGGGACTTCTTTTCTCGTTTGAGAACTTGAAGAAGGGATCTTTCAGTCTGGAACACACCGAAAAACGCCGAGCTGAGCTTGACCTGTTTTTATCGGAACTTTTGCAGAAGCCTACATGCAATACCAAAGATTTAGAGAGACTTCACGGAAGGTTGATCTGGTTCAACTCCTTTTGCTTTGGGCGACGTATGAACTCGCTCATCAGAATTCTTTCAAATTTTTCTCACATGTCATCCAAGTCAATTTCAGTTTGTGACAAATTGAAAGGAACTTTGTTGGAACTCAAGAGTCATGTGGACTCAGCTGCGCCTGTGGAAATTGGCAGAGACATCAACACAACCTGGATAGTCTTCACAGACGGGTCTTATGAACCTTCCTCTGAACCACCCGCAGCAATAGGAGCAGTTTTAGTTTCTCCTCAAGGTCAAGTTGTTCAATCCTTTGGAGAGTACATTCCAGCTTCTCTCACTGCAATCCTTCTGAGGGAATCAGAACACCCCATCTACGAATTGGAGATCTTGCCGCTAATCATAGTGGCAGCAGTTTGGAAGAGATTTTTAGCTGGAGCCATGATAGTGTTTTATGTAGATAATGATGCAGCAAAAAGTGCTTTTATTCAGGGTACTTCGCCGACCAATGCGGGAAGGACTTTGCTTGATCAATTCACAGCGCTTGAGGCAAACCTGAGACTTTACCCTTGGTTCGGCCGTGTGCCATCAGCAAGCAATCCAGCTGATCCGCCATCACGTATGTTCTTTGACTTGCCCTTTCTCAAATCCGGTCTCCGCATCCGTATCAATTTCCCAGCCCACTTGGAAGGAATGGGGTTGGCTACGGGTGAGCTGGGAAGCACGATCCCATAACCTTGAGCCTTTTCCCCATTGCATCAGGAAAAAAGGNGGGTGAGCTGGGAAGCACGATCCCATAACCTTGAGCCTTTTCCCCATTGCATCAGGAAAAAAGGGGAGACCGTTTGAGTGTGCGTCATGTTGTGCAGTTGTCAGCTGTCATTTTCTTGCATGTTCATTTTTGGCGGACGTTTGAATTTCACGGCGGCGATTTTTAATTTTTCGAACGACGGCAATTTACGGCGATCGATGCGAGCGTATTGAACTAAGTTCCGACATAGCGGTCTTTTGTGCTATGTTGGTTTGCACGCGCTTTGTAATGGCTGCGGATAANGATGCCATTTTGATCGATGGCACACCGGCAGGAGTCGCTGCAATCAGGGCAATTTTGCCTACAAAAGTGGTGGGAAGAGATTTGAGGCATGTCCTGGCAGGCTGCAAAAAGCTCAAGCACACAGATCAAGGTGCTCGGGGCGACTGGCTCGCAATGGTGGTTCACTTCACCTCCTACTTGCCTTCCCCGATCATGTTTTCCGAGGCAAGCGGGGCTAACACAAACCCATGTGGCATTTGTTCTAAAGGTCCTTGNGGTGGTTCACTTCACCTCCTACTTGCCTTCCCCGATCATGTTTTCCGAGGCAAGCGGGGCTAACACAAACCCATGTGGCATTTGTTCTAAAGGTCCTTGTAAAGAGTTTTACTTACCAAAGCTGTTCATGTTATGTTGGAAACCCTCGCGTTCGTGAAAGTAGAATTTTATTCGCGAAAGTTTCGCGAAAGTTGGATACTATAAACTACATTGTTTCTTTGTGATGCTGTGAGTACCAGGTTCCAGGACCCGCATGTAGAATGAGAAGGGCTAGCATTGGTAGCAGTCTTTTCCTTCATAAGTAGCAGCCGAGCTTCCAAAGGTGAGGCTTCGCAACAGCCAAATACCATGGTCCTGACGCCCATCCTTGGACCTGCCGCTGGTACTGCCTTACCAAAAAAATCAATAACAATTCGTCTTGAGAAAGGCTTTCGTGATGCTAGCTGCAAACTTACAAGGCTATTAAGAAGTGATCCGTGCAAATTTGGTAGGTGTCGACAGGGCGTGTTTTGGTAGGTGTCGAATGAATCTCCAGAAAAGGCATTGTTGCCTAACATGGGTTCCGCGAAAGATAGGCATATAGATCCGCGAAAGTACAATTTTTATTCGTCAAAAATAGCCGTTCCCGGAAACAGCAATGTTGATCAAATGCCGTGTCTGTAAATGACGGGGGACATACCCATGTCTATAAGTGAAGGGGAAGTGGGCGGTTTGATGTGTCAAACAGGCGTGGCATAGTGCACTCAGCAGCATGATCGCAGCAGAGTTGCCTGAATTGGCCAGCTACACGAAGAACCATTTGCTCAAGTGGAACGAAACGGTTTCTTGGCGTGACTTCGGTTCATTTTCACGATGTGCTCACATACGTTAGCTTTAGTTCACCACCTAAAAGCTCAGGCAGTAATGCTATGATTTGAGCCTTATTTTTTGAACCCGCTAGAAAAGCACAGGCTCAGCTATGGACTGCGCAGTGGCAATCGGGATGGTGTAGCCCTTTCCCTGGAGGTTACACGCCGTGCTCTG
This sequence comes from Symbiodinium sp. clade C Y103, assembly GCA_003297045.1. Classification (NCBI taxonomy): domain Eukaryota; class Dinophyceae; order Suessiales; family Symbiodiniaceae; genus Cladocopium; species Cladocopium sp. clade C. The sequence continues at coordinate 361,350 of BGPT01000173.1, read as the reverse complement.
CCTTCCAAGCTGCAGAGCGATTCAATGGTTGTTTGAAAGCAGGAATGGAGCCGAACTACCACCAGCTGCCCATGCCTGCTGCCAGCGAAGAGGTTCAGTCCTCTCTCCGTTCTCTGCATCTCAAACGTCAATGGGTGACGCACGACGAGGTGGTGACCGAAGATTTGCAGGAGCCGGATAAGACTCCCTGGCCAGGTGGGGTTTTGCCTGGTTGCATCAACAGCAAAATGTCCCAAGTAGACTACACACAAACAGCTGTCTTGGAATTTACCAAGATCAAGCAGTTCAAAGTCCCTCCAGCCACCAAATTCTTACCATTTTTGCCTGAGAACATGTTNAGACTACACACAAACAGCTGTCTTGGAATTTACCAAGATCAAGCAGTTCAAAGTCCCTCCAGCCACCAAATTCTTACCATTTTTGCCTGAGAACATGTTCCACCAGCGCTGGGATGAGCCTTTCCATCACCTCTTGCCTTCAGATGTATATTTGCTCCCTGCGGTGACAGCCGATTTGAAAGTTGATGAAACGACAGCAGCGGCATTCGTTCGCCTGTTGGCGGCTGATACGCCAGACAACTTTCGAGTCTGGGCGGCCAAGCTCAACCTCTTTGATGAAGACGTGCTCTCGATTGCCCGGCTCAGAGACTTGAGCCNTGGCGGCTGATACGCCAGACAACTTTCGAGTCTGGGCGGCCAAGCTCAACCTCTTTGATGAAGACGTGCTCTCGATTGCCCGGCTCAGAGACTTGAGCCTAAGCCTTGCTCTTGTTCTGGTCCTTCCCAGACAGTTCGCAGGGCATAGAACTATGTGCAGCTGTTCCTTGGGCATTTCGTTAAATATGTCATTGTTCGAAACTTTTTCAAATCATTTTCAATTCTGGTCAACTGCAGGCTTCCCATCACGAAAAATTTTATATGCTGAATTCAGCATGGAGAGAAACCATCCATGCCCGCCCTAGGCTGTCTATGGCCACGGCATGGGACTTGCCCGCACTCCATCCTTGTCAGGTGGTTGCACTTGCATGAGGGCAGCTTGGCGCCGCATTCTATGATGGCTTCGGCACCTATGCCACGAACAGTGACAGAGTGTGACGACTTGTTGCGAGAAAAAGCCGGGCGCCCAAAAGCCCTACCGGCCAAGAGTGCTTGGACCACTTTGGCATACTTGGAAGAGAAAGCTCGCAAGCGATTGGCCGAGAAGAAACGCACACAGAATGCATTCAGATTGACATTGCTCCTCTTCACAGACAACCAAACATATAGATTGACTTCAAATTTCCGATAAACAGTACGGCGAACATGGCACAGGCTTTAACCAGATTGAAATTAGAATCATAGAGCTAAGAAAGCATGCACCTATCACATGATTCCAATGTTGGCTTGCAACCAATGTTTGGCATGTTGGAACTGAGGTAAGGTCAGTGAGCGAGAAGAAGCCGCCTTGCAAATGTTCCAACAGCCGGACCAGAAAAGCAGAAAAAGGTCGGAGGCCTTGGCTGGGCAGCAAAGAGAGTTGGTGCTCAGACGTGCAAAGAAACATTTTGGAGACAAAGCATTTGCGCCAGCGTTTGAAGCTGGGATCGACCTCTTGAGATTGAACCTTTCGCGACATGACGCAAAGGAGCAGGGTGTGATGCACATTGCCCACGCCTATGTCAACAACGACTTCACACCATTTCCTTTGAAGCAGCTGTGCAAGCGGCTCTTGCAGTCATGGGTTGCGGCTTGAATAGAAGAAGGCAAGAGTGTGCTACAAAACATTGGTTTAGAATCCTCCGTGAAATGTCCATCAACACGGTTGTGTCATGTCACATCTCTGTCACATCTCCCAGAGCAACCCATCTTGCTGTCATTTTGAAAGGTGCAGCTGCAGCGGGCGGGCGCATGTGGTAGCTATGGCTTGGGCGGCGGCAGCGGTTGCGGCTGGATCGCAGCACCAGTCCTCAGAAAAAAAAAGCACGCGGATACCTGTGGATTCATTCGAGACTGTCGTTTCCATCGAACATTTCTGGTTGCCCACAGAGACATGTCATTTTGCAGATAACATGGTTAACCAAATAAGTGTTTTTGGTTACTGAATCAGCGTTTCATAGTTACCAAATAACACGTCATGGTTACCAAAGAATATGGTTTCCAAATAAAAAGGCTTTGTTACCAAATAAGAGTTCGTAGTTATCAAATAACATGGTTCCCAAATAATACCTTTTAGTTACCGAATCTACGTTTCATGGTTTCCAAATAACACGTTTCAGTTACCAAATCACATGGTTACTCAATAACACGTCTTGGTTACCCAATAATACTTTTTAGTTACCCAATAACACGTTAACCAATGGGTTATTTACTTTTTAGTTACCCAATAACACGTTTTGGTTACCCAATAAAACGTTTTAGTTACCCAATAAAACCGTGACCGGTCTACGAGTCTACGTGCATGCCAGGAATCTTTAAGTAGCTTCCAACCATACTTACCCTCTGGTAATTTGCTACTATCGATAACTTGTACCGGTAAATCAACTAAAAGGGTACTTCGTACGTGATTTTCCAGTTCGCAAACTGTTAGTTTACCAGAGGGTAATCCATATGATATGTGCAGTGATACACCTGGATCAGCCGTTGCAGGGGTGGCTGGTCATCCCAGTAACACTACCGACCGAAGCATAACTTCGCATTCATTTTGGTGCGTCTGTCAACGATGACTGCGCTCTGGACTTCTGGAGCTCAATTTTCGGTTGCCAGCCGCCCCACTATGTCTGAACATGGTGGCTTACCACTACCGGAAGGAAGAAGAAGGACTCCAAGAGCCCAAACCACCTTGTCTACACCTCAAGAACTACTTCTGGAGTCTCCAGAATCAGTTCTTTGCGGTGAGCGAAACGAACCTGTAATTAGCAGCCAAAGGCAAGGCCTGCAGTCTTGGCTCAATGTAGTATTGGCTAAAAGTCTCAGGAGTTAATCATTCAAAATTTGAATAAAGTGAAAAACGGAACAGATGATGACCATGCCTCACTGCTCGGAAGCGGGGCACATACAGCTACCGAGAGAAAGATAGTGGTCAGTACTGCACAAGGAGGATCTGAAAGCCCAAACCATGTCGTCTGTACCGGAAGAACTTCCTCTGGAATTTCCAGAATCAGTTCTCTTTGGTGTACGAAACAAACCAGGAAGTAGTAGCCAAAGGCAATGTTCTAAGCTGAGCCCCAAGAATTGATTTCAAATCAGTTCTCGAGGCCACACCAAAACATTGCCGAGGGGAAACATGCGAGCAATGAACGAAGCAAAATGTGAACCAAAGACAGAACATAAATAACCATGCCTCACTGCCCGGAGGCGGGGTGGCATATACCAAAACCTCAATGAGGCCTCTCCTGGAAGAGTGACAAGCGCACCCATGGGTGAGTCAGGCCTACCATGCAACATAACCTGAACACCAACACCAAAACAGAAACAGACAAAAGAAAGTATGAAGAATGCTCATAGCTGGATGCTTTGGGCTATTGGACTACAGCCCCATGCTCCTAGAAACGAAAATACTGAAAATGGGGACCACGAGACTGCGTAAGAGCAAGAAAGTCTCTTTGATAGCCATGAGTGAGGGTGAGGAGATCATCTTGGGCTTCCTAGTTTAGCTCGGTGAGTGGATCCTCCCCCTACTCGGCTTCAGTAGAGTCTTATGCAGAGAGAACATGTACGGCCTACAATTTTCAGTACTATCGCACCAGAGTCCCACCCCCCCTGGGGGGGGGCGGAGCTTGTGGTTCCACAGGTACTATACCAAAGTACTGGCCATTGGGAATGGCGCAGTCTGGTGCTGCTGGTATGAGTCGACATGCGATACAATTTACAGTTTTCAAATGACCTTGCCGCTCTCGATGCCGTATGAAATGACCGGGAATACTGACGTCTTCATCAGTATTGGTTAACTATGCGATTTGACCAGGGCTTTATTTGAGTATCGCCGATTTCGTCTCTCTCCCGCCTTTAGGTTGCGGGAGACTTTCGGAGACTGAAGTTTTGGGACATGACCATGACATCTTTCGTGCAATACTGGGCATATTCTTCTTCGACGACTTTCTCTCTTGTATCATTGGCAAGTGACTTTGCAGGTGCGAATATGCCAACTCATATCGGCGGTACTCTTGTGATCTCTTGGCCATCTTGATGATCGCTATTTCGTCTCGATGCGGTACTGAGAGCCGGGCGGGTTCATTTCATTTTTGTTTCATTCTTTTCTCTGTTTCATTCCTTAAACTAGTGACACAGGCCTTGTGCCAGAGTGCGCTACTTTCAAGCAAAAAAAAAGCAGGCCTTGGGGATCAACCATGCCGCCCGCGCGCAGCTAGGTGCCATTGGGCTGCAGGGAGCCGTTGAGAGTCTGAATTACACCTGAATCATCCAATAGCTTGGTATCAATCATTCACCATCATCGACCACTCATAGTCATCATGGCTAATCACCATCTTACCACCTTATACCCATCAATAATCCATTATTCATCCAATAATGAAATCATGGAGGCTTGCAATGCTGGCAGTTGTCTCAGTTCCGGCGGTTGCATCATGTTTTGCATCTGAATCCCGGGCTTCGTCGTTGCGTTTGTTATGGAATTTCCATGAATTTCCTATTTTCTTCCTTCTCGGCTTAAATAAACAATATAACATAAATGATAATATATACATAATTACATATATATATATATATATTATATTTTATACACTGTCCCCAAAACTGACATGGACCCCCGCAAAAACAGGGTTTGGTCAACACATTTCCGTGTTGAACTGTGTTGAAGATTAAGCAATTTTGGGGTTCCATGAATCAAAGGTTGGCAGGGGGCAGCGTAGCGACGTCCCATGGCTTCCCCCCAAGGATCCTGATGTGGGATGATGAACTGAGCTTGGGCAGCCTCTCCTTGAAATAGCATTACTTGGGTGTGCAGCGGGTGTTATTAGTATATTTCCATGGTTATAGCTATATGCTTATAACTTCGATCAGTTGGAACACACACCCTGTAATCATGGAATATGCCAACTTATCAAATAAGTGGAGCTGCTACCTGCAATCAGTTCTGACAGCTTACCAGGTTTTGAACTCTGCTCGTCTCGTGTCGCATTTCCAGTTTGGCTCGTGTGTGGGACGGAGCGAAAAAAAGGGGACCCTTTTAGCTCTGATCAGGCAGGGATTTTTCAACCGGGCGCCGGTGTTTGGGGGTTTGAAACCGGGGAAAAAAAACGGGTCCCCAAAATGAACACTTCACCAAATCATTGGTTATTAAAATATAAACAGGGACATATTTTGTAGAGGTTCAGCATCTTGAACTTGTTGGGTAGCTGATGGGGTTGAAATGGCCATGGCCGTGGGACCCGCAGATTCACTGGTCATTTTCTTCATAGCCATNTAGAGGTTCAGCATCTTGAACTTGTTGGGTAGCTGATGGGGTTGAAATGGCCATGGCCGTGGGACCCGCAGATTCACTGGTCATTTTCTTCATAGCCATGCCATTGCTTTGGTGGTACCTACTTTGAGCCATAGCCTTACTTGTAGAATTTGGACTAATTTGGTTGATGGGGTTAGACCCCTCCAGGGAAGCTTTCGAGGTCCAGACATCCGGACGGTTGCCAGATTAGACATGTGATTTCCGGGTCGAGATCAGCTGTAATTGTGCCATTCCAGTGACGAACACCACGTCTTTAGGGGATATGCCAAAGTACACCAGACATCAGANAGACATGTGATTTCCGGGTCGAGATCAGCTGTAATTGTGCCATTCCAGTGACGAACACCACGTCTTTAGGGGATATGCCAAAGTACACCAGACATCAGAATACATCAGATGCTTTTTTAGGCGCTGACCAATTGCATCTGACACCTTACCAGCCATGCAACAAGGCCCATATGGCGGCTGTCTTTGAGGAGCACGGTCCTGCTTACGTCAGTCGCTTGGCCCAAAAGCCTACGGCGACCCAAGATGAAGTACCAGAATTTGGACCGACAAATGGCCACGTTTATAGGACCTGAAATCATCCAATTTTTTTTGGGCAATGCTGACCCAATGCTATATATGATTTATCTATATTATTCTATATTTATCTTCTGTAAACACGAATCTTTTCATATCTGGAGAGGTTAATCGCTNAATGCTGACCCAATGCTATATATGATTTATCTATATTATTCTATATTTATCTTCTGTAAACACGAATCTTTTCATATCTGGAGAGGTTAATCGCTATCCGCCTTCCATCTGATCACCTAACGCCCCACAATGGGAAATATGTTGACCCGTGCGGTGAGAAGCGCTGGTCCTCGGGCAACCACAGGATTGTCTTTGAAAAGAAAACACATCGACGGGTTTCATGGTCGCCCAGTTGTAATGACGGTGTAAGAAGACCCAGGAAGGTGAGCTGCGAAATTTCGATGGCTTGACGAATTCACCAGCGACAGCCCCTCATCGATTCTTGGGGTCACCGATTTTCATGGAGGGCTTGCTGGAATCCCTGATTCTGAATCAACCCTTGAAGAGTCCCCGAAGAAAGGAGTTTTCCTGTGTACAAGTTAGGATTACAGCTATATATTATGATTATTCCCTACTAACTGATTGGATTTGGGATTCTGAGTAGCTGCAGGGAGAACATTTTGACAGAAGGGGATGAAAAATCCAAGTGAGGAGCCCGCATGGGCAGAGGTTTCCTATGTGGAAAATCAAGTACGTGCCCTTGGTATGTAAAACCCGAGGTCGAAGTTAATTACCGTGACCTCGCTAGGAACTAGGAACGACGCATTTTTGTTTCTATCAGAATCATAGACCTCACCCATAGTTAGAATCATTTAGTACTTATAGATCAATATATTTGGCTTGCAAATCATGGTAAATCCCATGAAGAAACGCAAGTGGTTTATCGTCATTCCTTGGACTACCCGGTAGGTGAACTAACATAGCTATGGAAAATCACCATCTTGATAGGTAAATCAACTACAAATGGGACATTTTCGATAGCTATGTGTTGGTTTACAAGAGGTTCGTTATAACGACGTCACTGCGACGTCTCTGTAAATTATAGTTACTAGGGGATAGTGAGGGGTAAGTATCCCCAAGTGGACTCATTTCAGTTTGGTGGTGGATGAATTTCTGTCATTTATCAATTATCAAGATGTTTGAATATGTTTGAAAACAAACGGGTAAAAATGGTGCAAACTGATTTTGCTCAACCACGAGATGGAATGAAGTGTTTGGGAATTCCCCAAGGGATGGAAATTTAAAGAAAAACAATTCCTCATCAAAACAATAGGACTTTAATATTTTTATATTTCTACATATTTTACTTCTCTACCTTTTCGGGAACAGTTTTCATCAATGATTATCAATGTTTATCATTGGTATCAACAAAAAAGAGTCATTTTTTGGAGGTCAAAAAGCACATTGAACTCGTGGGAGTCTGTCCAGTTTTTCGAGTGCTACTGGGGGAAGGGCATGGGTAAGTTGGATCAACTGCCCCTTTAGGGTGATCCAAAGTACTCTTCAAAAAATTGGAGGAGAGCAGCACTATAGCCGAGGGGACTACAACCACAGCCAATGATCATTGAAGTTGATTTGTCTTGGTTGATATCCTGATGCAATATTGTTGGATATTGTTGGGTCATTCGTTGGTTCTTCTTGTTGTTATCTGAAACTTGTTACGTATCCCAGACTTGAGAGACCTGCCCATGACGTCCCAAATTCATCCAAATCCCACATGTAGATCCTCCAAACATTTGACCATTTTCAGTAGAGAAGCTAGTGGACTTGCGGACTGCTAGCTAGAGTCAGCTAGAGTCAGCTAGAG
>BGPT01000173.1:336461-353520 GCA_003297045.1 Symbiodinium sp. clade C Y103 | reverse complement strand
AAGCCCACTTCTTATTCGATTGGTGCAAAGGGAAACATACAGGAAACCCCTAGACTTGATGGTGAAAACATGGTAATCATCCGAATGGCATGGACAACAAAACAAAGAGGGTGTACGAAGGATAGGTCAGTTGGTTTACACCAAGGCTGATGGATTAGGATTCATGGATATATTTCTGGTGGATATATTTACACAATTTTACAATTCTAATAGGTTAAGAAACTCCACTTAAAACATCGTAACAATTCTTAACACCTTTAATTTTCTATGGTATGTTCCCGTAGTTTTCCACCAGACAATGTCAATTTTCATCAACTTTCCAGCCGAAAAAAGATCTGGCCCGGGCCGGTCGATCCCCCAAGGCCCAAGTCGTGGCCAGCATGGGGGGAGGCAGCCACGGACTCGTTACTTGTCCGATGGAACTGGGGAAANGATCTGGCCCGGGCCGGTCGATCCCCCAAGGCCCAAGTCGTGGCCAGCATGGGGGGAGGCAGCCACGGACTCGTTACTTGTCCGATGGAACTGGGGAAACATCTCTGAACTCCTTAGGGAACATGGAACTACTTCTCAAGAGATAGAAAGTCAACAAATATGGGTTTGTTTGAAACTAGGGTACAGTACCTCTAAATCCATTGGTGAATCATCATTTTCCCTACAGGGTACCATTTGATCCGATCGCCAAGATGGGCCCAGAAAAGGTGTACACCACCTGTCTTCAGGATGGTTTTTGGTGGGATTTTGCTCATGATTTACACCCCTAACCTAACACTCGGGGTACTTTCCAAGGTTAAACACCTTCTTCCCTGGATTCGACTTCTCAAGCACAGTGCGGACTGAGGGGATGGTGGAAATCAGGATCAACCATTCAGGGTTTAACAGTGGAACATGCTACAAAAACATCTATATAAAAACTTGGATGTTGGTGAGTCATCAAACAGAATCAAACCGGTCTTTCTCTGAAACGCAGTGTAAGATAAAACCTTATAACCAATCAACTAGACCACAATGACTGGTCGAGCTGTTCACTTCATGTTGGCTTGAAATGACGTTCGTCTGCCAATTCCCTGTCCCATCCATTCGCCTGCAATGGCTGGCAATCCTCCAGAGGCTGCGCATCAGATCGTGTTGCATCCCCCCGAGACTGTGATCACGGTGCACTTCCCATCGAATGGGACCAATACTGTGGATGATGTTTTCCCCTTCATGGGGCTGACCGATGTGGGGTGTGAAGTTGGTGACATCGTGTTCCCTGCGATGTTGCCGAGCAATCGCATGAACCTCCCCCTGGTGTACGACATCGCACCAGCGTGGGTGGCATGGGATGAGCCTTTGCAATCTGCAAAGCGCCTGTTCTTCATCTTCACCAATCCGCAGCCGATGTTCACCGTCCTCCAGCTGTATGGCCCTCACCTTGCCTTGTTTCGACATGTGTGATTTTGTCGACATGGTGGGTCCAGGGATGTCCTGACCCAGAGGTGATTTGACGTCCTTGCCGTGTGCAGTGAACAGGACGGAGCTGTGTAGTTCCAATGTTTTTTTTTAAAAGAGAAACGACTGGGACAGGAGCTGTCGTGCATCTTCCTGGGCGGACCACTTGACGTTGTGATCACCGGTACGGCGCCCAACCCATCATGTGAGTATGTTCGTGGTCTTCTCATGGGTCATAATCCAAATTTCAGGCCACGCAGTGTTCTGGCAGTTGACACCAGTGACTCGAGGACCGATTACATGTGTACAATTTTCCTTTTTCGATTCATGTTCATATTGCAGGACGAATTTTTCCCTGATCCAACTGCACCGGGTCAGTGTGGGCCTCAAGTGGCGATGTGCCAACTGCAAATCCAGATGTAGAATTCGTTGAAGGTGCACACGATGTAGTGTGATTGTTGGAAAAGGTTTATGTAGACTGCAGTTGGTCAAATTTCCCATGCTCATTCTTCTTTCCGCCCTGACCGTGCAGGTCTCGATGGGAGGATCATTGAGCACCAGCACAGATGAGAGTCCAGAGCTCCAAGGAGGTCGTAGTGACGAAGTTTTGGAACCACCTGTTGACATTGATTGCAACATATCTGAAACCTTCCGGAACCAGATGCATGATGCGATAGCTGACGCCCATGCGACCTCTGCCAGAGCCGACACAATCATCCTGCCGTGGGAAATGCCGTCCATGTCATGGGTGTTTGGTGATAGAGATCCTTGGGAGGTTCCGAGCGTTGCTCCCGTGCTTGGATATGTTGAACCAGTTAGGGAACCTGAAGGGGCCAGACCGGAGCCAGCAGTTGTTGTCTCCGAGAAAGCGACAGTGTTTGAAAGTGCCATTTCCTTCAACTCCTTCAAGACATGTCATCTTGGTGAGAAGGATCAACTTGTTCTTTTGTCGCAACGTTGGGAAGCTCTCATGTCCATCAACTATTCTGCATTTGACGTAGGTATAGAGATCTTCAACGTTGGATTTGAGGAAAGGGTGAAGACGGTCTCAGAGGTCTTAGGTGGAAAATCTCCAGCAACGTTGTCTAGGAGGTTGTCACAAATCACTCAGTTTGTTCGCTGGGGAACTGAAGAGGCTAAACGATTGCCGTTCCCAATTTCAGCAGAGCTTATCAAGAATTACATCAGACACCTGAGGAACAAAGATGCAGGACACACTGCCTTCAAGGGCTTTCATGAGGTCCTCAAGTTCATGAAGCATGTGGTAGGACTTGATTGTGATCTCACCGCCTTTGACTCTGCATGGGTGAGTGGAGTCATACGAGCTGCGCAGCAATCTAGGCCTTTGAGAAAGCAATCTGCAACTCTCAATGTCAAGACTTTGCAATTCCTTGAATCATACCTGAGTGATGCAACAAGATCTCTTGTTGACCGTTTTGCTGCCGGGGTATTCCTTTTTGCAGTGTACGCACGCGCTCGTTTTGGGGACTTGCGACAAATCGCTAAGGTGATTCTTGATGTAGCCACAGGTGAAAGTGATGGCTCCTTGGGCTTCATTGAAATGCATTCGTCTTCTCACAAGATGAGGGCTACCGGCAACCGCCTTGGAGCGCACCTGCCCCTCATTGCCCCGATCAAAGGACTGGGAGGACGAGCTTGGGGCCTTGATTTCATTGAGTTATCGAAAGAGGTCGGACTAGACCTGAACCATTGGACGTCCGGCCATCCACTCCTTCCGGCCCCGACGCAGATTGGGGACTGGACTGACAGAGCAGTGACATCCTCAGAAGTTTGCAAATGGATCCACGGAATTCTGGCTTCATGCAAAGATTTCGAACCACATGGGTTCACCCCTCATGGCTGCAAAGCGACGACTTTGATTATGCTCAGCAAATATGGAGCATCACCAGATGACAGGCTTGTTCTAGGTCATCATCAGCTGCAGAAAGGTGCTCTAGAAGTCTATGCAAGGGACACCCAAAGTGCCCCACTCAGAGTGTTGGAGCGCATGCTTGCAGATACCAGGGCCGGGAGATTCTCGCCAGACTTGACAAGGTCAGGGATGTTCACCCCAATGGTCAACCCACCAACGATGCCTTTCACGCCGGTGCAAAGTGTCAGCCCGGCCCCTACAACTCCGGTGGATGACTCTGAGGCGTTGCCGCCATGTGCAGGTGATGAACAAACCTTTGAGATGAATGAAGGTACGACCTTAGCGGCATTGCCAGCAGAGCCTTGTGACTCTGAGGTCCCATCGGATTGGTCTGACTCTGATTTTGATTCTGACGAATCTAGCGCTGAGGCCGTGATCAAAGACATGGCCACTAGTCAAAGGCCAGCTAGAAATTGGCACCCAGGGTGTGAACTGTATCAACACCAACGTTCAAAGCTGATCCATGCACTCGCAACCTTTGGGCATCGTAGGGCCTTTGTGTGCGGCAGGGCACTTAGCAAAGAGTACAAACCATTTGTCAACAGATTCTTTGTGGATGCTATGAAGTGCCAGCAGTGTAACAAAGGGCAGGCAACTACAGAGCAAGGTGAACGTGAAGAGGCACTGAGTGTGGCTGTGAAACGAGCTCGAAAGGGCTGACTGCGGGATTGACGACAAAATATGTGTCTTTGCACTACATCCCTCTTGACACGAACTGCAGCATGGAATCTTGGCAATTACACCTGTGCTTGATGGCACAACCTTGGCAATTACACCTGTGCTTGTGCAACAGTCTTCATTTTGAGTCTTGGACCAAGCTGGGCATCATTCGAAACACAATTGCAACACTTGATCCATTCAAGCCAACAGATCATAAGCACCACAGCCCATCATTGCTCTGTAGACCCATGGCGACAATCCTTGAATCAGAGGCTGCGTTTAATGGCAGGGCCATCGAGCACGGAATAACCAGAGCTCAGTTGCAAAGGTTGCAGAACCAAGGCATTGTCAACTTATCCAAATTGGCTTTCTCGATTACAACACCGGGAACCACACCACCAGATGATGCGCTCAAGCAACTCATTGCAGATGATCCTGACACTGTGACTGTCGGTGAGTTGAGCTCGATGCGAAGGTTGATGTTCGACGCCCAGACTCTGTCCGCCTCTCAAATCAAGTCAGTCTTTGGAGGGACGGAATCAAGCAAGAAGGCCGGGAATCCAAAACCAGAAGACTCGTTTGCAGGGCTTTGAGCTCACGGGGCCGCTTGAGGCCTCACACGCCTCCTATGACTATGTCGCAAAGATGATGGAACAGGACACTCCAATGTATCTTGAGCCTCACCGGTTCACCACTCGTGCAAGTGAAGTCGCACGAGAACGACCTGGGAAAGAGCTCGTGTTGGACAACGTGAACCTCACGGTCCAGGACGTTGAAAGGAAGGACAAGTGCCAGATATCCAATGAGCTGGAGTTACATCAAGCCTTCACACGTCGTTCTTTGGCATGTGATTTGATGCAGGTGTGTACATTCAGGACCATGGAAAGGTGGCACCGCACTCTCATGGATCAGATGCAATCGCCTGCTCCTCCTGGATTCAGGAGACCTACAATGGAACAAATCTTGCGTGCGGATCGTGCAGCATGGGTCAAGATGGCCGAGCGAGTCACTACGCTCAAGAGGAAAGCCGACGGGACCTTGCCCCTCAACGCAGCTTGAAGAGTTGCACACAGATCCGGCAGTGATGTTTCATCTTATGCCCTTGCCTCTTGACCGCGCCACAGTGCAAGGACGTGTACATCAAGAACCCAAAGCCAGTGACGATGCTCCAAAGATTCAGCCTCGTCCCAAGAACAAGTTTGGGAAGCCTTTCAAAGGCAGTGGCAAGGGCAAAGGCAAAACCAAGTCCAAGCCAGCTGCCAAAGGCAGAATGCCCACTGAGCTCATTGGACTTCATCAACAAACAAAGGCAGGCAAGAGAATGTGCTATAATTTCAATCTTGCCAGAGGATGTGACCTTGCAACTCCCGGGCAAGAATGCGTCAAAGGCCAGCATAGCTGCATGAAGTGTTTTGGGGCGCACCCTGCGCACCAGTGCAATGCACCTTTGGCTTGACCGCAACCAGCAGGAGGGGGCATATCTCAGTCTGTCCCTCCTGGTGCTGGACCTTTGAAGACTGAGAAGCATGGTCGAGGGACCAAGCGCAATTTTGTGGACCAAGACGCATTTTTGACACTTTTTTCAGACAAAGTCAGAGGCACAGCCATTGCTGACCTTATTTTCATTGAAGTTTTCTCTGGAACTGCAGGGCTACCAGCAGAGGTAAGACGTCTTGGGTGCCAGCATAGCACCGGAGTAGATGCTCACGTTACAAAACAGGTCAAAGCCCCAGTTCTCCGCATCGACCTGTCCATAGAATCAGGTCAGGCCTTGTTGTGGCGCATTTTGCAACAGCCACGAGTATTTGGGATCCATCTTGGTCCCCCTTGCGGGACATCATCCCGTGCCAGAGAAATCAAACGGAAGTTCGGATACAGTCCGCCTCCACTACGCAGTGTCCAGCACCCAAACGGCCTGGACAACCTTTCAGCCAAAGATCAAGCCCGGGTCGACACTGCAAATCTCCTCTATCGACTCAGTGGACAAATCATGACCTATGCCACACAACACGGCGCGCTCACACATGTGGAATACCAGTTTTCTTGTGGACCAGCTTCGTCCAATCCAGGATCAGTTGTATGAGATTCTTTTTCACCATTGTGCCTACGGGTCGCAACGCAAGAAACGCACCAAACTGTTAGCAAACCATGGAAGCTTCCGCCATCTCAACAGAGATTGCGATGAGTCCCATGAACACCTTCCTTGGGGACATACGCCCCAAGGGTGGGCCACTGCTATGGAGGTTGAATATCCGCTTGGCCTTTGCCGTGAGTGGGCCAGTTGCCTCCGTGAGATCTTATTGGCACATGGCGCCACGGATGTCCCGACATCTTTGCAATTTGACAAAGTTTCCAATCTCAACCTCCAAGCTCGTGCGGCTCTTGGCGTGCAACCTAGGGGCAAACGCCTCAAACCTTTGATGAAGGAATATGCCTACATCCTGCAAGTTTTTGGACCACGTCATCATTTGATGACCTTGCCAGCGGAAACCAAAGAACACACTCATGTTCTTCCTCCTCAGTGCCATTCACACCCACCGTGTTTTGTTTTACCTGCCCATTCCAAACAACTTCGTGCCCCGGTTTTGCAAGGGGGTGAGGCGGGGCAACAGCAAACAGAAGCAGATCAGATCTGGAAGGTGGAGTATGGCATTGCTTGGGACCCTCAGACGTTTGTAGCATGTGCAGCTGGGCTGTCCCACCCGGTCATTTTCTTGATGGAGTACACTCTGTTTTGGCTACGACAGCAAGCAGAAGCAGATCAGATCTGGAAGGTGGAGTATGGCATTGCTTGGGACCCTCAGACGTTTGTAGCATGTGCAGCTGGGCTGTCCCACCCGGGTCATTTTCTTGATGGAGTACACTCTGTTTTGGCTACGTTTTTCCAAAAGATATCCGGGTGTACCCCATACTCCATTGCACTGGAGCGTACTGAAGCCATGAGGAAATGGGTGACACGTTTCAGAGAGCTGAAGGAGAGTGGCCTTGATGGCCTGTCGGAATCACCTGCACATGCCAAAGAGATCCTCAAATCCAAGAATCTGCAACTGCTTGACGAGATGGTACGAGCCTCCGGATCACCAGATGTGAACATTGCTGCAGACATTGCTAGAGGGTTCGACCTGATGGGCCCCATTCCTTCGGGAGGCATCTTCCCGTGCAAGCCACTACATGCTAGTTTGTTGCCAGAGCAAGTTAGGGACATGGCCTCGTTGGCTAGAGAGGCAACCTGGTCTGCAGTGAGAAGAAACCGAGACCCCACGATGTGTCAGGACATCTACAATTCGGTTGTTGAAGAGTGCCAGAAAGGCTGGATGAGGGGTCCTTTCTCGCTTGCAGAGCTCCCAGAGGGAGCCGTGCTGACCAGGAGATTTGGGGTACAACAGACTTCAACCCTTGCGGACGGTAGCAGAGTGTCCAAGTTCAGACCGATAGATGATTTCTCCGAGTCTCTCATTAATGTGACCAACTCATGCAATGAGACCATCATGCCGATGGGCATTGACCAAATCTGTGCCGCATTGGTCAAACGCATGAGGTTGAGGGCAGGAGAGTCCTTGGTCTGCAAGACGATTGACTTGCGCAAAGCCTACAAGAACTTGCCATTGTCTGAACCTGCCCTAAGAGATTCCTACATTTGTGTCTTGTCGCCAACGACAGGCGTGCCGGAAGCATTCCAAACTCTAGTGCTTCCATTTGGAGCCAGGGCAGCGGTGATGGGATTTTGCAGGGCTTCTTATTCAGTGTGGCGCATTGGAGTCATCCTCTTCAATTTGCATTGGACAGTTTATTTCGACGACTACTTCTTAGTAGCAGAAATTCATGAATCCAAACAGGTTGACGTTGCGCAGAAGTTGTTGTTTACTTTGACAGGCTGGCAAACTTCGGATGAGAAAGAAGGAGGGTTCAACTCCTTGTCTAGGATCTTGGGTGTGCAGATCGACCTGCAAGATGCCCATCTTGGCAGCATCACGGTGTGCAACGTTGAGAGCCGAGTCAAAGAGCTGACGGCAATGATTGATGACATCGTGACCCGTGGCAAAATCAGTGCCGCTACCATGAGGACTTTGAGGGGCCGCATGGTCTTTGCTGAGGCACAGATTTTTGGAAGGCTGACCGGGATCCACATGAGAAAGCTGTCCAACCTCGAGAACATCGTTGGTGAAGCCGACGTTGATGGAGAACTTTTGAGGAGCCTCCTGTTCCTGAGGAATCGTGTGATCACAGGCGGACCCCGCCGAGTATTGTCAGAGATAGGCAGGGTCTTCCACCTGTATACTGATGCTTGCTATGAAGATGGGTCTGCAGGAATAGGGGGTGTGCTGATTGATGATCACGGAAATGTGTTGTCTTTCTTTTCGGAGCAGATCCCAAGTGAGGTGGTCGCCCTGCGCAACCCTTTGCGCAAGCGTGGTTTTGAGTTAGAGGCTCTTGCAGTCATGGTTGGAGCTACACAACTGTTGAACCCCATTGCTTTGAGACCTTGTGACCGTGTGGTTGTGTTCATTGACAATGAGGCTGTACTGGCCAGGGTAGTCACTGGAAGAGGCAACCTTCATTTGGACCAGGCCATCGGCCATCTTTCAGATGATCTTAGAATGGGAGTTCGGTGCAAGTGCAGTGATGTGGTACGAACGTGTGCCCAGTCATGCAAATGTTGCAGATGCCCCTTCCCGCGATGTGCTGGATGGCCTTGATGTGAGGCTGAGGATCAATGTAGATTCCGCTGCTACCATTCGGGATGTTGTGTCTCGATTTGAAGCAGGTATATGATAGGGGAGATGCACCTGCTCGAACGCCCCATTTCATAGAAAAAAGGTGAGAGCCTGCGATTCCGAGTGAACAGCAGTTGCATGCAGTTGTAAGGTCTTTCTCTGAAACGCAGTGTAAGATAAAACCTTATAACCAANAATCAACTAGACCACAATGACTGGTCGAGCTGTTCACTTCATGTTGGCTTGAAATGATCCTTTCTTTGACCTGAAGTTTGGCTCATCGCCTTTTTTCGTCCCACCATCCTTCCCCTGCTCCTCCAATTTCATGACATTGGTCATTGCTCCTCCTGCGTTGCAATCGTTGCAGCAGCTTTTGCAGCCAGTGCTTCATGCAGATCGCCAATTGCAGGATCTTTACCACTGTCTCCATACCCTTATCGAAGTTGAGGACTTCTTGGAAGATCAGAATGCTCCTGCTGCTCTTTTCTCAGTTCGCCAGACCATTCGCTTGTTGCGACGAGCCATTGCTGATGTTGCCATTTTTCGCCTTCATGCATATGCAGTCCTTCAACGCCATCTGCGACAGCATTGGCATCATTTTCGTCAAGTCCCTCCATTGGACCTTGAACTGTGAAGGACATCAACTTCAGCTCGTGGTCTGGCCCTCGATTTTGTAAAGTTCTATCGACTCAGCCTAACCCTGGCCGTCGATGCACCTGCTCGAACGCCCCATTTCATAGAAAAAAGGTGAGAGCCTGCGATTCCGAGTGAACAGCAGTTGCATGCAGTTGTAAATTTTTTCTTTGTAACCAGCAACAGAATCGGTGTTTGAACATGAAGATAGAACGGTCAATTATGGACTTCATCAATGCGGAGATTTCACCAACCAAACTGGGGGGGGGTAGGTTTAGCCAACAAACTGCAAAAATGAAGAGTGAATCTCAAGAAAACTAAATAGAAGATGAAAGAACCTGAAATGATCAAGATGTATCAAGTCGCTAAATCAGGTAAGTCCTTGTAAGTCGATTTTTGGAGTGCCCTGGGACTTGACCGCCTCAGACTGTGCTCCAGATATTCACCAAACATGAAGAATTGGACTGGTAATCAGCTCCATGGCATGCTGGAAAGTCCCCAGGAGTGGTTCGATGATTTTCCCATGTAGAATATGTATGTATAGATACCCATTTGAGCAGTGGTTGATGATTATAGTTATAGGGAATATCTTAGGGGTTATCAGAATCCATGCGGCCGGGGAATGCCTATCGACCAACACAGGGTCTCGAACACTGCTCAAGTGGAAGATTGTTGTACAGGTGGTGCCCCACAATCACAACTTTGATTCTAAACCCCATGAAGTGATAGATGTATCTAAATCTATCTCACATATATACGGTATTTAACGTACTGATAAACCTCCATTTACAGGGTTTTCCCATATTTTTCCATGATTTTGCCATGTCTTTTTGCCCATTTCGCCGATTTCCCAGCCATGTAACACCGGCGTCCCTGGAGGCTTCTTCGGCGCCCCCGGCTTGGCAGAGCTGGGCATTCGCGATGCGTCCGGGCCTAGGAGAACCCTGGGATTGGTTGGTTTTTCGAGGCAATTTAACGAACCCAAATGCCAACGCTGCCAATGTTGAGGGGATTTAACTAAGGAAAATGATGATGCTGGCAATTTTGAGCCATCAAAATGGAGACTTATCACGATTTATCCACAAAAGACAAGGAAATACAAGGATTTTCCCACTTGAGAATAGACATTTAAAGGGATGTAAGCAACAAAATTGACGATATGGGTTTGGTGCACTCCAAAATTGCACCGCTGATGAGGAATATCATGTTCGACCATCAATTTTTGGGGTACCCTATTTTCAGACGCGATAAGTTTCCAAATTACTGCTTGATTTTTTGACAAACATGGAGATTGTGAGGTTCAAACATCACTTCCAAGATTTTACCGCAAGACAAAGGGATAAACGATTCATGATCGGGTTGATGAGTTATTTCATGGGGATTTCACATTCATTTGGAAAGGGATTTAACATGATTTAACATGATTTAACCATGAACAATTGGGACAATTGGGGATGTAATTGATCAATGATGGTTGGTTGATGATTGATGTGGACAACCAAAGAATAGACCTACCGNACATGATTTAACCATGAACAATTGGGACAATTGGGGATGTAATTGATCAATGATGGTTGGTTGATGATTGATGTGGACAACCAAAGAATAGACCTACCGTTTGGGGATGGTATCTCCAGGGAATTCCCAGGGTCCATGTCTGGGTACCCAACTCATCCAAGGACCCCACCCGTGACTTCATGATGGTAAGGGGAATCATTCCACACCAAAGATTTCAAGGTATTGGCCAAGCTCATTGGAAACAATGGCTGGCTAGGAAGGGGAAATCATCCAAATTTCCCTCAAGGCTCGACTGAAGCACAACNCCAAAGATTTCAAGGTATTGGCCAAGCTCATTGGAAACAATGGCTGGCTAGGAAGGGGAAATCATCCAAATTTCCCTCAAGGCTCGACTGAAGCACAACGGTGACCCAGGGGCCCGCAACTTGCAACTCTTCGCAACTGTTGGCAAACCCCATCAATACACATTCAATTTTTTTTGGGCCCAGTAATCTTGACCCACACGCGCCGTCTTAAAACCCTTCAAGGGACTCTTCATCCTTATTTGACCTTGACTCGAATTTATTATTTGTAGCTATATGGCTATATGATTTATATCAGTTTCTCCATTATTTATCCACGATTAAAACCCCAAGAAATTAGGAACAATTCTCTGGTCCCCCCTCAATTTCCCAGCCATCCGCCACATCTTCCCAGGCCGCTGGCGCCAAAATTGGGCGCCTTGGGCACTTGTTTGGAGGTTTTTTTTTCGTCATTTTCCATCATTTTCTCCACATCAAGATTGCCATCTACCATTGGAATACCATTGGAATACCATACCATCCACAACTAATACGCCTGCTATTCACCGTCTTCCAGAAGACCTGGCTGGTGGTCTTGTTCTGCCATCCCAAAGTGATTTTCACCCATCTCTGGGATGCTGTGGGCTCCACGGACTTCCCCCGGATTTCAGGGGTTGAAATCCGAAGGAAAGCGGAGGAGATCTGCCCTACCGGTCACTGGAGGGGTTGAAGGGAAAATCTACAGGAAACCCATGGGATTTTCCAATAGGGGGTTCCTGTAAATTTTCCCTTCAACCAGTGAACCGGAAGATGTTCTTTTTTCTGCAAGATGAATTTCTCATGTTGAAAATCGGTGGACCTTCACCTCCAATCCCAGCCTCAAGTGGCCCTATCCCATTGAGTTTGCCGATTTTTTGGAGATCCCAGGCGCAGATCCAAACCTTGGTATCCAAGATCAGCCATGCATTGACAGAGTTTCTGGAAAAAAATCAGAGATCGGAAATCCATCGGCCGTATATTTAGTCCGAGAAATGGTTGTTGGGTTGACGGTTCACACCTATTTCTTCAAAAATCCTACGGATCATTGGTTTTCATATTCTTGGGATGGTTTGAATCACCAGCCAGAGAAAGATGAGAAAGCACTGTCCCTAAATATTAAAGAATGATCGAATTGTTTGTTGAGGCAGAGGATCTCATTTGGTTCCCATAGNGAATCACCAGCCAGAGAAAGATGAGAAAGCACTGTCCCTAAATATTAAAGAATGATCGAATTGTTTGTTGAGGCAGAGGATCTCATTTGGTTCCCATAGAATGCCGTTCCTTCAATTGTTTCTAAGTCCAAGGAACATTTGCAGGCACCGCCCCCAGAACCCCCATTGATGGATTATTTGGTAGAAGAAAAACCGTTTTTCCTCTAGATTTTCCCTCAAAGCAATCCATTGATTGGATGATAGTTGCTGAATCAATCCCAATTTGTCATGGGTTCAACTCCAAATATCCCCTCTAAATCATCCATGTACCATCTGGTCAACTAACATAGCTATGGAAAATCACAATTTTTCATGGGAAAATCAACTATAAATGGCCATTTTCAATAGCTATGTTAGTTTACCAGAGGGTATTTTTTGCCAAGCTTGTTTGATCTTGTTTGGGCCCCGCCAGGTGAACCCCTTGACAACTGAGGCGTGGGTTTTCCCACTTCCATGGTGTCGCCAAAGGCGCGAGTTTGAGAGGGTCCTTGGTGATGATGAAAAAACATGGGGTGACACAATTGACGTTGAGATAGGGATGGGTCGCAACCTCTATGATTTCCTATTCAGGGGATGGTCGTCAACTGTCTAATTGCTANGAAAAAACATGGGGTGACACAATTGACGTTGAGATAGGGATGGGTCGCAACCTCTATGATTTCCTATTCAGGGGATGGTCGTCAACTGTCTAATTGCTACTACAGAACCCTCATTTCTTGGGGTTCTGTTGCAAGTTCTGTTGCAACAACGCTGTAGATTTTAGGCAAACAGATCCAAAGGAGGTTTCAGAGGCACAGATCGGAGTTTCATCAGGCATTGCTTTTTCTCTGAAATCATTGCCCAACCATTGCGACTTGACAGTGGTTTGGTGCAAATGCGAGGTTACCCGGAAATCCAGCGGCTTTTCATCATCGTCCCCTTCAAGATTGCCATTTTGGGTATACCTCATTTCTGAGTAGGCCCAAGTCTTGGAACTCCGCAGAGTTGTGCAACGATATTCTTTTTTGGGCCGGTCCAAAATTGGGATGTAGTAAACTTTGCTTCTGGCACCATTCTCCCCATAGAGTCTAATAGAGTCCAAGGAAGCAAATGGGACGGCATTCCCGGAAAAGATATGCTGCAGATCCTTTTTCCAGCGGAACACTTTCCATGTAAATTC
The DNA here is from genome assembly GCA_003297045.1 of Symbiodinium sp. clade C Y103. NCBI lineage: Eukaryota > Dinophyceae > Suessiales > Symbiodiniaceae > Cladocopium > Cladocopium sp. clade C. The sequence continues at coordinate 339,943 of BGPT01000173.1, read as the reverse complement.
ATTGGAGGTAATGACTGGGGAGCAGGCACTTGCTCAGGAAAACCGGGACTGGAATGTCAGGAATATGCATTTGCATCACTGATTTCGGATCAAAACATCGGCATGGCAGAGAACAGATAGCAAAGACAAAAGACTGGTAAGACACAACTATCTTGCAATACCTGAGTCGCAAGGAGGCTCTTGCCCCGGAGCAACTTGCATGCAGATGACAAATGGTATGTAACTTTGTGATTATATCTAGCACAACTGGCCTAGCGTGGCTCAAGAAGGTCAAAGCCACCTTCACCAGCCATGATCAACCTGGAGTTGGTCAGCCTGCACGGGAAAAGGCGGAAGTTCGAGAATGCAGCTTGGCAATGTCTATTGGATTGATTAAAGGGTAACCATGAAAATCCTAACCTGAAAGGCATGTTTTTTTGCTTTTTTCCTTCAATATACCCTGGGCAAAAATTAGCACAACAATACGGACGGACGGAAAGCAACCATGGTTTCGAAAAATGGCAACATGATCNGCAGAGTTGGTACTGGTGATGGTTATCGCCATCAGTGGTGAACACACCTGCGCTTAATAACTGGGGTACATTCCACTGACTTACTCTGTGGTAATCAAACATGGCTTGCTGGAAAATCACCCATCTAATAGTTCGATTGTTTACGTGGTGCTTGTTTTTCTTTATTTGTTGTACAAAAAAAAAAAACACACACACAAAAAACACCTAAAAACAAAAAACATAAACAACGACACACCAACCTACAAAAAACACCACATAAAACCAAGAATAAAAAATGAACAACCATAAACAGCCAAAAAACTAAACTAAAAAAACGTGAAACAAAACAAAAACACAAAAACAAAAAACAACATACACGGAAAATCAAAGCAAAACGCAATCACAAGAAAATATACCCAACGAAAAACAGAAATACACAACACAAACAATTAATAGAAACGATCTACATTAAATCGAAAACAACAAAAATACGAAAAACAAAACAACTAAACCCCAACAATAAAGACAAAACCATACATAACCCATTAAAATCATTATTTACTTTGGGTTTTTAATTGACATGTTTGGTTAGCAGAGGGCAATTGAGTTGTAATGTGGTTATTACATTGATATATTATTTTCCGGTTTCGATTTCTGAGATGTCCAAGTAGAAATCGTTGTTCCTTCACGGCCCTCTTAAGAGCTTAATTGTTCGGAGGGTGACCATGGANTGATGACCACAGGGCAACTTTAGAGGTTGAAGCCAGCGAAAGGCTGCAGTGGATAGTGCAGAAATCCAGCACAACTGCTTGAAAAACATTAAAAATCGATAAAACATCGAATATACTCTCTTCACATTACATATTAGGGGGCCTGCAAAGTAGGATGCTTCAGCTTTTGATATGTGCAAGATTTCGCACCCGTAATGAACCTTCTTGGTGACCTCCATTTTGTTGCGATACTTACGTGTGGAAAAGTTAAATACATTCCTTTGACTAAGGACTAGCAGTTCTGAGGGTTAAGTTTTCCACCGCCCCAGCAACCAGAGAGTCTATGTTGTTGTTGTTGTTGTTGTTGTTGTTGTTGTTGTTGTTGTTGTTGTTGGTTGTTTGTTGTTTGTTGTTTGTTGTTTGTTGTTTGTTGTTTGTTGTTTGTTGTTTGTTGTTTGTTGTTTGTTGTTTGTTGTTTGTTGTTTGTTGTTGTTGCTGTTGCTGTTGCTGTTGTTGTTGTTGTTGTTGTTGTTGTTGTTGTTGTTGTTGTTGTTGTTAATGTTAATGTTGTTGGTGTTGTTGTTGCTGGTGGTGGTTGTGGTGTTGTTGGTGTTGTTGGTGTTGTTTTTGGTGTTGTTTTTGGTGTTGTTTTTGGTGTTGTTGTTGGTGTTGTTATTGGCGCTGTCGTTGGCGTTGTCGTTGGTGTTGTCGTTGCTGTTGTCGTTGGTGTTGTCGTTGGTGTTGTCGTTGGTGTTGTCGTTGGTGTTGTCGTTGGTGTTGTCGTTGGTGTTGTGGTTGTTGTTGTTGTTGTTGTTGTTGTTGTGGTTGTTTTTGTTGTTGTTGTTGTCGTCGGCGTCGTCGGCGTCGTCGGCGTCGTCGGCGTCGTCGGCGTCGTCGGCGTCGTCGGCGTCGTCGGCGTCGTCCGTGTTGTCCGTGTTGTCCGTGTTGTCCGTGTTGTTGGTGTTGTTGGTGTTGTTGGTGTTGTTGGTGTTGTTGGTGTTGTTGGTGTTGTTGGTGTTGTCGTCGTTGTCGTCGTCGTCGTCGTCGTCGTTGTCGTCGTCGTCGTCGTCGTCGTCGTCGTCGTTGTCGTCGTCGTCGTGGTTGTTGTTGTTGGTGTTGTTGGTGTTGTTGGTGTTGTTGGTGTTTTTGGGTGTTGGGTATTGGGTGTTGGTTGTTGGTTGTTGGTTGTTGGTTGTTGGTTGTTGGTTGTTGGTTGTTGTTTGTTGTTTGTTGTTTGTTGTTCGTTGTTTGTTGTTGGCTCGGCCGTCGGGGTGTGTCGCGCTCCGACGGCCGATTTTGTGCTGTAAATACCACGTAATTTTGTATCCGCAGCCATTTTTCATTGGGAAACGCAGGGTATTCTTCATGTGGCATAATTTACTGGTATTTGAAATGAATTTGCATCTTTAACGAGAAAAAAACGCAGAAAAGCCCCAGGATTTACACTTTTTCGAGCACAACATCTTATCAAATCTCACAATGGCCATTTTAACCAAAATTGTTTGTTTTTAGGGATCTTTGACGCCCATGCNGTCTCTCGATGTGGCGATCCGCTTATCGTTCACGTACGTGTATCTCCTCACTTGTGCAAATCATCCATGCTGCAATCACTTCGATTCCTCGGATTTTCGGCAATTCTTAGATGCAAATTGGCTATGCTTTCTTTCATATCCAGCTTTGTTCTGTTTGTGTTGTCCCAGGGGTTGGGGGGGGTTTGGGGGGGTGTAATAACGTACTTGGAAGACGTTCTTGATGCTACGCTCATGTAACTTTCGTGTAACTTAGAAGACGTTCTTGATGCTACGCCCATGTCACTTCCGTGTAACTTAGAAGACGCTCTTGACGCTACGCTCATGTAACTTCCGTGTAACTTAGAAGACGCTCTTGACGCTACGCTCATGTAACTTCCGTGTAACTTAGAAGACGCTCTTGATGCTACGCTCTTGACTGATTTCCTNCATGTAACTTCCGTGTAACTTAGAAGACGCTCTTGATGCTACGCTCTTGACTGATTTCCTTGATCAAACGACATTGCATGACCAATTCCACTTATACATCTATCATTTCACCAACTCATTGCGGGGAGACTCAGACATGTAATGATCATGATGATGATGATGATGATGATGATGATGATGATGATGATGTTCAAGTGCAATAAATCGCGACCTACCCCGACGTCCGAGCGTTGTTGTTTGTTGTTTGTTGTTTGTTGTTTGTTGTTTGTTGTTTGTTGTTTGTTGTTTGTTGTTTGTTGTTTGTTGTTTGTTGTTTGTTGTTT
>BGPT01000173.1:176833-324508 GCA_003297045.1 Symbiodinium sp. clade C Y103 | reverse complement strand
AGGGGGCATGGGGGGTTCAGTGTATCCTGGGTGTGGCCGGATGCATTGGACTGCGCCCAAGTTATGGTCAGATACCATAACGGATCCAACCTCCGAATTTACATTTTTAATTATCCGAATTTCCCTTTTAATCATTGACAAGCTTTGTCTGCAACGCTCAAAAAAGAAGGGTGAAGTGAATGTTTATACATATATATATATATATATATATATATCAGCGTCATACAGCATATGGGCATGTCTTTCCATCCTAGTTTAGGATCATTCCCCATCGTTTTTCAATCATCTTCAATCATTTTCCATCCTTTGTTCATCGTCTGTTTATCATGTTTGGTTGTTGTTTTCCATCATTTGTTAAACACGTGTTTCATCATTTTCCATCCCCGGCTCAAATAGAAAACGTGGCTTTCCCTGATTTTCTCGAGGTGAAAAACTCAGTCCCTGGGCTGCAGAACTTTTGCGAACCGGGGCTAGGGGTCGAAACCCTGGTATCCTGGCAGCCACATCAACATAGTCGGGATTTATGGATCATCCCCCCCAGTCATATTGGCATTTCAAAGGTTTTTACCCAAGCCCCTCCAAATATGCTATCATAGGCTTTACCCCATGGGGAAAAGAAGTGAAATCAATTTGTTGATTTGAGGTAGCCCAATTTTGAGAGGCAGTTATTTGATGTTATTTGAAGCATCAGTTTATATCCATTTGTCCAATGAAAACGAAGGTCAGTAGTTGATATAAGGTTGGTAAGCCATTCACAGCACCGTGACACCCGGTAGTTTTCTGGGAATCCAACCTGGCGATGAAAGGCAGATGCAAAAAATAGCACAGGAAGTGAGAAATCCAGCATGTATTCTGATGTCTTAGTCATAATTCAACTATTTTAATTGCAGTTTAATCATTATGTACTCATTATGTACTCATTATGTAATAAATAGATACAAATAGTACAGGCATCATATTTCCAAGTTGCTGCTTGGTCTTAGCCGATTTTACCAAAAAGACCTTGGCCTCAGGTGGTGCTTGGACCTTTAGGAATCTCCAACAAGCACCTGTCCCTGGAGTACCTTGGCGTGATAAATTGGATACATTGGGATGATTGAAATTGACGTGGCTTTTCTGTGATGGATTGAAATCACCACCCAGCTGGTTGTGTAGCTTTATTCTTCGTTAAAAGACAACGCTTTTCCATGTTGTGTCCTCTATCTACAGTGTTTGTTAGATATCTCTTGACCAACAAAGGAGGATAATAGTCCCGGATATCTTACAATGTTGGTACTGTTGTTTGTTGGTTAAAATCATCTGGTACGATACCTTTTGATGATATCTCTTAACATCAATTGGTTGGTATACCCTCCAGTAAATTCACATGACGACCCTGGCATTCATCGGGGTTGGAAGATTGACAGTTTCCACTAAAAAAAATGTGATTTTCAGGGTCAAACTGGAAACCAGAGGGTACCTTTGGCGATTTCTAATGATTTTCCTAAGTCATGGGGGTACCCCCTTTTTTATCATCCATTCTTGTTGAATGGATTTTCCATTATAAAACCACCCAGCTATCAGTTATCTGGTGACTCATCCGATGCGCGCCCCAGGCTGATCCCAGCGGTCGAGGACACTGCAGGGTGGATCATGGTGGTCCCAGTGAGGATATCATGGGCATGTATCCCACATTTCGGGGTCAAATTCCATAGACAACACACATATATAACTGGGGTATGATTTGGGTTAGAAACATGGTAAATTATTGCCCACTTGACAACTTAAATACAAACCCCAATACCCATTTGATATATGTGTCTCAACATTATATGTGCCATGGTCAAAGTCATCATTATTCCCACTTACAATAACAATCTTTGGCATATCAAATTTCAGACAGTCCAAATCCATTATTCATTGGTTCAATCATGTTCAATCCCCTTTTTTTTCGCCATGTTTGATGCTTAACCGATTAATTCAGTAATACATCCCAAGTATATCCCAGTTAAATCCCATTATTGAGACATACCAAAGAAGTTCTGTGGTGTTTTTTTATCTTTCGGACACGCTTCTCAAAGCGTTTTCACTCCAGGAGCCTAAGGAAGCTGAGACGGCGACAAAGGCTTGTCGTTGGGATGGCAAGATCCTCGAGTTTTCTCATGATTTCTGATGATAATTCGATTCATAGGGGATATGTCACATCAATTCACATCAAATATTGTATCCCAATTGTCTGATTTTGGCAAGTGCCAGTTCACTGGCAGACTGGGGTGTCAAAATGCTTCGGTTGCCATTTTGAAAATTATTGGGAAGGGGTTGGCCAAATATTTTGACCCTTGACCATTTTGGCGCATGGCCTTGTTCAGGGGCCCAAGTTGAACCCTTGTATTCGCGTTTTTCTTAAGTGTAAAATCCAAGTTTTTGTTTAATAGATCCACTGTTCTGTTGGTTCAATGCCCATGTTTGTTGGTCAAACCACAATTACTGTTCGTTCAATCCGCATTTGTCTTAGTTACTGTACATAATTCAAAATCTCCAATTGAGACTGCTTTGATGGCTAAATCCCCTTGGGTAAAATCCCATTCTTGGTTGGTTCAATCTACATCTTGGTAGATGGAATCCGTTTTTTTTGGTTGGTGATAGCCCCAGTTTGGTCCGTTGAATCCCAATATTTGCTCGTTGCATCATGTATCTCAAATTGCGCGGCTTGAGGATGATCCCCGATGTCTGAAAAAACATGGCTTGCTGGAGATTTTCCCAATTTAGTTCCATGATTCCCGAGCAAGACTAAAGCGCCAATTCATTGTAGGGGATTTCCATGGATTTCCAAGCTAGCCAAATTTGAGGGTAACCATGCAAATTACTGTTTGACAAAAACTAGACTCCACGTGCCAAAGACGGAGTGAGTAACCATCCAGATTTTCCATTAACAACTGATCCCATGGCCCTAAAATTAAATCACCTCCTAAACCGTGGTTTTTCCTGTGGAATATTTAAGTCACTAGGGGGAAGGGATTAACCATCAACCAACCATCAGTTCTCAAATATTTCCCCATGTTCTTGATAAACCCTCGGTTTTAATTCCCATCATATAAATGTTCCCTTTAGATAATTAGTGGAGATTCTGTTTGGAGGATAAGAAGCTACTGATTATATAATTGGCCATTCCCACTGATTCATCCCTGAACGTGCAATTTTTTGTTGAACAAAATCGACTTCACCAGTCAAATAACCAAGACTTAGAATCGAGATTTTCCATCAACGCTAACCATGAGTAAGCAACCCATTTACAGATTATTTTCCGATTAAGGTAGATGTGTGTATATACATACCCATTTGCAGATGATGTTACCGTAAAGTTTCCCATACGTTTTACCATTTTTTGGTTGATTAAAATACATGGTAAATGGAGACATTAACCCCATTTCCCATACGTTTTACCTATCTTTCCCATGTATTTTTTCCATCTTGTTCCCATGAATGAAAAAAACATATCCCCATTCTTATTTTTTTGGTGATTTCGAAATATCCCAACATTCCCAATTTCCCATGAATTTTCCCGTGACATTTCCCATGCTGCCATCATTTCCCAATATCATGGGCGGCTTAGCCCCGACAGGCAGCGCCTCGTCTGGGACTTCGAGATACTTCTTCCAATGGCACGGGCTTGGCGCCCCCCGGGTGCGCGCGGCAGGGAGGGGCCCGGTGGGGCGCCATGGGGCGTTCAACATTCAAACAATGGGGGAGTTCACTAAGAGATGGAGATATACCTTAAAAACCTATGGTGAATATGTGGAATAAGGAGAATCATAGAGATATATGTCTTATAAAATGTTCGACATTTATGGCAATATTGTGGGTATATAATCTGATATACACGGGATAAGTATTGATAAACTAGGATATGAACGAGATAGAACCAACCAGAGATGAGATATATGTAACCAACCACAAATTGTGATTTGATCAACAGAACTTGTGGCTGAACCAAAGGTAACTGAGGATTTCACCAGCTTAAAATCATTGGGATTTTTTTGTGACACGGGGATCTAACCAACGATGGGAAACGCAACAAACGATTGGGTATAAAATGGTATAAACATATGTACCCTCCGGGAATCAAACATGGCTAGCTTGGACACCTTTTATGAATGAAGTCTTTGGATTGGAAAATCATTTGTATTTGGTCGATTGTCCATTGCCATGTTTGACTACTGGAGAGTATACATGCATAAAGCAACAAACATTGGGGTAATTTTCAGGAATGCTGACCGGTTTCCAGAATTGGCACGTAAGTGGTTTATTGCCATCATGGGGACATCAGCAGATGCTTTCTCGATACAGGGTAAGCCTTGGTTGAGTAGGTTCCTACATTAAGTTTTGCTAGCAATGAGGTAATATTTCATACCCAGAAAAAGGAACTGTTCTGTGATTGGTATCCACGATTGGTCATCTTGTGAGAGGGGGCATTTCATAACTCTGAAATTGTGCGTGGAATTCCCTTAAAATATGGGTTTGGGCGTTGATTTTGGTCATTGGAAACTGTTTCTAGAGTCTTGTGCAAATTGTACGAGGATGTCGGAGGTTTGCAAGACTTGTCAAATTTCCTATGCTTTCGCTGACTGGATCGATTTTTGGACTTGAGGGCACCTAGACGAGGGTTTCCGAGGAAAACCAGTCCCTTGAAATTCACCATCTGCGGATATTGATGGTGAAGTGGGACATACTGTGGATGGAAGAAATCCTGCACCACCTTGGATGATCGAAGCCCTATAAATAGTGGGGTAAACCACCTATCAACTGGTGCAGGATTTTGCAACCATCCACTGTATCAATGGTGAAGTGGGACATATGGATATCCCCCTGCGATTTGATGTTCGGAAGGATGTGAGGATTCATTGATGAGCCAGTTCTTGACGTATGGTGACTGTGACCTTCATTGATGCCAGCGGATTGGTGCAGGGGAATCCTGAGAAGAATCGCCAAGAACGAACTGATTCCAGTGGAGGACCAGGGAAAGGGTTGGGTGTGGATGGGAAAGCAAGCTAAATGATTTCAAAGAGCTGCCAAGTAATCTGGATCGGCAATGGACCCCAGATTTGAAATGATTTGGAAAGGAAAATGATGATAGTGTAGAAATGAATGAGTTTCGCACTGTAAGTGGTGATCAAGCAATTTCCTATGATTTCTTGGGGTTCATACACCAGACATGAGGACATCCAATTCCATCCAATTCCAGTATTTGGGTTGTTTTCCCCTGCCAACCTCAACCAGTGGTTCTGTGTTCTTGCGCAAGTGTGCAAGACGTGATCTGGTGAATACAGTAAAGGTGAATACAATGATACAACAAAGCAACATCTCAAGTTGTTGGAATAACACGGATCATCCCATCCTCCTAATATAAGATGCCCCACAGAAACCATTGTGAAGTAGGGTATGAAAACGTATTTGGGACCTTGGTTTATGGCGAGTGTATTCATGTGTATTCTGGAGGCGGGATGGGATCAAATCACCATCTTGTTTAATGGGATCTATGAAGCTGATTTGTCATTAAAAATCATAGGCAGACTGATGATTCTCCAGTCATCCAACGTGGCTGGAACATCCTCCCTATACTTCTCTACAGATGATTTCTCAATAGTCCAATGGAGATGATTTTCAAATTCGTTTCATCATTCCGATTTCTATTTCTTGGGTCATTTACCATCTTGTAGATGATGACACCACCGGGGATTTTCTTGGGGCGCAAGACTGCCACCTCAAATAACGCTGGAAGTCTTCGCCGGCGAAGCTAGGATGGCTCTGTCATCGTTCTGCCCATGCGATTGAGGTGCTGCCGCGGAACCCGCATGCGCGAAGAACTTGCGATTTTTTGGATGTGAATAACCAGCAAATTGTGGAGGGTGATTAAAATTGATGGGTATTCAACGTGGATTGACTGGGTATTAGACTATGGACTACACAATTGTAACTCATTATGATCTGTAATCAATGTACTTGTTTGTACCCCCAAGCAATTTGAAATGAACAATAGACCATTTGAAGACAGAATAACATTGAGATCCATTTTGAGAAATGCCCAACTGAATTTAATTGCCATATGCTCAATGCATGGGTATGTACCTAAATGTTGGTGGATAAAGCATCTTTACACAGAACAACATAAGAGATAGGTAAACAACTCCGGGTGACTGTTGCTGTCAATAATACAGACTTCCCGGCTGAGCAGAACACCTTAGAACCCAAAAATTGGCTCGTGATTTTGTCTCGGAAACCATTCAATGATTCAACTTTGGAGATAATCCCATCCCCAATATATAAAAAAAAACCAGTAGGACCCCAAGATGGATCCAGTACTAAAACCCGGAGTATCGAACATAAGGGGTAAGGGATGACAAGAATTTTGACTCATCTTCTGCTTAGGGTCTGATCAATTGAATGTGTTTCACCAGCGACTGAAACAGTTTTTGTTCATCCTTTTGGTCCACGAAACTACTACCCCAGGACCCCCTCTACCCTCTGGTAAACTAACATAGCCATTGAAAATGGCCATTTATAGTGGATTTTCCCATTAAAAGTGGTGATTTTCCATAACTATGTTAGTTTAACAGAGGGTACCGTGAGCCACTGTTTCTAGGATTGAAACGAGATCATTGTTGATCAACATCCCCCCTTGTTGGTTGCACACGATTTCATACTGTTTGGGTTTCCCTGTCATCCCCAAGCCCACGGAATCTTCACGACCAGAAGGGCACAATCATTTATTTCCGGTTGGAAATCTAGTTCCATGTGATCCAGGAATTCTCATGCTGTTGGTTTGTATATCCCTCTCATATTCACCAATACCGCGATATCGTGTTGGTTTTCGTGTTGCTTCTGAATCCATTATATAAATGCCAGCCCACTCCAATTTTTAGAGATCCACGAATTCCGAAAACCAGGCTCTTGGGATCTCTTGGGGGTGTTCAACACTACAAAGGGATGATCTTAACCAGCAATGTCCCACAGGCGTGGCGATCCCAACGGCGACAGCAGCCGGGCGTGGTTCTCCATCCACATAGGCGCTGTTCGAAACGTGGCGAAACGCACGGATCATCTGAGTACTGAAGCTCTCTCCAAAACACAGAGAGATGATAAGAGATGTTGGGTTTCTGAGTTTCATTGAATCAGATGTTGTTGTTCAACGTCAAACCCAACCAGATGTGGCTTATGTGGCTTCTTGTGAACACGTCTTTCATTCCTTTAAAGATCGCATCAATCCACAAAAGATACCCCCTACAGTAGGTCCTCCAGGAAAATCTGGAAAAACATGGGAACCTCCACCATCTTTTTGGTTTTTCTTGCTACATTGGAGGCTAAATCCACCATGGCCTCCGATTCCCCGGGGTGGGAGTTCCAGGAAAGCAGCCGCTGCCCAAGCAGCCACCGGCCCGACCGGAGATCCTGGAGTCGGAGGGGACTCCGGACCGGGAGCCCAGGGCATCCAGATTCTCCCTTGAGTCGATCCAAATTGATTGATGGATTATTTGTTCGGAGAACTGCCCTTGGGTCGGGGATTTGGAGCTATGCACAGCCATTGCTTCGTGGACTTTCCATTCATCCCGCTCTGATGAATCCCTTCCCCCTTTTTTTGAACACCCCCAAACGTAACCGTGGTCAATGTTTGGGTTAAAAGTACGAATCTTTTGCGGGTGAAACGAATCCTTTTGGGTTAGAAACAGATCCATTTTTTTTGGTTTGAAATCCAAGTTGTGGTTCGCGGTAGGGGTTAAAAAACACTTCTTTAGGAGCGACCGTGGGTTTGGGAGCGCCATACTCCGAGCCCCTCAGGCTCCTCCAGGAGAGCTGGTGATTGTGAAGGACTGGAGCGGCAGGGTGTTATCAGCAAGTGACCCCCAATTGTGGCTGGGCCATAGAGCAAACAAAGGATGGAAGGGAAACTTGGAAAAAGATGAAGAGTTGAAGGGGATGGATCAAGTTATGAAATGCCATATGATTGGGGGGTGAACATCCAATAAATCCATGCTATTTTGGGGTGAACAGAAAGGTATCAGGGTGCTATGACTTGTACCCATAGCATGAGGTTAATCTATTAATCAACAAAAAGTGGTGATAGAGTGGATGGAAGAAATCCTGCACCAGTTGATAGGTGGTTTATCCCATTATTTATAGGGTTTCAACCATCCTTTTGGCGGTGCAGGATTTTGCAACCATCAACAGTATGGTGAAGAAAATGGAGACCATCATCATGGACATGAAAATCCCCAGCATGAAACCATGCAAAGAGCTTTCTATGCCGGGCTCTTGCCATTGATTTCCTCCTAAGGCAATCAACAAAGATGGCCAACAACAGGTGAGCCAATACAGGCTGTATCACAGGCCTCATGGGACAGTCTCCCCAATGGAGCCGCCGGAAGGAAGCCGATGGAGCAATGGAAGTGGAGAAGAAAGAGGAGGAAGAGGAAGAGAAGGTGAAGGACATCCTCAGTTTTGTTTTAATGCTGACAGCTTGGGATACCCTCTGGTAAACTAACATAACTATGGAAAATCACCATTTTTAATGGGAAAATCCACTATAAAGGTTTTCAGTAGCTATGTTAGTTTACCAGAGGGTATGTAACTTTAAACATAGCGGTGTTCACCAAGCGAACTGCGGATGTGTGTTGGGATGTCTCTATTTTCTAGCTATGAACATGCTGATCATTCACCCTAGATGGTGGATTGGTACATCATGTTGCCCAGACAGATTGCGAGCCCAAAGATTGTGCAGATGGGTTCGGAAATGATCCTCTGGCTAGACCTGGGAGCAATCTGAGTGCTCAACTCAATGGGATTGCCTACTAAAAGTGATCAAAATCCGTGGTCGCCACCGTTACTTCCATTTCTACCAGTATCTCTGGCTACTACTTTGCTCAAGCGTTCCCTCCTACCTTTCTGGAAGAACATCTCTCAGCAGTTCTCATTGACTCCATCAGGTGTACCATGAAGCAAATGCGCGCAAATGTTCAATCAAAAGACACTCAACTTCCCAATAGCGACATGAAACTCTCACTTCTCACAGATTCTCTCCCCGCTAAAATCATCCAGACTTCTCAGATCTGCCACGTAAAACGGCACTTTTGCAGCTTTGACATGTTGTCAAATCTCGACATTTCCGTCGATTTCCATAGATATGTTCCACATTTTTCACATCACCCCGGCCTTCCCCGGGCAACTCACACGCCCGCCATGGACGATATGCTGAGCTTCGCCTGTCTGCTGTCCTTCTCGCACCGTTGCTGCGGCGCCCTGCGCGGCACCAACCGACAGCTCTTAGTGGCGCTGGCGGAGAGGACCACGGAGCTGCGGGTAGCACCGGAGCGCCCCTGGCGGCACGTGGTGATGGTTGGGGGGTGGTTGGAATGGACCAGCCTGGGGGGTTAGAGATTTCTATGGTGAGAAACTAGTGAGAGACCATGGGAAGAACTCACCTTAGGGTGATGTTCGATGGTTATAACATGTTATAACATGTTATAACATGTTATAACATGTTATAACTTATAGCATGTAAATGGATGTAAATGGTTAGTACCTGGGGATATCAACCAGTTAATGTATCATAATTATGTTATATATACGTAGGATAAGCCCACTGAATGGGGACATACTGCTGAGATTATTGACTTATTAACCACTTACGATTCGCGGGATGATCCTCCAAGTACTTGGGGGTGCCACGGGTTAATTCTATGCTTAGAACCATTAGAACATAACCCCTTTAGCTATGGATGTCTCCACTTAACTAAAGGTGGTTAAGCCATTCATCTGGATGAATTATTGATGACCTCAGGTCGTGACGTCAGTGGAATGATGAGAACAGGATTCCGGGAATCATCCCTACCCCAAGGTGACAACAGCTATTTTCAACTTGGTGACTGATTGTAATTCAGCCAGCTTCATGTTGGGGATTGGATAATGTTGGATATACCATCAGATCCATCAGAAATATGGTTTGATCATGGTTGATATGGGTCGGAGATGGGTACCCTCTATCAGCTCCATGGATTCCTGGAACATTTTCCATTTTGTTCGATGATTTCCCGATTTGAAAAAACTAAATGCGAATTGTGTTTGGGGATTTCTGAGCCATGTTTGATTACCGGAGGGTAAGTTTGATCCGATCATCAAAATGAACAATTGGGGACATGATGTGTTTGTGTGATGAGGATTGGATATCCATGGCTTGTGGATGGTTCTGACGAATGGCCATCGATAATCATGGGATGGGGATGGGGGTTCCAGTTTCTTGGGGGTTGGGGGGGCTGGGATCTGCCGGATGCTGTGCCAAGGTGTCCAGGTGTCAGGGAGGAAGCATGGCATCAGCTTGTGGTCCTTCTTAAGGCTGGGAAGTTCGGGAAAATCTGTTCGGGAAATCTCCAGATAAAATGGAAACATTGAAATAAAACTGGGGCTTCATTGGGATTGATTGGGATCAAATGGGATCTAGCCTCCCCCAAATCAACATAGTGGAAAGTAGTCTTTCGGTCCACTATTTGGCAGGGTGAGTTTCATGGGATTGAATAGGGGGATACTATGGGATATATAACCAACCTGAACTATTTGGGTGTGTCTTGGTGTGTCTGAAAATGGTGGTTTTCCCTCTCAATGGCTAATTTATGCTAATTTAATCTAATTTATAGGAAACATGATGATTAGCCACTAGATTTAGGGTGCTCTATTTTCAGACAAGCCCATAATCAGCCCATATTTGATTATTTGGTGGTAGAACCAATGCAGTTTCCGGCTCCGATTTTCCCTGAAACCAACCCGTTGATTGCAAGGTCTTTTAGCTTCGAGTACTGCAAGTACAATTCGGATACCAAAGCCATACCTCCAAACAATCGACCCTGGGCGCTGGAACATATCCAGCCAAAATTCCTACAGCGCTTGGATCACTGCCGCACTGTTCAGTTTTGTTGCTCTGTTACTTCCGTTCTTGTTCAACCTCTTGTTGGGTGGTTGACATGTCCGTTTTTCCTGGTGTCGGATACGTGTCAACATCTACATCTCTGGATCGTGGATATTAACATTTTGTGATCTTAACATTACTGTAAACCATTTCATTTTTGGGCCCATAGTTGCTATGATTTACACATATGATTCGTTAAATCTCAGCGTTTTGTGGCAGATAATTGACTCATTAGTGACTTAATCCATCCCCAAATTGCTGGATGAATAGATCGCCATTATTGCTGGTGGCTCCCCATTTTGTTGATGAAAATTGCTGGTTGAATGACATTCTTTGCTGGTTCAATAATGTAATAATGTTCAACCACTACTTTTGTTGGTCCTAGACTGGTCTAAATCCACATTGTTCAACGACTAGATCATCATTTCTTCTGAGTTCAATTTCCAAATTTCATCATGTTTGACTGGGTAAATGTCAATTCATATTTCTTTTGTTTCAACGTGGTTCTATCGCGTCATCTCGCAGCTTTTTTACCAATTCCCCCCAAATCTGGGGTGGCCAGGGAGCAACGGATTTTCCCTCTTGCGATCAAATGTGGCTTGCTGGAATATCCATTATTTGCCGATGATCGTCCCAGCTGTAAACCTCTGTTTAGTTTGGGGATTTCCCAGCTAGCCATGCTTTGATTCCAAAAGGTACCTATGACATTCCCAAATATGGTGATGATATTCCCATGATATCTGAGATATACCCATTGCTTTTATCCCATTTTCATCTATTCATCCAGGGAATTTCATGGGATTTAAGAGGAAGATAACATGATCTTCCCATGCTATTCCCCATGAATAATGATCATATTGCCAGATATCATTAAATTCCCATTTACATTCCCAAATATGGTGATGAAGTTCCCTATGATCATTATGATCTTCCCATGATCTTCATCCACCTCAGATGTGGCCCTTGCGAGGCCCTGCCGAATTTGCGTCACTTGGATCTCCGTGGTGTTGGAATCAGCGCCGAAGGCTTGACCGAGCTCCGGTGCCTTCGGCGGCGGCTTCGGGGGCTCCCGGGGGTGAGGATGGTGAGGATGGTCGCGTTTCTTTCAGAGGGGTTCTCCCCGAAAATTGGGAAATTCTAGGCACACAACTCCTAACTCATCAGGACGGGCATGTCCTCCTTTTCTCTTGGCACAAAGGGCTGTACGGACGCCCGGTTGATCACATGAAATGTGAAGAAATGTGAGACAAAATGGGCACTTCTTGATTGTGCGTGTCATCCCTGTAAAATCTCAGTGCACTCCCCCTTTTGAGGCACTCAAAACAGGATGACCTGGCCCAAGCCCTTGAATTAGGCTACACGAAGATGGATGGTGTAGCCAGTCCAAGTTTCATCCAGATACGGCCCCTTTCTGCCACGTCTCTGGCTGCACACGACAGCCTTCTGGTTCAGCAGCAGATAGGCCACGGTCAGCTGCATCATGCAGTAGGCCTTTCGTTCCTCTGGATTTTCGTCCTCAAAGTCATAGATCTTCTGCCTGGGCGTGGAGGGGATTCGAACCACCGCAGTGACCTCCTTGGTCAGATTGAACTCCTTGGTGACATCGGGGGCTCGGCCAGCTGGCCTTTGAATCACCAAGTTCCAAAGCTCATCAGAGCGTTCCAAGGGCCAATACCCTCCCGCAATCCCAATCTCGTTGATGAAGTTCTCCATCGTACGAACTGCGGGACAGAACCACTGTCTCTCAGCCAAGTAGAAGTCTGGGAATGCACCCCTTGGTCCATGGCCAGTTTCCCCACATAGCGCCAAGAACCCAGTAGCCGTTGGCGGAATTGGCTTTGAGCTTCGTCTTCGCTTCAAACTCTCGGCCAAACTGTGCTTTCCACTGGGGCTCTTCGCAATGCAGCTGGACGGCCACGTAGTCATTCTTTGAGGCGTCTCTGATGTCAGGAATGTCGAAGATGGCTCGGTCATAGAGCTCGACATGGATGTAGGATTTGATGGATCCCCCGGCAGGGAGGCAGATCGGTCTCCCTCGTCATGAGGGTTCCCGCAGCCCTCAACCCGCCTATTTTCAAAGGGTGACCCTCTGGTAGCGGAGCTCCCCCCACTCTGATCTCTGGTAGCGGAGCTTCCCCTCCTCTGTGTCCTCTCATTGGTAGTGGAGCTGACTCCCTCTGGAACTGGAGGTGTTTGAGGTCTTTGACGTAAGAGATCCTCAGCTGGAACTCTCGTGCTCCTCGGGTTGATGTCCACGCCCTCCTCAGTGATGTAGTTCGATCCAAGTCTCAAACTCCGGATGGCGCTTGGTGGGAAGAGAGCGTCCTCAACTGGCCCCTCAATCCCTGTGCTTCCAAACCCCAGTCGTCCTCTCGAAGTTTCTGAAAGGCTCTCCACCTGGCTGACTTCGACCTCCATCACTTTCTCGACGATGAGCTGAGCGATGCGATCCCCTTGACGCACCCAAAACTCACGACCGGACAGGTTTCGAATCAGCACTTTGACCTCTCCTCTGAAGTCCCTATCGATCACCCCAGCACTCACTTCGATGCCATGAGCTGCAAGTCCAGATCTTGAAGCGATCCTTCCATAGGTTCCCCTTGGAAGTTCCACCGCCAATCCTGTTTTGATGAGTTGATGTTCTCCGGGGGCAACTCGATACTCCTGAGTTGAGCAAAGGTCCAATCCAGCTGATCCTGAAGTTCCCCTGGTTGGCAGAGACGCTGCATCGTTCAGCAACTTCACCTTGAGCTCCTCTCGGGGGCAAAACCAGGATCTCAGCTTTGGCAGTCCAAACCTCGTGATGAGGTCTCCAATGATCAGCACTGCCACAACAAAAATCGTCAGAACAGTGCCCAGGCTCCAGCCATCGTCGTCCTCAGAACTCAACGTCTCAGCAGCTTCAACTGGTGTCATCATCAGGGTTGAAGCGATGATCAACAGACTGACACTGTCTTGAAGTCGTCTCACATGAGACCCTTCTCCACCATCAACTCGAAGAGCGTTCATTTGAATGACCTCAGGCTTTTCCACCATCATCCCCAAGGCCTGGATGAAACGCTTGAGAGGGGTACCCAGAAGCTGTTTGGTCATTCCATCAGCTACCAAAGCCTTTCCTGGCTGGTGCTCCAACGTGGTCTCCCCCCTTTCTATGGCTTCATGCAAGCCCTGAGCTCTGATCCGANTACCAAAGCCTTTCCTGGCTGGTGCTCCAACGTGGTCTCCCCCCTTTCTATGGCTTCATGCAAGCCCTGAGCTCTGATCCGAAGATGGCGAGTGCGCCAACTGCCCGTAGTTCCCAGAGCAATGCTGATACCGGCAGTGGAGTCTGAGAACATTCGACCCTCAGTTGGAGTCTGTTGGATCATATCCACAATGGATTTGATGCACCTCATAGCTGTCAGTCCCTCCAACATCGCCATCAGCTCTGCTTCTGCAGTGGAGAGCGTCACAAAGCTCTGCCTTCCAGTATGCCAGAAAACTGGTGATCCTGCAAAGAATCCCACCACTCCTGAGGTGCTTCTCAAGTTGGCCGAGGCAAAGGAGGCATCGGTGTAGACCTCGACAAGGTTGGGGTGTCGTGGTCGACTTTGAGTTCCTTCGACACCGAAGTCACCTTCTTGGAGAGGATGGTACTCCAAAGCCAATCCTGGGCAAGTTCGAAGATATGCCCTNGTGTCGTGGTCGACTTTGAGTTCCTTCGACACCGAAGTCACCTTCTTGGAGAGGATGGTACTCCAAAGCCAATCCTGGGCAAGTTCGAAGATATGCCCTCACTTCACGGCCGATGTCAGCCACACCCTTGGGGCGTTTCGTCGCATATTGCGACATCACACTGACAGCCAGAGCCACATCTGGTCTCGTCCTCCCTGCGATCCACAGTAATTCTCCTGTTTGTTTTTGAGCTTCTCGTACTGCAGCTGGATCCACCTCCGATTCTTCATCAGGAACTTTGACATGAGAAAGTCCAGATCCTCTTTCACCTGGGTATTTTTCAAGAAGGCTTTGAATGAAGGACTCCTGATGCAATCGGTATGTGTCGCCCTTGCGCTCCAGTTCCATCCCCAAGAACCGTACCGATGGGCCATTTGAAGTCACCCACTCTGGCTCTCCAATTTCCCATTCTTGGGCCACCCGATCACAGAATCCTTGTAGTGCAGCCTCTTCACCCACCGCCAGAACATCATCAACATAGGTCACGAAGTATCCTGCTACCTCAGCTGCAGGAGTGACCTTAGGTGTGGAGGCAGATCGGTCTCCCAATTCCTCAGGGTTCCCGCAGGTCAACACACCGTTGGGATTTCACGATCCTCCAGATGTCCTGATCTCCAGTGGATTCCACTGCATACTGAATGCCCTCCTTCTCGTAGGTGAACTTTGAGACCTTCTCATTTCGAAACTGGGTCCACTCCTTTGGGCTGGTTGTTAGCCCGTAGAGCGCTCGATCCACGAGCCATAGGTCCCCAGCCTTCACCACTCCTGCCATGACGAAGATCTGAGGTGGTTGTACTACTACAACCTCTCGAGAGTGATCTCTTGGTGCTCTGAGAAAGGCTGTCTTCACATCTAGGGTCACTGCGGACCAGCGCTCTAAAGCGCCCTTTTTGAGAAGGCATCTCACCTCCGTGGCCCCTGTTCCACCTGCATAGGTGTCTGTCAGTGCCCTCNTGCGGACCAGCGCTCTAAAGCGCCCTTTTTGAGAAGGCATCTCACCTCCGTGGCCCCTGTTCCACCTGCATAGGTGTCTGTCAGTGCCCTCTGGCTCATGTAGTTGCCGCAAGCACAAGCTCGGCACTTCCTCTTTCCACTTCCAGCCTTCCTCGAAAAGATGGCCTTTCCAGGGATACGTTCGAAAAGGATCCCCTTCTCTTCTGCTCCTCTGCGCAGCTCCTCAGCTTCTGCTGCTGAGATGACTCTCACAGCTCCAGTCTCCTCTGTGAGTGACTTGAACTCACTCATCATACTGTCCTTCCATGACTCCAGCTCTGCTCGGACCTCTGCCAGAGAGTACATCCTGGTCTGAAGAAAGACCTGTTGAGCTTCCGTCTCTTTCTCGATCTCTTCCGTGTTGACTTCCTGCCAGACCTTCTCATGGTCATCTAGGCGTTCAGCCAACTCTTCCACATCTGCCAGTAGTGCTCGGATGAATCGATCAGAGCCATCTTGATCGGTCTCAACAGTCCCTTCGGTGTGGTCCGTCACCGCTAGATCTTGAAGATCCAACTCCTCCATCAGCAGCTGAAGTCCCCGAAGTCTTCGGATTTCTGCCTCTCTGACTGGAATCTGTTCATCTTTGGTAGTTGAGAAAGCTCGGAGAGAACTGAGCATCGGAGTCTTCCCAGTGATCCTCCGCCGTACTCCATGTTCATGAAGGCTGCCAAGCTCAACGGCTTCCAACTGAGCCTCTGGTGGTGGTCCCTCCGCCACAACCACATCTGACGAGTGGAAGTACTTTCCGTCCTCCCCTTTCACATAGTAACCAGGCATAGATGCCGACATAGCCACATCAGGGCCCATGATCGTCACTTTCCTCCTTGACATCTTCCAGTCCTGGTACTTCTCGTTCCAGATCTTTTGGGTGGCATAGGCTTCTCGTCCAAATTGGAGAAGAGCTCTAGTTGGACAACCCAGCCCCTCCAGTTGTTTCCTCATTCTCCTCTCTGCAGCATGTCGTGCTGCCAGTGGCCACAAGTTGGCATCGAACTTGGTCTCCTTCAAGAGCGTCCTGATCTGCTTCTTGATCATACCGATCTCACTTTCTGCCCTTCCATTGGACTTGAATGAGTCCCCATCGGTGTAGGTCCGATAGATCTTTCGATCCTCTGTCCATTTCCTGATGGCCTTGGATCTCAATTCANCGCAGTCGAGCATGCATCCTCGAAAGGCCAGAGATGACAGCTGGACCACTTCGATCAGGAAGGATCTCGACCAGCGTGATGTGGCGAACTGCAAAGTTCTCTTCAGCCTCAATTCGCTCCTTCCACTTTTCTGCATCATCATTCTTCTCATCCTTTGGGGAGTATGCCGTGGGATCTTCCTCCTCAGCTAAAGGATCGACCTCTCCAGCACCAGTTTCGACTGACTCTTGAGGATCCTCAGCTGGATCTTGATTGGGTGGATCTTCACAGTCATCAAAGATCCCACCCTCCACCCTGGCGGGGTCAGATCGGCTGGCCTCTCCTCCAGGCCTTCCGCAGCCCTCTCCGCCGGTGGACTCCTCTTGAGCAGGGTCAGATCGGCTGGCCTCTCCTCCAGGCCTTCCGCAGCCCTCACCGCTCCTGCCATATTCCTGGACGGGGGCAGATCGGCTGGCCTCTCCTCCAGGCCTTCCGCAGCCCACACCGTCAGTGGCAGTTTCTTCCTCCTTCAAGTGGAGTGCTCTCCCTTCCTTTGAGATTGGCACTGTGAATGTCCCAAGTAGCATATATCTCCCTTGACCCAATTGATCCTCCCCCTTTTTGAAGGGTCCAGCCAGATCCACTGACAAAGTGTATGAATCTGGAGTCACCACCCGTCGATGATGTCTTGACTGGCCGCAAGCCTCCAAGCAGGTTCGGCATCCTCGATAGTAGGGCTGATGGTCGTTCAGCAGATGCTGCTTCCACTCCTCAAGTGTCAACTTCCGCAGGTGACCATCNAGCCTCCAAGCAGGTTCGGCATCCTCGATAGTAGGGCTGATGGTCGTTCAGCAGATGCTGCTTCCACTCCTCAAGTGTCAACTTCCGCAGGTGACCATCTAACTCCCTCTTCAACGCAGTCACTAGGGCCATTTTCAACCCTGGGGCCCAGCTCGCCCAAGTTCGTGACAACTGCACTTTCTCCTCAATGGTCATGGGCTGCTGGTGGCCTTCCCGGGATGATCCAGGTCCCCGAACTTCTGATAGCTCTCGAAGTCCACACAAGTTCCCTCCCAGGGTTGTGGGTTTTCGTCGGCTATGTCCCATTGGACCCTGATCGAAGCTCACTTCTTCGAACCGGTTCTCCTCCTTGATGCGCTGCCATTCCGGTGTTGCCCACAAGGATGGGAAGCGCTGCTTTGAGATCTCATCGATGCTCAGATACTTCTCCGGATCCTCAGGCTGCTCTTGGACATAGATCGTCTTCCTGGGGTACCTCGCCTGTTTGGCTCTGTGGTACAGATAGTACTGCCTCAGCCAGAGGATGGTGTCATCGTGCACCTTCTTGAGCAGCACCTCATCCAATCCTTGAAGTCCAAACCGTTCTGGTCCAAGTCTGGATCGTAGTGGTGGAGGTCCAGGCTGTCGATACCTCAATCTAGATACCGTCCGGCATGGCGGTCCTCCCAGAACTGCTTCCAAAGNTCCAAGTCTGGATCGTAGTGGTGGAGGTCCAGGCTGTCGATACCTCAATCTAGATACCGTCCGGCATGGCGGTCCTCCCAGAACTGCTTCCAAAGTGCCTCCATCGGCCACTTCCAACAGGTAGTCATAGACGTCATCCCTCAAGAGATTCTGACGTCGATCGATTTCGACATCCACACATAGGACTTCACGGTCCTCCCGACCAAGCTCCTTCTTCCAAAACTGATCTGTCTTCCCACTGAACAGATGAATGACCACTTGTGCAGCTCTTCGAATCCTCCTCCGGGTCCTCCGATTCCATGGAAGCTCCTCTGCATTCCACTGCCGCTTGGGGAGAATTCTTTCCAAGATCTCCTCTGGCACCTCAGGGAACATAGTTCGAAGTTCCTTCAGCTCCTTGACAGTTGACCCATCCAGGTCTCCAGGATTCCCATCTCCTCTCAGCACTGCCAACCGAGCCCTNCTCAGGGAACATAGTTCGAAGTTCCTTCAGCTCCTTGACAGTTGACCCATCCAGGTCTCCAGGATTCCCATCTCCTCTCAGCACTGCCAACCGAGCCCTCCTTTGAATGAAGTGCCGTTCGACCTCTTTGATGAGCTCCAACCCCAAGTCCTCATCCACAGTGGGGCATCCGCTTTCCAGCATGGTATCCAACACACATCCATTGGGGTCTGTGAGCTCGAACTTGGTCCCTTCCCAGTGGATACAGTAGCCGATCTCTGCCAAGACTCCCAAAGGTACGATAGACTGAACCTTGGTGGCCGATAGAAGAGTCTTCGACCATGGAAGCTGCCGGAGAGTCACTGATCCTTGTGCCAACTCAACCTGCACCTCTGTAGCTGACNGACTGAACCTTGGTGGCCGATAGAAGAGTCTTCGACCATGGAAGCTGCCGGAGAGTCACTGATCCTTGTGCCAACTCAACCTGCACCTCTGTAGCTGACTCGAACTCCTTCAAATCCTTGGCAACTCGCAGAGCATGAGTGGCACCACCATCCAACAGTGCTCGTCCTTTGGCTTGAACTTCCAGTGAACTGATCCTCATTGATCGAACTGCGGGAAGCTTCAACGACTTCAGCAAAGATGTCGCTTCCCTCAACAGCTCCTGAGCTGGAGCGGCAGCACTGGTTGAAGCTGCCTTGACATCAGCCTCCTCCTTCTTGACTGCCTCTTCATTCTCAGTCTTCTCAGATTTTTTCAAGGTTGGAGTTGGGTCGCTCTGCTTCCCCTTCTCTCCTCCCTTCTTCCCTTTTCCTCCTGAATCCGAAGATCCACCATTGGTCCCTGCTCCAGAGCTCCCACTGTTGCCGGAGATGGCCTTCACAGTGCAGTCCCGTTTCTGATGCTTTGTAGAACTGCACGTCCAGCACCTGGGTTGGCTTCGGTCCACAGTCGACCAATCATGGACATATGAACAGTCTTGGCCCTTCTNTAGAACTGCACGTCCAGCACCTGGGTTGGCTTCGGTCCACAGTCGACCAATCATGGACATATGAACAGTCTTGGCCCTTCTTGCATCCATCCTCCGTTCCAAAGAACTTACAAGCTGGCCCTTTCCCTGTTCTCTCTGGAGTCTTTCCCTTCCCATCACCCTTCTTCTGAGGTGGTTCCGGTGCTCCTCCATCCATCGCCTTGACCTTCACGGTCGTGTTCACCTGGGTGCCAGCATGAAGCAATCCCTCAGCTTCTGCCATGATGGCATCTGCATATGTGGTCACACTGCTCAGCGTTGGGTTGATGTCCACCATCAATTGTGCCCTCATTGAGTTCAGTCTGAATGCCAACTGCGGTGAGGACTTGATGATTGATCCACTCATCTTGTCCAACGCTCCAATGAGCAGCGTAGGGTCTGGTGTGGCCACATTGAGCTCCTGAGCTCGTCGTAGATTCCTTTTCCATCCCCGAATCTGCTCCAAAACTTCACCAGCAGTCCCAGGCGATTTTCCGTCCACCAGCTGTCGTAGTAGAAGAGCTTTTTCTCCCAATCCTCCAGGCTGGTACCTCGTGTAGATCCGATACAAGATCTCAACCGTGTTGGTGCTTCGAGTAGCCAGCACCTCACTCTTCAGACCTTCTGGAAGAGCTCCAAGCAACATGCTCTGTCCACGTTGTTCCAGTCGTGCCCAGTGCGTCATGCACTCCGGTGGCATAGTGGGATTGACGTGTAGTCGTTGAACTGGATCTGACAGAAGCCATTGTTGATAGGCTTCTCCAGCAGTCTTCATAACCGTCTCCCACCAACCGCTGCTGGACACTGACAAGTCCTTCATAATTGGGGCAACCAGCGTCAACCAATCCCCAACAACTGATCCACCCAACTCACCTTCTCGAATCCCTGGCAAAGCTGGTAGCTCAACTGATCGAATCGTTTCGTTGACACCTTGGAGCCACATCATCTCCTGGGGAAACGGAAAGGGTGTCATCCTTGGTCCCATTCCAGGATCACTACCTCCAAATCCATTGGGACCACTGCCAAATCCTCCAAGGCCTTGACCGTGTCCTGGATATCCTTGATGTCCTCCAGGTGGACCATACCCTGCTCNCACTACCTCCAAATCCATTGGGACCACTGCCAAATCCTCCAAGGCCTTGACCGTGTCCTGGATATCCTTGATGTCCTCCAGGTGGACCATACCCTGCTCCTCCTCCAACAGGATGTCCCCCGGCTCCACAACCAAATGGTGGGTCACGGCCTTGTTGCCGCTGCTCCGATTGAGCACCAGATTGATGCCCTGGTTCTCCACTTTGAGATGGTCCATGCCCTCTCACTTGACAAACGTCATCACGGCGTTCTTGGACTCCACCAGTAGGCCCTGACACAGCAGCCAGCTGTGCGACCAAGTTGGACAAAGTCTGTGTGACTTGTCCCAAGACCTGAGTTTGATCCTTAGTAACATCCATACCTGTCGATCCTGAGACAGCGGTCACTTGAACTGGGGGTCCATTCGAATTCCAGGTCTCTACCACTGCTTCAACAGGTTTTTTGGCAGATACCGATTCCGGTGGGGTGGTCCATTCATTCCCCTGAGCTGGTTCTGTGGCCTCCGACTTTCGATCCTCAAGAGACAGAACCTGTGGTTCCTGCGGCTGATTGGTGAGCTCCAATGCTCGTCCCAACTGAACCTTCTCAGAACCCTTCACAACTTCATCTAGTGCCCGTGATTCATGGGTGGCCTTGACCTGGCCTCTCAACTGATCAACCTCTTGTTTCAACATGTTGTTCTGTTGAAGTACCATAGTCAACAGCTGTCTAACATCCATCTGTCCCCCAGTCATCTCTTCCGACCCTGAAGACATCCCAGGCACAGCTGCATCCAGACTAGGTAATTCTTGGGGTCGAAGCGATCGTAGTAGTGCATCTTCNTCCCCCAGTCATCTCTTCCGACCCTGAAGACATCCCAGGCACAGCTGCATCCAGACTAGGTAATTCTTGGGGTCGAAGCGATCGTAGTAGTGCATCTTCTTGAGTCTTCTCCGACCAAAAAGGGTTGATTGCAAGAGCCCGATCACTTCGTGGAACCATTGGTCCATATGACACAGGTTGTCCACGTGGCGCATCCTCCACCGGCTGCACCTCCTTGGTGTCCTTTGCGACCTCCATGGTCGGCGACGAAGTTGGGCTCATAACCCACACAACTCCTAACTCATCAGGACGGGCATGTCCTCCTTTTCTTTGGCACAAAGGGCTGTACGGACGCCCGGTTGATCACATGAAATGTGAAGAAATGTGAGACAAAATGGGCACTTCTTGATTGTGCGTGTCATCCCTGTATGAGACAAAATGGGCACTTCTTGATTGTGCGTGTCATCCCTGTAAAATCTCAGTGCACTAGGAATTTAAGTAGCAGGACGTGGAAATTGTATGAAATTGTGAGGTTTACTTCCCCAAAAATTGGGAGAAAAAGGCTGAGATTTAAAGTACCAAAGTATGGAAATGATGTGATTTGACCAGTATAGATTGAAAGATTTTCAGGTGCAATTCCAGTTAGAAGTGAATAATAACTATATATATATATATTATATGAATATGTAATTATATAGACATAAGTAAGTAGATGTAACTAGACTAGATAGTTACAAGGGAACTACAAGGGTTATATCCTAACTTATGGAAGTTCGCCACATGGTTCCAGAAATTTAGCCCGGCGGCCTCACCAAAGATAATGGTTGGAGATGTTTGGTGATATATTTGGCCTTATTTGATGAACGATTCATCATGAATGATCATGGATTGATGATCCTTATATCTTCCTAATTCCAATTTATGAGAGCTCTTTGGAAGATTCAGTTGGGTTTCCTTTCCCAATTTATGGTTCTAGATTCCGAAGCATGGCATGGGGCTTGGGCTCCGTTTGAGACAGCTCCATGCTTGGTCCCCAGACCAGAAATGGGGATTTACTCCCCGAAGGATGTTAAGCTAACAAAGAGGGGACATAGAACCACCAATCTACTTCATGACATTCAATGATACTGGGCACACTTTCATCCGCCCAGATGGATCCAGCAAGTCAAGGACACCCATCGATAACATGGTCCCGTATACTGGGCTACGCTTCAGAGTGAATCACAATTTAGTGTAGGTTCGGAGTGCAAGCCTCATTAATGTAATGATTATCCAGCATCAGTTGGTACAACAGCCAATGCGTGAGTCATTTCCGCGACGTTCTGTTGTGCAAATTTCACCTTGTCATGCGTGAAAAGCAGACCAGAATCAAAGCATACCATGTTTTTTCCTGAATATCAGCTGCATCATTGGGCTTGTTTGCGATAACCTCCAACTACGTGGAAACATTTCCGCTCATATTATATTTTACCTTTACACACTCATTTTATCTATGCGCAACACTTCATAAATGCCTTGTACATATTCATTACACATCACATATCCATTTGATTCCCTTCCTACATTTCATCCATGTCATCTACGTTATCCATTTTTCATGGGAATTTTATCCAACCCCCAGGTCTGCCTTTCCTAATAATTCGGGCGAAATCGCCTCACCTGGAGAGCGGCTAAGGCGGGCCTTACCTCGATGCAAGAGTTGGGATCTGCGCTTCTGCTGGCGCTTACCCTGGCAGTACTTGGAGAGCTGGTTATGCGAAGCACGAGGCGAAGCGGGAGGGAAGCGATTTTCGGGAGCAGAAGTGACTGGGGGGGGGTGATCCGTGACGGAAGTTGAGTGGGGCTGAATATATGTGTATAATTGTATATCATTGTATATCTAAGATTGTTTTTTGTGTATACATATAGCACACCTATTTGTACATGCATATTGTTTTGTTATATATAAATTATATATGCATGTTATCATATGATGTAGATATTTATGCACATATATTGTTTGCTGGCCATGAGCTAACTTCAGTTGGATCATTCCACCCTGCTTCATTGGTGACATTTGCCACATTTGCCTTGCGTAAATATCTTATGCTCCCCAGTAATCTACCAACCTCACAATCCCAATTCATATCCAAACTTAGATTCAGATGATTTTTCCATTATTAGCAATACTTGTTCAAGAGTTCAATTTCCCATTGCCACGGCCAATTGTTACACGGTACAGGGTGGTGCCCCGCAGCTATGTTTGTTGCTTTACGTTCAGCCATCCAACTAATGGATATTATGATACATGATACACTACCATAAAAAGAAGAGTCAAACTGCTGCTAAATTGCCTCTGCCGAGGAATGCAAAACCACCTTAATTATACTCATGAGTTAGCCTCCGGTCATCAAACATCGCTGGCTGGGAAATGCTCAAACTCAATGGGAATGTTACTGGGAATATCATCGAACTGCATGGGGAATTTTGCAAGCCATCTTTGATGACACTGGAAGGATCAGGAAGGTAATAGGCTCCATCCAGCTGTATTGGGTATTTAACTCTATATACTCTATGGGAAATCCAACTGCACTGGGGATATACATGGATATACTAATTAAACAATGTTCATATGTATCATGGTGAATTTCATGAGTTCTGATCAATTCGTATATACCAAGTGTATTATCATCCCCTGTAATTACCATTTATAAAGCATATGAATTTCGCTCGACTCGCTAGGCACAGACAGGCCGATGCTGGTGGAGGGCCAGGGAATGCACAGAGCTATGGAAATCTATGGTTACCCTTGGAAATGATCAGCAAATAGAGGAATTGTCCAAGGATTTTCATGGGTTATCCATATCAATGTTCGTTTCCTGGAGAGAGTAACATCGAAATGGCGCGTGGTTTTGTCAGATTTTGTCAGACATGTCAATGAAGTGGTTGAATCAGTAATTAACGGTCGCTTTGAATAGGGTTTTAGTAGCAAGTTATCATGATTAAGTTATCACATGTTCTTTTTTTGGGATATCCTCACATTCATCAACCTTTTTATTCTTGATTCGGGGGTGCCATACTCATAGTCCTTAGACTTTCTACGCTTCTAGCCTTGCACAGTTGGATTTCATGGGATTGTGATGGCCCTTGTCATGACTGAGACGACTCTCATCCTGAAATGTTCGAAGCTTGGACCCATTCTTCTTGGGAATATCCACTATTATTCGTTCAAATCTCCATGAGTGTGGTGCAAAAACTAAATCCGATATGGAAGCACAGGTGATTTTGACCATTCCTGCCAGAAGAACAGAAGAACCAGCCCAAGTTGAGGGTATATACTTCAATTTTGACAACCAGATTATCATATGGCCATGAGTTCAAAATGATTGGCAAATGGGCTTCGTGCTATAGATTTATTGAAACATTTCATATTGGGATGATTTAAGGGAACATCGAAATCGGGAACCATTGTCTTTCCAATCAAAGATTGATTTCCTGAACATTTCCCCTTAAGCCACTTCAATGAATCTGTCAGATCTGTGTGTGCACTTCCCAACTTTTCAAGATCATCCAAACCCAAAGAATTACCCTCTGCTTATTTAACAGTTCGCCATGGAAAATGGCTAATTTTGGATGATTTTCCCATCAAAACCTCCATTTATTGAGGATTTTCCATGGCTATGTGAATTCCCAGAGGGTATAGGTAAATGATACCACAAGGGCGGATTTGGTGATTTCACTTCTTAATTCACCCAACTTTCCACCCTCGGATCTGGAGTATTAGTAGCCACGGAAAATTGTCTATGTGTGGATGATTTACATGCTATCTCCATGATTGTACCCCATGTTTGAGGTCTAAAAAGCGGTCACAGCAACCAATGATCAACCATATTCAACCATCACCAATCAATGTTGTATATATATATATACATGTGTATTGGATTGCCGATAATATACGTATATTCAAACAGATTCAACAACCACAATCTTCCCTTGGAACCCCATCAAGCCCGCAGGCAGATCTGCCACAGCCTGCTGGTGACTCCCAGCCCGGATCTCACGCCACTTCAGGCTGCTCGGCGAAGTCTCAGAAGGTGAGCGAATGGAACTTGGAGAACTGTTGGGTTTATGCTTGGAGGATCATCCCACTTGGGAGGTGGTTAATAACCATGGTGAGGTGGTTAATAACCATGGTGAGGTGGTTAATAAGCATGGTGAGTAAGTCTCCCCAGTGGATTATCCCATCTATAAATGGGTGAACTAACCATGGTAAGTCCAACCACTTACGATTTGTGGGATGATCCTCGAGGTGCAGATGATAGGGCCCAAGGGTTTATAAACCAACCTACTAACTAGGGGTCTCACCTTGTATTTCAGATTGCTATTCATCCAGATTGCTTGGGATGTACCAGAGTATGGATGAATATGGATTGAATTATTGATCAGATAAACCTACAGCTATACTACCCTTTGGCAATCAAACATGGCTAGCTTGGGAATCTCCTATAGTCCTATAGATGGAGGTTTATAGCTGGGAAAATCATCAAACTAAATGGGCAATTGTCCATTGCCATGTTCGATTACCGGAGTGTAATCCGCAGAGAACTTGGGATATACGTAAACTCACTCAGGAAACTCCGGTAATTTACTGTAACAGTTTGCTATGGAAGATGGATGAAAATGGCCCATTTAGTTTGAGATTTACTATACAGTACCTACCATTCATTCTACTAGTAGTGGTGGTTCTCGATAGTTCTGTTCAATTGCCAGAGCATAGGAAGATTGGGTCAAAAACGGTCAGAGAGAAACTCATCAACAGATTGATTTCTACGCCGTTTTTTTGTTTTGGTGGAGATGGTGAATACCTGGAGTTTGTGCACCGATGACGAGGTCAACGTCAATCGATTTGACCACGAAGACGTTATTATCCCAATTGCAAGCCTCCACTTGTAAGATTGGGGATGATTTATGATGATTTGTTATTAGCCGATTAACATGTTTTCTATATTAGGGATGAATGGGGATGAATTGTTATTGGGTGAACCCCGGTTTACCATACTACTCTCATGGCTCCCAATCCCTAGCCGCCATCGCAGAGGTGGTGCTTGCACAGGCTTATGCCTTGCACAGTGGCCGCATCGATGTTTGCTTTCGATTTGCCTCACCACTTAACAAGTTGATGACAGGATTGGGGGGGATTCTGAATGGCCAACTTGGGGATTCTGAATGGGCCATGGTTTCGATAGGTCTTTGAGCATCAACAATGTGGGTGGAAAACCACTGAACGGTGAATATGGATTTGTGCACGAATTGGTATGCCCCAAGTTGTGGCCGTGTTCATGGGGAAACTGATGATATTCCATTGAATTTAGGGGTATAACAGTATAACAGTCTCACCCTATTTTTAGACAAATCCACATGATGTCCTTGTGGGAAGAACCGGACGGTAGATTTGTAGCTCCTTCTAGCATCATTTACACGTTGGCACGTGCTCCTTCAACCATCATTTACCTGTGGGTTCCAAGAAAAAAAGGTGGTCAGTACTTCTCTCTTTACTATTATGTGCTGTATGGCAAACCAGTGGAAAGGACAGCTGGACTAAAAAGCATAGATGGTCGAGCAGAGCATAGAGTGTTGATCTTGTCAGTTGAGTTCTGCATCCATTTTTTGGGTCCAAACATGGGGTATGACCGTCAGTATGACCCCAAGTTGTTGCATGGAAAAGGGAGCATGATGAACACTGATGATCAACACTGACCAGTGGGTCCCAAAATCCGGACCAGTTGGCAACCAGTTGGCAACCATTGGTAACTATTCTGGTAGCAAATGAAGCATTATGAAGCCCTGTAAATTCTGGGGTCATGAGACAAACCATCAACATCCATCAACTGTTCCAACTGGTCCGGCTCCACAGGATGTTCAAATGTCCCTTGAATATCAATCCCTAAGATTGCCATAACTTTGTTGCCTGCCCACCACTTTCAGACCCTGTGGTGACCGTCAAACTCAGCAGGACCCTACGAAAGATTCTCGCGGCTCTTTGATCCACCTTCACGCGCCTTGGCGAAGGAAATATGAAATATAACACTTGCTGTGCAGGTGATATAAGAAATATCGTACTCATACTCTATAATTACACACATACACACACAAAAGTTACATACATATACACTTAAATGTGTTATATATATATA
This sequence comes from Symbiodinium sp. clade C Y103, assembly GCA_003297045.1. Classification (NCBI taxonomy): domain Eukaryota; class Dinophyceae; order Suessiales; family Symbiodiniaceae; genus Cladocopium; species Cladocopium sp. clade C. The sequence continues at coordinate 296,739 of BGPT01000173.1, read as the reverse complement.
TACACTTAGTGATGTGTTGATACATTTTTTTTGTCTTCCCTTGGGTTGATTTCTGCGCCAGGTTATTCTATGATGTTAGGCTGCGATCGATTCCAAGTCGAGGAGGAGAAAGGGCCGGAGCACCACTTCCGGAGGAGCTTCGTGGTAACTTTTTGGAACTCCTCGTCGAGTTCCTTGGATTCCTTGGATCATCGGGTGGTTTGGGGTGGCTGGGTTCGAGGCACCCCTCTTGGTGGATTAATTGTAGTGGTTCAATGGGGGATTAATATTCATTTATCGGGTGTTAAACCATGAAACACATGGGGATGTAATTGATAAATGATGGTTGAGAACAGGGGTCGAGACGGCCCAATATACATTTGAGATTATCACAATCCATGAGCCGGGAAATCCGTTCGTAAGTTGCCAGTATAAAGGGACAACATTGCCGGTTTGAACACTGCTCTTCTGAGTTTGTCTTTGATTAACCCAACGTTATGGCCCACGGGGAAATGAGTTCTCTGACTCGTCTTTTTGAGTCCCTTGGATCGTTGTTTTTAATTGTCCCTGGGGCGCATTGAGCAGTAGACATGAGAGTATAGAACAAACTATTTCATGGGGATGTGAATGGTGTATGTGTAAGGGGATATACCATGATATACCCAACAAGATGATGTTTGGGTTGGTTCGAAAATGGGGACGGGCCTCAAATTTAGGGCAATGAGGCAAATGAGGCAAATGATGATGATGATGATGATGATGATGATGATGATGATGATGATGATGATGATCAACCGTGTGATTTTAGGGTAGACACCCCCATTTTCAGATTGAGCCGGTTTAATCTCTTTGAGGGGACTGAGAAACTATTCGGTGCTTCTTTGGGTACGATAAGCAGTTGAATTTTGGACCTCCAAGAAAGGGAGGTGCATGGAAACCTGATGGAAATGGGGTTCAACTTTTGGGGTCCTTCCAAATGCTACGGACTTGCTTTGATGTGTGAGATGCAGAAATCATCCAGATGAGATTCCTGGGATGCACACACCTGGAGGACGATATCACCAATCTTACACAATGGTGACGTAGTATCTAGTATCTACGATCCATACGCATTCACTGTCCATTTACCATCCAACTTCCCATACCATCAGAATATCATTGATCATCAACTGATATATCATTGATCATCAACTGATATATAGAAAAAAACGACACTGTCCATTGATCATGTGAAACATATCAGCCATTTACCTGAGGGTAACTAACATAGATGTGGAAAAAAAACATTATTTGTAGATCATTTTCCGAAAGGGAAACCACAGGTTTTCCACATCCATTTCTTGTTCTACCTGGGTACCATCAATGGTTCCACGGGGGACCAAACACAGAGGTCCACGCAGCAAGTCGCAGAGCTACCTGTGGCAGTTGTCGCGCAGCAACTGGCCTGCTTATGTCGATGCATTTTTTTTGGGATTGATGCAACCAGCGATATGGAAATTGGGAATATTTGCTGGAATATATGCCCTCTGGATCCGGTATACATATATATATATATACATATACTGTAAATAAATATATATATATATGTATAAGCAAGTATGATGTGGAATAGTCACCGAATGGGACTGGGTGATTTTCTAGCAAAACATTTTTGATTGCCAGAGAGTAACTAGCAAAATATGGACATCGATAGGTTTCCCGTTTGGAACATGATCTACTTTCACAATGGGTTTTCTGTACTGTATCTGTAGTTTATTGTGTAAGGTATGATCAATTGACTTGGAGCCTCAGAAATCATTTCACCAAGCTATATCTTGATTCCTGCATATAATTGCACCCTTGAACTGCTGATTCTTGAGTGGAAAAAGGGGTCCCGAAAAGATAAAGTCGTGAACCTCTCCTATGTTGGATGGTTAGGTACATGTTTTTCTTTTGGGGAACCTAGAACATCATCTCGATTCATTGAATCTGAGAGAATGTGAATGAACCATCTATACCCCACAAGTTTTGTGAATATGGGTTTTGTCTCAGAATGTTGCCATTACCCTGCATTCCAACATCTATTGTAATTTACCAACAATTCCAGCGGATTATCAACATGTTCTCATCAAAAGTTGCAAGAATTGAGGTTATTCCCCAACTTTTGACTAACACAGATGGAAAGGCCCTCGTGTCACCAAGGTCAAATGGAAGAGGGTGCGCCGTGGTGTACTGATTCTGTGGTGCCGATCGACATGGCTTCTCAGCAGACTTATGGAGGCTTCCTAAAATGGGGATACCCCCAAATCATCCAAAATTAAGCCATTTTAGTTTTGAAATCTAATGGTTTGGGGGAGTTCCGACATTAAGAACCCCCCTGATATCCGCAGGAAAACTGTAGGTGGCAGGAAAAAAAAATCAGGGAAGAAAGGAAAGAAAGACTGCATGCATCATCATTGGATTGGTTCAAGCGGAAAATTACGGGAACCCCCCTATTTGATAAGGGAAACTATGGTTTCCAGTTTTGATGTTCCCTTACATCATCCCAATGAAGTCAAGAATGGGTGGTTTGGCGCCAAGTCGGACTACTTCGACAGCTTAGCTGACGGTCCAGGTTTTCAGGTATTTCAGGTGTAATCCACAGTTGGGGACGACTCAAATCCTTCAGAAGATGTCTGACGTTCCTTGGGAAACCAATGGGTGTCAGTTCGGACGTCCAACATTTTGACCCAAAATACATGTGACGTTGCTTGGATTTTTTGTTGGCCAGTAGTTGTTGGATTCTTCTCCCCCCAGCCCAGTGAGGGTGGGTCTATTTGCTCAACACCTGTGGAATGATTATCGGGATACCCTCCGGATCCCTTCGGTAAAAGGTGGCAGGCATTTGTGAATTTCGCCTCCCATTTGCAGATGATTTTCTCATAAAAACCATCCATTTGTAGCTTATTTATGTTAATGGGATATATTTTGCTGTGGTTTACTGTAATGTCAACCCAAGATTTTGCCAAACCCGGTTTGTTAATAGGGGATAGCACTTTATCTTGGGGGTGTTACTCACCAATTTATGAATCATATGGTTTATAAATCCGGGATCGTTGCATCAGATTCTTGGTTCTCACCCTGCAGGTCTGCATCACCTTTAAAAATCCAGACTTCAGAAAAAAAAAAACAACACAACACTGTGATATACTGTCAACATCTGTCAACATTATATGGCTAAACTCAGGTTTCCCCTTGATTTCTTCAAATTGTCCAAGCTCCTTTGAGGATTCGTTCTGGGATGGTTCCTTTCTCGAGGAGTAGTAGCGCTACCGGACCGGGGTCCGGCGACGATACTGGGACGCGTTTCTTTCGGGACCTGGCGTGGTGGAAGACCAGGAATACCTTGGTCGAGTGGCAGCCGGAGGGACTCCCTAAACTCTTTGGGGATCCTGATTGTAGCATCAATACATAATACATATATATATATACTATGGGTATACACATAGAATTATATAATTAGATCTATGCACATAATATACAGTAATTAATTAATATAGAGTAATAATTAGTGGGATTGTTTTGATGGGGTATCAATGTGATGTGAATGGGATACTACTAGGATAATGTTCATATCCATGATTGCTAGACTGTTCTTTCTTATGATTCCCATGATTAGACTTCCTTAAAGAATCTACTTAGTCTTACTATCTATGAATATCCAATGATTGGGATCCTGAAAAAGAAATACTAAGTGGGCATGACTATTGTCCTTGAGAACACCGTTCCCCATGCCAAAACGTTGTCATGGTCATTCAAACATGTGACAACCGTTGTCACCCTGACCCTCTTACTTCTCAGAGGTTCATGTGTGATTAACTGGTTTCACAGCACCCTTTCCCGGTGGTTGAAGGGAAATGTGATTAAAGCTTGGCTATCACGTGTATTAAACTGTAACAAACTTCTCTTTTGCCATAGGAATATAAAAGCCAACCAGCTTTGGTTGGCTTAAAAAAGATGCAGGGTATCCAAGATTGGCGCCCCGATTTCCCATAACGAATCCACCCAGTCACCCAGACGTTCAAGTGTGAAATTTGGCTTTTGTTGTGCGCCGAGTCCTAGAAAAACTCGTCCAAACCAGCGGAGAGTTGCTGCGGAATTGATCTTGATGGAACATAGGAGGATGTATATATATATATATGAATATACATATATATATATATGTAACTATATATCAATATATATATATATATGTAACAATGCAACAACTTGTTGGCTTGTGGGTGTGTCATTTTGGGCCATAACCATTTTTGTGCACGGCCCGCAAAATTGCGGAAGATCGACGCCGCTGAACTGTCCAAACTGCACGAAATTCGTGGCGCCCTGTTCCTGAATGGTCAACCATCAGCGACTTTCAGCACCTTCGCAGCATTCAGCAATTGGTCCATGAATCCCAGATTTGGATGGGAAATTGTAGGGGAAACACCTGTGAATTTGGCTGCAAAAAAAACCTGGTTTCCTGTAGATTTTCCCGGAAACGAATCCATTAAATGAAAGTTCCGGAACCTTTGTCACTCCCTCCCTCCCTCTCTCTCTCTCTCCCTCCCTCTCTGGATATGCCACATTTGGATCTGCATGGCAGAACAATGTATATTCATCCTCCAAGAATAGGGCACTAATTTACCACGATTTCAGATTCGGATCCTACTTGCCTACCTTTTCGCCGATTGCCATACTGGAGACCCATTTGAGTGCTTCGGTTTCAGACCCAGTTCCAGGTCCATGTGAGATAACCCTGGCTTTGCCACAGAAAATGACTGTGTCATCCCATCTTTGGACGATGGGATGATGCCAAAGACATCACCTGACATCGCTTGACTTTTGCCGGGGACAAGGCAAAAGTGCCATGGGCAAAGTTGAATCTTCCGAAATCTTCCATCGGCAAAGCCGGTGTCCATCGCGAAGGGACACAATGTGCATTGACATGAGCTATTGACAACGTAAGAAACTTGGGGTTTACTAGGTGTACGATCAGAGACTGTTGGTCAATTTAGGTTTGTCCATGTTTGTCCTGGACTGGGGTATACTGTATACACCCTCAAACTCCCACATTTAATGGGGATATAGCCGTTATAACGAGACAAAAACGTTGGATTTTGGTCAAGAGTTGTTTACGACAGGTGAATCACTGCAATGGATAATCCATTGTTACAAGGTGGGTCATCTATAGTTCAAAGGTGATTCATGAAAAATTGTTCAGAGTGAAGCTTGGTGAAGGGTACAGACTAAATGGTTTGTCTACTTGACAAATGTTATAAAAAAATATATTATCACTTGATATATCTCAACGATAGGGGACTAGAACATATTGCAATCCAGCTTCCATAGATTTTGATACTTTCGAGTGGCAGAAAATGCCCGACCCTCATCATGAATGAGGACTATTTGTGAAGGAACCGTCAGAAACGGCCGTAGAGCCATAGATGTGATTGGTGATGAAGACATCAGTTGATGGACATTTGGTGGTATAGGGATCAGCATAGGTCAGGGGCCTCATCGATAGCGTTCCGTCCCACCTGGATTAAGAATCCCAAAGAACTCATATTCAATGCGTGGCTCAGCCACCAAGCAGTATCGGATAGCTCTTGTGTTCGCAATCCTCGGGACGCTTGGACGTGATGTTCTGCTTGTCTACTTGATAGGGTACCCCAATTTTTCACACCAAGGGCTTGCCAGATCATACGGATCACATGCATTGCTGATCCTTGATGCATGAGAATCATAGGTGCGATTGTCAATGGCTCACCTAGGCGGCTTTTTGGAGCTGTTGATGTTTTGTGTCCACATGGAGTACTCATGAGCCAGCATACCATGCTGTCGTGGTGCTGGCGTCTTGCCGTTGGTTCCTGTGTAGATGTGAGGTTTGGTGATACAGCACGATGTCTCAACACAAGTGGTTGTTGAAAGTCCAAATCGCTGGAAAAGAGTTTTGTTTCTTCCAAACAATACCATAATATATATATATATACACACGTACAGATATGGAGGTTTCCTAAAAATAGGGGTACCCCCAAATCATCCATGTTAATAGGATTTTCCATTGTAAACCATTCATTTTTGGGAAATATATAATTCCCCACCTGCCAGGTGAGGGTTACTAGATTTTATCACAGCTGCGCGGGGGGGGGCGGGTGCGGGGTGGACAACTTTCCGCCGCCTCCCGCCTTCACCTCCCGCCTCCTCCTCGCCAGCTCCAGATCGCAGCAGGCACTGCCGGACTCCATCTACCAGCTTCAGATCTCAGTGGGCACTGCCGGACTTCATCTGCCAGCTCCAGATCCCAGTGGGCACTGCCGGACTTCATCTGCCAGCTCCAGATCCCAGTGGGCACTGCCGGACTTCATCTGCCAGCTCCAGATCCCAGTGGGCACTGCCGGACTTCAATCGCGACTGCCAGATCCCAGTGGGCAGTGCCGGACTTCATCCGCGAGCTCCAGATCCCAGTGGGCACTGCCGGGCTTCAACCGCGAGCTCCAGATTCCAGTGGGCACTGCCGGACTTCAACCGCGAGCTCNGCACTGCCGGGCTTCAACCGCGAGCTCCAGATTCCAGTGGGCACTGCCGGACTTCAACCGCGAGCTCCAGATCCCAGTGGGCACTGCCGGACTTCAACCTGTATACATGTCAGAAAGAATGCCAGACAGAATGCCAGATGGAATGCCAGATAGAATGTCAGATAGAATGCCAGAAAGAATGCCAGATAGAATGCCAGAAAGAATGCCAGACAGAATGTCAGATAGAATGTCAGATAGAATGCCAGCTAGAATGCCAGAAAGAATGTCAGATAGAATGCCAGATAGGATGCCAGAAAGAATGTCAGAAAGAATGCCAGAAAGAATGCCAGATAGAATGCCAGAAAGAATGCCAGATAGAATGCCAGAAAGAATGTCAGAACACATGCCAGATAGAATGCCAGAAAAATGTCAGAATAAATGCCAGATAGAATGCCAGAAAGAATGCCAGATAGAATGCCAGATAGAATGCCAGATAGAATGCCAGATAGAATGTCAGATAGAATGCCAGATAGAATAACAGAAAGAATGCCAGAAAGAATGCCAGATAGAATGCCAGAAAGAATGCCAGATAGAATGCCAGATAGAATGCCAGATAGAATGCCAGAAAGAATGCCAGATAGAATGCCAGAAAGAATGCCAGATAGAATGCCAGATAGAATGCCAGATAGAATGCCAGAAAGAATGCCAGATAGGATGCCAGATAGAATGCCAGAAAGAATGTCAGAACACATGCCAGATAGAATGCCAGAAAGAATGCCAGAAAGAATGTCAGATAGAATGCCAGAAAGAATGCCAGATAGAATGCCAGATAGACTGCCAGATAAAATGCCAGATAGAATGCCAGAAAGGATGCCAGAAAGAATGCCAGATAGAATGCCAGAAAGAATGCCAGATAGAATGCCAGATAGAATGCCAGATAGAATGCCAGAAAGAATGCCAGATAGAATGNTCCTCTTCCCTGCCAGAAAGTTTTGCCAGAAAGAATGTCAAAATCTGTATCACACAATATGCCAAAGAAAGTCTCACGGTGGGGATCACTCGAAGAAAGAGATTATATAGACACATATAGATATATGCAATATATCGGGTTGGTAATTTTAATCATTTCTTATTTCCCTGTTGGGAATGTCGCTCCCCAGTGCAACACATTTCCGGTGCAGACCACCTACAGGAAGGGGCCCCCAAACCTGAGCTAGTTTGCTTGGGGGTGCAGTTGAGGTTGCAAATGGGTATAGTACTGGTCATGAACCCCTATAAGCTGGGATGTAACCCCTATAACTACTCTTATTCATCCATTGAGCTGCACTTCCCAGTAGCTTATATACAAGTAGGCCAAGTTGCTCGGATTTACGGTGATTACATCTATGGTCAGATGGGGTTATACACCGATTTATGACTGGGGTGGGCCCTTCCCATAGTATTTCCATCATATTTTAGTCTTCAACCATTCCATTCAGATATTCAATTTCAAGCACAATGTTTTTTCTTTGAAACCGCTGGACACTATCTGAGCAAATCAAAATCCATTCATAAATCCTTAATCTGAACATATCTGAACAAGGTCAAAAATCCTAGCTAAGGTCACAAACCTCAAACAAGATACGATTTACCCTCCAATACATTTGCAGTGAAGAGTAATCTTACAACCCCCGATCTGGCAGGGTTTATGTTAATTTGGTGGAGGGTATTTTAATTTTTGGTATCATCTACCGCGATTGGGATCTTGAGTCCTCCGTCTTCGCGATGAGTTCGTTCAGCATCCGCCTTCGTTCCAATCTTTCACTGCGCCGTAGTTTCGGCGATTCGCAATGGGCACCAAAGCCCTTGATACGGTGCCCCAAAGGAAAAGGGAAAATGGGGCTGCAAGGTGTGTTGAAGATCATTTGCTTGCGGATGGGGTTGTTGTCTACCTCGGGGCCAGCATTTTTTTTGTGATGAACACTTGAAATTGAAGATACCCTTGAGCAATCCAATATGGAATTGCCTTAGATCCCAACTAGTCACTGCTGAAGAACAACATGATATACATATATTATTATTTATATATATATATAGATGGGATACCGCCAGTTGGCAGACACACCAGCTAGTCCTGTATTAGATCAAGAATGTCAGCCCCCCAAAAAATGAATTTTCAATTGCAGAAAGGACCAGCCATTTGTGGTCCAAACAGGTACACAAATGACGACCCACAGCCATATGACCGTTGTGCATGCGGGTCTTCAAAGAGCAAGAGCTAGATGATCCGGGTGTACCAGCTCGGGGTTAGAAGTTGAAACCAGTGCATCTTGGTGGAGTAATTAATACCATAGATACCCTCTGGTAAACTAACATAGCTATTGAAAATGGCCATTTATGGTTGATTTCCCATTAAAAATTGTGATTTTCCATAGTTATGTTAGTTTACCAGAGGGTAACTCAGTAGCTTCATTCCATCCGATTTATCGGTTTCTTGGTACTCCGATGCCAAAGACCAACAAGGGTCAGCTTTCCAGGAGGATAGCGAGGAAGAGAAGAAGGAGGAGAAAGAGGAGGAGGACAAGGAGAAGGAGGAGGAAGCAGAAAAGAAGGACAGCGATGATGAAAAAGAGGAGGAGAAGAAGAAAGCCAGTGATGACAGCATCTTGGCAGATTTTCTCATATGACATAATCACCAGATTTCTTGGTGAATCGGGTGTCACCAGATTGGTAAATCAGTCCCAATGACTTGACCCAGGTGAAAAGGAAGAAGAGAAGAAGGCCTTGGCTCTTTCACCTCCACACACACTGGCACAATCTCAAGCTTCACATGCTGCAATGTCCGCGCGACAGGATAGTGATAGCGATGTTGCAAAACACAAAAAGAAGAAGAAGTCGGCAAAGGTGTGGTTACAGCACTTCCTGTGGCCGCATTCGTTCTGGCAAAAAAAATCAGTCATTCGCCCCCATTCGTTTCTGCGTTGACAATACGAAGAATGACGAAACTATACGAAACTTCTGGGACCATTGGTGCCCATTTTTTGAGCCAAATTTAGATGGAAATCCAATGTGGGAATCCCAAGGAGCTAGAAGGGGATGACGATGGATGCACCCTTTTTTGTTGGGCACTGCGCACGTCACCAGCTTACCCTTTGGGAAGCTAAGATAGATGTGGACAGCAAACCATATGTAGATCATTTTCCTAGGGGAACCGTGGGTATTCCACATCTTTTTGTATGTTTACCCCAGGGTATTTCTTTTCGAAAAACCTGATGCAAAAGGAAAATCATCATCCACCTCCGACCAGGACAGTGGCTCCGATGCGAAAAAGAAGGACAAAGACAGCAGGGGACACCTGGACGGAGAACGTGAGTAGCTGCAGGGTTTCAAATGAGGCCATTTTTCCATTGAACATAGGGCTTAGAAGAACGGGGAAAACGAGGGGATGATGGGAACGGATTTTCGGATGTGAACCGGTGCTGAATCAGATAAATGCTTCTTGTTATATGTACTGATATCAAGATAAACAAATATATATTAGATTATATACCCTTCACATCCCTCCACGTAACATTTGTTTCTCCCCCGGCTGGGGCAAGCATGACTAAGTCGTTTTGGTGTACTAATCCACGAGCATCAGCACTGACGTTCAGGTGATAAATCCGACTCTCCTCCAAAGAAGGACTGCATTTAAAGCTTTGGGTGAGCCACGATTTCCTGCTGCTGCTTGCGATTTCTTTGTTATGTTTTAGTTGCTGTTCAATAGAGTGGAGTCAAGGCAAGTTGAAGTGGATCAATCTCATTACTTTCAGCTGCATTCTGGCAATCCTGGTTGTTCATGATTTGGATGTGTCTTAAAGGTACATGCAAGTCTCAACTGCCCAAAAACTAGGGGTTGAACATGAGCTATACCCCGAAATGGCAAGTTTAATGATAAACATGACAAAAATAAAAATAGTATTAGTAATAATATAAGAACAGTAATAACAATTTGACGATGATGATTAGTGTTAATATTTGCGCAGCTTTATTGTTGTTATTCTTAGTATGATGATGAACCATTGTTTTTTCCCCTAAATGTTCAGACCGAGCCACAGATTGACCGGATGTTACAGGAGCGAGGGCGATCCACCAGCAGGAAGTCGGTGGACTTAGATGACAGCCCTGGTGATCTCCTGTTGGTAAATCCACCAAGGCATGTGGAAACTCCCCATGAAAAATGGAGGTTTCAACGGGACAACGATAGGAAAACGATAGGAAAATCATAGGAAACAATGTGAAAATTCTGGGACAATATGGGAAAACCATGGGAACAAATTGGAGAAATTCATCAGGAGGTTTCTAGCTGGGAAAATCCTGTAGAAATGAAGTGTTGACCTAAAAATCAGCCACAGGACATTGGATTGTCATCATATTTGCAGAGTGGGAGAGTGTGACTCCACAATCTAGGCCCTTTGGGGTTTGAAAATAGGGTATCCCAAATTTTGACGGTTATTCATTTTTTACTGCTTCAGACTTGCAAGCTTGAGGTATCCTACATTTTCAGGCAGATCCATATTCACTATTCATGGGTCGAATCTCTGTTGTTGATGGTTCATTACCTATTCTTGACTGCTAGAAAAGAACAAGGTTTGTTAAATCGCTAATCTCATGATGCTATAAGTTTTATGTCTATCATATCTCTATGATATTGTCATGAAACCCCCAGAGAACACAAATTTTTGTGCGTCCTGTTTTGGGCTTCCTCGAGGCGCAAGCGGCGTGCCGCCAGCGACAGTTCTGCAGCTTGGCACAAAAAAAAGGGAAATGGAGCCTACTGGGGAGTGCAGTTGGGGTTAGTGTTATGATGTTTTATGGATATGGAGGTTTCCTAAAATAGGGGTACCCCCAAATCATCCATTTATAGATGGATTTTCCATTATAAACCATCCATTTTGGGGCACCCCCATTTTAGGAAACCCCCATATATAGTCATGCTGATTTCACTCCCATAATACATTAACTTGGGATATGGGCCCCCCTTTTTGATTGTGAAATCTATCCACGATTCGTGAACTGCACCAAGAAATATATAAAACTGGGGATTTAGCAAAAATGTTATTTAGCAATGGGGGGTACACGGCTATACTCATTTTTTATAAAAGTAGATAAACGCAACAAAAGGCAAGTGAATTTGGCGATAAGATTCTGCCATTGTGCATGTATCAAGTCCAGCAGCTGGACTAGGGATCTCAGCAAGAAGAAAATGGTGACCTGATTCAAAGGCATGTTCTTTGCTGGAGGAACTGATGAAGTGGTAAACCAAAGAATGAACCTTGACTTGGGGATGATCATACATGAAACCATCCATTTCTGGTCAACTTTGGGAATCGTTTATATTTTTTGGATTTACTAATCCAAGCAACAAGGACCACAGAAAAGGATATGGGATGGACCCTGACTTCTCTGCCCAGGCTGAATCTGGAAAGAAGAAAAGGAAGAAGATCCTTGGACTGCATGATTTATGTGGTGAACTGAGTAATCAACCATACCCACTTTACCCAATTCTACTTGTACTATTTGGAAAGTATTTTAAGACTCTAAAAAAGAACCCAAAAGCCCACAACAAATATTTTCCACCAGGAGAGAAATCAGCTTGGCTCTGGATTTTTTTTGGTGGCAAACTGCCAGCAATTTGGACACTGAAATCCACCTGTCAAACCACCTCACAAGAAACTTCTTGGGTTGGTACTGGTGGGACTGTCAAAAATGGGATCGTCCAAAATTACGGCCTCCAATTTTAAGTGGGTGTGTCTGAAGAATAACCTGTTCCATCCTCTGTTTTATCATCATTTTTTCCTATGACATCCTTCTTTTTGGCGTATACCACATTTTCAGACAAACTCAGATCTGAAATCAGATATTGGATGATATTGGAGACTATCTGCTTGGGAGCCGTTGGGAGCTATGGGTGTCCACATTCCCAAAGAATGGGAAGCAAGTTGGAGCTACGAGTTGAGTTTCCCAACCACATGATGATTGTACCCTCTGGTTCTTTAACATAGCCATGGAAAACCACCATCTTCACTAGGTAAATCACCATAGATCATCTATAAATGGGCCATTTTCCATGGCTATGTTAAATAACCACAGGGTAATTGTCCCCGTTTTACAATGTGTATCAATAAATAAATTGCAACACACTATGGATATATGATGATAATTTTGGTGATGTATGTGGTACTTTGATTCCTCACGACTATCTAATTAATCATGAGCAATGCCAAACTTCCTTGATGTTCTGCTGAACTCCCCCATTGTTTCCCAAGATCCATAGGGATTGATTCTATCATGTTAAACATCAATCTTAAGTATCCCAATACTCAGATTCATTATATCATATTGTATCCAGTGGCAATTTGGGAATATACGATGGAGATTCATGTACATATATGATCATATATGTATATGTTATTATATGTTATTATATAATATATTCTATATGTATATTATGTGGATTTTGGATAGTGCCAGCTACATTGAACAACAGTATATGGATATGGCATGTCCAACACCCGAAGATCGGTCGACCAGGGCTTCCAAGTCCCGAAGTCGGCGGAAGAAGTCCAGGTCCAACAGCTCGGATGAGAAGAAAAGGCGGGGAAGAAACGGCCATGGGGATTCAACCAATAAATAGTGGTGGTACCCTCTGGTACTTTAACATAGAAATAGTTGATTTTCCCATTCAGAATGGTGATTTTCCATGGCAAACTGTTAGTTTACCAGTACTTTAAACAGTTTGCTATTGAAAACGGCCATAGAAATCGTGGATTTTCCTTTGAAGAATGGTGATTCGTTCCATAATTATGTTAGGCAATACCAGAGGCTAGTGTTGAAAATTAGGTGGTGATTGTATAATTCTATGGTATATAAATAGTGTTTGTATCATATTGTATCAAAAAAAGTGGTGATATTTATAATGGGGATTTGTTGAAGAAACATCGGGATCTCACATGATTTGGCATCTAAAATAGGATATTTCATGGGGAGAGATATGTTTGTGTATAAAGGGGAGTGTAGATACCCAATGATGAAATGTCTGGTGGTTGCAAATGGTAGGATGTGGGGAAGATAAACACTGGGGATGTTTACATATGTATATAATGGAATATAATGGATATATTTTATGGGGATATTTCATGTGCATATATCCAATGATGATCTGGTTGGTGTTTCAATAGGGATTTGACCCACAAAAAATGGGGAGTTCAAGAAGAATTATGGTACAAATTGGTACAATAGGATTTACCCTTTGGTAATCAAAGGTGGCGTGCTGGAGAATTCCCTACTTAGTTCTATGATTTTCTCCACAGAAACCTCCGTTTATTGCTGGACAAATTTCAATTGCCACGTTTGATGACAGCAGGCTAGATCCCATTAATATCCCATTAACCCTGCATTTATCCCATGAATAACCATTAATATCCCATTCAATCACTATGAATTCCCATGAAATCACCATAAATCGCAGGTTCAACCCATGAATTCTCCAGGAAAAAGAGCTCCAGCCGCCGAAAGCGGAGCTCCAGTCGCCGCAGGCTATCAGGATTTGACCGAGATTAAGCTGCACACATAGGGCCACAAGGATTGAATATGATGTAGGCACCCACGAATTGGATTTTAGTAGCAATAGTGGGGATTGAACGATCCAAAACGGGCATTTTAATAGCTACAAGAATGGCTTAAACATCTTAAAACCGTTTGCAAGATCGCAAAGGGACAGGTATTCCCCTCAGGCCTACCCCAAGATTAAATTCCCCAATAGATCCAGTCTAGTTTCGATTGACGAGTGTTTTATATGAGGGAAGGAAGTCAATGTTATCTGTATATACTGTACATGGAGTCAAATCACATCTCAATGAATCCCCAGTTACCCTCGGGTAATCAAACATGGCAATGGTAAATTCCCCATTTATAGATGATCTTCCCAGCTAGAAGCCTCCATTATAGGGGATTTACCATTGCCACATTTGATCGCCGAAGGGTAAGTCTCATTAATATCCCACAATAACCCCATGAATATCCCATGAATATCCCATGAATATCCCATTAATGTCCCATTAATGTCCCATAAAATCACGATAAAATCACAATAAAATCCCATTAAATCACTATGTACATGGTTAAGTCCCAGTTAAAACCCCATCCTTTGCCTCGCAGGCGGCGCCGAAGCCGTGGGCGAAGACGCAGAAGAAGCAGCAGCTGAACGCGTTGCGCCAGCGCAATCAGCTGCGGCTCCCGGAGCAATGCCTAGTGTAGCTCCAGCAACCTACGAAAACATGGGGAAAACCTTGCGAATCTTCTGAGAAAATGGTGATTTAGCTAGAGGAAATCGTGATTTCATGGGATCTCAGGAGTACTAAACCATAGATAGCTGGAATATATTTAGGATTTTCTTCAGTCCTGGGAAATCCCCTAGTAAAACCATGGTGGTTGAAAACTACCCACATGGTCATCCATGACGACTGGATGGTTTGGGGGTAGCCCGGTGTGTATATATAATATGATTACCAACCAGCTAAGAAAAAAAGGTGTATTTGAGATTGGCCACATTTGTTTGTTGGTAGACAGTGTCCCCATTTTGCGTGCCAAACAGCGCCGTGAGAACTTGGATTGAACCCCCAATTGATAAATTTAGAAGATGATTTACCTCTCCAAAACTGCAACGTCTTCTTCCATTTTAAGTTTCAGGGCTGTAGCGCTCCCAGATTTTCTTAGTGACCTGCACATTGAAGTGACCGCAGATGAACAAATGCTCCGGGAAGCGCAGCGCGGAGCGGGAGCGCATCCCGTGGCTATGCGCATGGCTTCCCGTGCGAGGTAACTGAGTCGAGAGTCATCTCAATAGCTGAAACAAAGAGATTTGAGTTCTTGTGGTCTGAATCTAGAGCTTGATTTGGGGTTGTAACAAAATATTGAACCCTGAAGTCCCCATGTGTAAAAAAATAATGGTGTGTGATTTTCTATGTATTGTTTGTTTATGCATATTGCATATTAACATTGCCATTGCAAGGTATCTCCCATTTGAGACCAACCCAGGCCAATCCATTTAGAACCATGATCAGCACAGGTTGGTTTATAAGAGATGCAAATGATGTTTGCTGGCCTCAACAAGTGTAGATGTGATATTGTAGATAACAACAGGACATTCTGTAGCTCTGGTATTGTATTGACTCTATCATCTTGATAGATCATCATGTTGTCCATCAGTGGCGCCTTCTAGAAGGCTCCGATGATGTGACAGACAAGTTTCCATCTGAAATGGTGACACAATTGATACGCACTGGATATCGACAAAACTGGGGACGATACAAACAGCAAACCTAGGGCTATTCCAGTTTGTCAAAGATTTAGGGCATACAACACTGGTCAATACTTTGGATATAAATCTTCAACTCAACAGATGAGATGATCCCTGAATGGACTTTCATATTTGTGGGGTGGGATCAAACCATAACCTGCAACGTTGGATCAGATTGACTGCGTTCAACTCCCAGATTCCACTTGGAAGCCATCTCATGGCATCCAATTAGGCGACGTCTCACAAAATCAAAGACGCCTTGGTGTCTCGAAACCACCGCGTCATTTAGCCATTGTGTTGCACAGCTTCGCGACTATTTGCAAAGGGGTAATCCTAAGCTTTCGTTTT
This sequence comes from Symbiodinium sp. clade C Y103, assembly GCA_003297045.1. Lineage (NCBI taxonomy): Eukaryota > Dinophyceae > Suessiales > Symbiodiniaceae > Cladocopium > Cladocopium sp. clade C. The sequence goes on along the minus strand of BGPT01000173.1, from coordinate 280,581 downwards.
TTGTAGGTTTCGAGTTTCGATGCATTTTTGGTAGACATTATTGTCAATAGACGAGGTGTAGATTCGATTTGTTCTCCAGGAACAGCTCAATCCTCAGATGTGAGCCTTGGAGTGCGACGCTTTGGGCAGAGATCATGACCGTTATCAATGGAGAAAAGGGCGGGTGCGACTGGATGGATGATGAGTTAACGAGCAATATTGGCAATATATATTAATGGAGACTACACTATGACACTATGAAAACTAATTACGGATCAACTGAATGATGATGGGGGAAGTAATTGGTGGTGGGTAGTTTGGAAGATAACTTAATTGGCCTTTTGCTACGTTTATTCCGACCCACTTAAATTGACCTGTGAGTACTGACAGATGGGATATCTTTTAAAACCACCAAGACATTGTTGGATTCATTAAGAGGGTCTCATGATTATTCCGATGATATTGTTATTGATATTTATTGATCATTTATTACAGAATGGGTTTGGGTCAATTGTTTGTAGCTGGAATCACCCAGTTTTACATGCCAACACTTTTTGATTCGGTAATTGGAATGATGTACCCAGGTAGGTCATTCTACATGACTTTTTTCAGTGGAGAGACTTTCAATTGCGAATTCTTCCGCATTGGTGGGTTGAAAAAAGCAGAGGCAGGCCCGGCAGGCCCTAAGTTGGGATTCAACTCGCACAACTGGGGAGATGCAGGCTTGGTATAGTCGTCATTCATCCCTGTCGACTAGTGTTTGAGATGGATGACGGGTAGCGAAAAAACACAAGATCGTGGCGATCGGTCACATGGGGCATGAAGATTATGAAACATGTGCAATCAAGTCTTGTCCTGGGGCACATTCCATGTATTTTAGAACAAGGTGAAACCTGGCAAACTATTTTTGGTTGGAAGGTTCTGGAACAAGAATCAAGATGCACAAAAAATGAACAGGGTGAAGAATGATCGATGATATATATATATTTTTTTATCGGATCGTCCCGAAACAGTGACCGAAACAATGACAAGCTGGTGCTACCATGGAACCCAATGGTCATGTGAACGAACCATCGGTGGAGTTCGCTGAACGTTGGCAGCTTTGGGCCTGGAGAGAAAGATCTCGGAATATGAGCAGCTTTCTTTGTACAACCACAATTACCACCACCACCACCACCACCACCACGACCACCACCACCACCACCACCACCACCACCACCACAACAACAACAACAACACCAGCAGCAACAGCAACAGCAGCAGCAGCATCATCATCAGCAGCAGCAGCGGCAGCAGCAGCGGCAGCTGCGGCGGCAATGACGTGAGTGACAACCTTCATATATTGATTATAATTGCGTTTTTTCTTCAGTTCAGAAGTTCAGAAGTCATTTCTTCGGTCTTTCTGAAGTGGAGGGATCTCTCATCTCTGCGCGGACATGCCCTCAGTCAAACATCTTGATAAGATGTTTGTTGTTCCGCCCACAGCCAATCAGCGCTCATAGACTGAACAATCTCAACAGCCATCAACGGAGACTTGATTACCAAGAATATCCAACAATAAAAGTCCGCCCCCACAAAGATACGGAAGTTCAAAGTCACTTCACTCATACGACCGAGAGGCTACCCTTGGCAATCTCACCCAAGTTTATTGGTTTGAAGAAACACGATCCGTTTTTCAACCAGAATGTGTATTGTGCTTTAATCCAAATATGCTAGCCCCTTCTATCCAAATTCAATCCAAATTCTGTTTCTTGGATAATCATCTTAATCATCCGGATAGTCATCCTAATCATCCTAATCATCATTAGGATTGCTCCTGTTTCTTGGTTGCATTCGCAATTCTAGTCATCCTCATCTTATCCCAACCTGCAGCATGGTGACCTCGCGTCCGAAACGCCATGTCTGGAGACTCGTTTCGGGCGCCGTGGTTGTAGAGCTTTCGGGCGTCCTAAGCGCCAACGGCAAGAGGAGGACTGGATCACGGGGATTTTACCAACTTTATGATATGGTAAGGTATGGCAAAATATGGCAAAATATGATCTTTAGATGGCAAAGTCCTAAGTGGAAGTGAATACATTTACCTCTGATATCTTGTGACCCTTGGTATTGTGGGGATGTCATCTCTATAGCTCGACCCGCAATGAACCATTCTTTCGAGGAAAGTCGGCTTTCAACCCCCTATTTGACAGGGTCTAACTTAGTTGGGATTTCCTTTTTGTTGAAAGATGTTCAAAGAAATGGAAAAGCGCAAAACCATGTCAAACCCAACAATAGTTCAATGGAGATTTACCAACACTAAACGAGGATGTCATCCCCAAATCACCCGTCAACGGATTTGTTTGTTGCCCAAAAAAATGGGGGAGCGGGTCGTACCCCGCCAAAAAACACTTCTTGCATGGGAATGATCTATACACATCTATACACTTGGTGTGTACGGACATGAGTCATATTCCCATTCATTTGGGTTGTATGACCAACAATGCAATAGCACAAGGAATCCCAAATAGTTGTTGTTGGATGACCAAATATTGCGGGGAAAAATGGTCATGTGTAGTTTTAAAGATGTTAAAGCATAAAACCATCCAACTTGCGGTCAAAAGTTAATATCGAGACATATCCATACTTTCATGCCTAATTGGGGGGAACAAACCAAGAGGCAAACAGATGTGTATGGTTTTCACGTCTATCTATCTGATTACTCTGACTAAACTTACAAGTACTAGCCGGCGTATGGCTCCTAAGAAGGAAGATGGCCCAGTTTGCAGTCCCGTCCATAGTCGTGTTTGGGTATGGGTCAAGGTTTGAGATTTAAACAGCATTCTGCTGCAGGAATGGGCAAAGGCAAAAGCAAAGGCAAAGACAAAGGGAAGAGAGGCAGGATTGGCTCTAAATTATTTACCCTGAAACATTGGATGGCTTCAAACCCAAATTTTCCAGAATCGTTTGAAGGTTTGAAGGAAAAGAATGCAGGAAGTGATAACCACAGTTTCGTTCAATTTGTTTGCTCAATCAATCCATTGGCAGATAAAACTCCCCATGGGCTGGTGGGTCAAATTCCCCTTTTGGTTGGCTATGTCCTGATCTGGGTTGATTCACATTTTTTGGATTGCAGCAATTCTTGGTGAGCATTTCTTTGTTTCTGGCCCTCTCTAGGTGACAGCCACAGGCTCTCTGTTTTCAAAGCTGCGAGCTCAGCCATTCTGGGTCATCTTCAGACTTCAGATGTTGTTAGTTTTTGGAGCACCCCGAAAAAGATCAAAACTTGAATCTTGAATCTCAACTAAAAGAGCGATAAATATACGGAATGTATTTCATAAAATAGTGACTGAATAGTGATTCACGAAGTAAACTTGATTACCATGCATATTTAGAGATCCAACCTTGCCTGGATAGACGACCAGCCGGGAGTTGGAATTTCTTGCTTCAGCTTTTCGGGACTCCTCCAAGAAATGATTAGTGCAGTTGTTTGAGAACCTATCACTGTGGTTTCCAGTCTCTTTCTTTTTGCATGTGTTTGATGACATCTCTATGGCAGCCGCCCATGTCTTGGGGTTCGAAAGGTTCTACAGGGACAAGCCCAACACACCTTGAGGCGGGACCCCTGGGACTTGCTCCTCAGCAACGCAATCTCCAGCGCCAAGGAAGGAGGTGGGACCGCATCACCCATGGGACCTGAGACCCAAAAATGATGATATCAATTATATATCAACTTTATATATTATATATTATATATTCAAGTATTTCAAAGACTCAGCTGAGGTTTTTATCCAATCCAAGACTCAACTGAGGTTTTTATTGGAAGGTGTTTATGAAACTTTACATGTCTGGAAGCCCCACATCATCTCTGAAACCAAGCCTAAGCGACAGTGGATCGTGGATGGGAAGACCTTCTGGGTGTGAGAAGGGTTCAAAAAGAAGAGGCAAATAGAAGATCTAGTGGGTTCGTTTTCGCAGTATTCGCTGGGGTGCCAGGGTTTTGAACCAAAGTTACTGTATGGGTTCCAAAGGTTGTTCTTCTGCCAGCAGAAGCATGTTTTTAATTTCTTTTTCCAGCACTTTATTTTTGTTAGTCCCGAAGTTTGTTGTTTGACACATCCCCAATGCAGATAAACATAGAATCAGAGATGTACATATAGATGTAATATATGCATAGATATCCATCGATATCCGTCGATATACATCAATATTACATCGATGCATACCCTGTGCACATTATATAATATTATGATATAATATATATATATATCGAACTATATAACATATTATACATTTTACTATATAGAATTTGATGTATATTATACAGACATCCACATAGACATCATACACAAATGCATCTCCTGCGATCTACTTACAGGCCTGGCTGGAAAGGTGCTCCGATCGGAGCTCCTCCGGCTCCGAAGCCACGCCAGGCCCAAAAAAAAGTGGGAAGGTGGGAACTCGTGGTTGAATGGTTGTTATTGGTAAACAAACAGTTTGCTATTGAAAATGGTCCATTTAGTTCGTGGATTTTCCCATTAAAAATGGTGATTTTCCATATATAGTGATTGTGAAACTGATACATGGGTAATCATATTATAGTTTTTTTTCTGTGTTTCATGATGGTGATTATGAAAACCTATGTATGGGAATCATGTCATGATTGATTATGATTGTCTTTATAGTGGTTTAATGGAGGTTTAATCGTCATGGGTAACGATCTTCTTATCAGACATTGAGATGCTGGATGGTGAAGGAGTTGGTTGAAGGCAAAAGTTCGAGGAACGCGAGCATATTGCATGTCTTCAACAAGTCGAAATTGGGATATGAACCTGCACATAGAGGGAATTGACATCATCTGGGCAACAAAAACGTGGATTTACCGAACCAAAACAGGTATATACATTGCCTACAAGAATCAAGTCAAACCACATAATTACCATACATACATACATACATACATACATACATACATACATAACATACATACATACATACATACATACATACATACAGACAGACAGACAGACAGACAGACAGACAGACATACATACATACATACATACATACATACATACATATAACCCAATCTCATACTCTAGTGCCAACCCCCCAATACTTTTGTGGTACTTGATACCTGTTGAGCAAGAGGTGGTTTCATAGCCACATGGACCACATTATTTGGGCAATGATGACGGCCTCAAATTACACATGTGGTGAATGAGAGGCGCCAACGAACCGCTTAGATTCACTTGTGAACGAATTGTAGCAAGATAGGGTTGTGAACTACCTAACTTTAAGGTTGACTGGGGTGAATTCCTTCGGGGTTGTACTTGCAAGAAAAACATGAGATGATTTCTCCAAAAGGCGGCCATCGGTAGCCGCAAGGTTTTCAGCAACAGCATCTCGTTGTAAAACAATCTCCCAAAGACATGTGGCGTCAGATCGCTGCAATGCAAATTGCCCTCACGTTTGTGAGTAGAGATTCTGCTTTTAGTGGGTGACACACTTTACTGAAAGATCGAATTTAGATGATTTTTGTAAATCCCCAATCTGCAATGGTGGTTGTCGTGATCGGTTTTTGGGGAGTTACTATATAATCCCATGCCACATTGAACACCCCGATGGGATTCCAACCACCATCAAGATCCATGAAGTATATAGATATTATGATCTATAAATGCTTACTTAGCTTTTATAGATACTATGGTTTATTTAGTATATAGATCTTATGATTTATAGATGATTCATAGTATATAGATTCCGACCACCAGCTACTTTAGTTATGAAGCACGTAGCTGACTACGGGACATCAAACGCCTGGCCCGCCAGGACACAGAGACTCCAGCAGAGGATGCTCTTGACCTGCCGGAGGTGCTCGAAGAGCAGCCCCTCCTGGACGATGATGAGGAGATGGGAAGCATATGTTGCTGGATGGCCATTAATATCCATTAATTATGAATTCATTGTTGGGGGGGAGGGTTTAGATATATCCATTAATTATGAATTCATTGTTGGGGGGGAGGGTTTAGATATCCATTTTTTGTGTAACGATTCCGGTTTTGGGATGATGAACCACAAACGATATACCATGTGATGACCGTGGCACATATAGCAACTGGGGAAATCCATAGCAAATTGATGTTAGAATTCATTGAGGATATTCCATACACCAACCGGATGGGTAGTGACTCTATCCACCTTGCCATGTTGATGTCGAGATGTTGACCTAACCAGCAATTTGTTTTTCATGGGGATCCAAGATTGGCCGTGAGCAGAAACTCTGTCTCGGTCTTCTATCGCTTGAAATGTCCAATTTTTACATTCTGCTTTACTTGACATTGGAATTGTTCTCTGCTGGTAATCTGATTTCCCAACCGGCTGCCGCCTCTGCCGTGGAAGGACCTGCAGCCGGGTGAGGATGTGGAAGAAACACTGCTGGAGGCCCAACACGGCGAGGAGTTGGAGGAGGAGCTCACGGAGGATGCGGAGGATGCGGCTGCGGCACTTGAGGCACTTGAGGCGCTTGAGGCCCTTGAGGCAGGGCTGCTCCAAGCTATTTGAAAGAATCGCCTCTCTTAAAATCTATTAAAGCATATTATAAAGCTACATTGTAGGTGAATGATAGCCACTTTTTCCCACTTTCTTGGGAACATTCTTGGTTTTACCTCTCCATCGGTCCCCCCAAAGGTGTCGCGTGCTTTGCCCAGGCGCTTGACACTCCGGTGGAAGATGAAGTGATGGAGGACGCGGGGGAGGTCCCAATGGAAGAGGAACAGGAAGCAGTTCTGGAGACTGAGGAACTTCAAGGTGTGGAATGTGAAGCTGAAGCGGAAGCTCCTGAGCAGGTGGGCTGGCCGGCCTTTGGCGAATGGAATGAAATCAAGAGATCAAGCATGACAGCTGGAGAATCTCCCACTTGAAAAGGGCGTGATGTAGAAAATACATTATCACATAATTTAACACATATCTTTGACAATACATCAAACTCATGGTTTCCTCCAACATGTCCCTTCAACCAACCCAGTGAATATGATACTTGTGTGCGAAGCCAGAAATCATGTCAGATTCCAAGTTTTGGGTGAAATCCTGAAGTTCATTGGTTAAACTCCAAAATCCATCATAGCAATGCACCTTTTCGGCCACATGACCATTAAAATCTACATGCTTGGTTGAAATTAGCCATTAAGTTCCATTTACAAATCCATGATAATCCAATTCAACTCATTTGGCATCCATCAGCACTCATTCAAAAATCAAATTGAATTCCACAAGTCCATGAAACTCTTCTTTGACCATTGAGAAATCATCGAAAACATCGAAAACATCGAAATCATAGAAACTTACAAATCATCCATATTCATGTTCATGGCCATAGAAATCATGATTTCAGAAGATTTCAGATGAGTTTCAAATGGCCCGCCACCATCACAGGTGCTCAGCCAGGCTGCAGCACCCATTGGAGCCCCCATCGGTCGAGGGACTGCCTCCTGGCAGAGGCTTGGTCGGTTGGGGACGCGGGACAAGGGGATTCTACCATGGGAACTGGGCAGATACCAATTTATGGAGATTTAATAGCGGTTTATGCCAATTTATAAGAATTTAATGCCAAGTTATAGGGATTTCATTGGGGATTTAATGCCAATCTATGGGGATTTAGCGCCAATTTATGGGTTTAATATGATTTGTATAATTGTGTGTGTATATATATATATATATTGTGGCGATTTGATGATTTGATGGGATACGAGCATGCGTTGGGTGGTTCACACTCCAGGAATCGTGCTGGTGGATAGGATACCCATATATTTGGACCAATCTTACTCACCCTACTGACAACTGGGGTTATAACCCACTTACTGTGGGGAAGCACCAAGTACCTATGGTATACCAGAAGCATTAGCCAACAGGGATAGTTTTAGCGCTTGCGGATGGGTTGTATAAAATGATGGTTTCTACGATGAACAACAGCGTAAATGGATGGCTTTTTTGACGTCACCAACATTTCTTGTGCAAAAATTGGACCCAACTTCTGTACCAGCCGCGCATCCAAACGTGAGGAAGTGGCGATTGGATTATGATTACAACGGTTGACGAGTCCAAACCATGATTGGATGCAATTATGATCCAATTAGTAGTCGGATTATTATCCGATGTCCGATGCCTAAATGAGAGTGGGTCATGACCCAATCATTGGAATTAAGAAGCTCTGATCCAACTATCATCCAGCTGTCATCCAGCTATCAAACTATCTTGAAAACACATATCATATCAAATCTTCCTCGTCAAATTATATCATTATATCATATTATCTCCGATATCAGCCAATTGTGATACTGTAATTGATAACTCAGTCATAAACCTATCCTAGTAGCACCCATTCTATATCCAACGATCTACAAGTGCATCTAATCTAGGTAGATCATGCTGCGACCTCACTGCGACCTCACTGGAATAGCACGAACTGGAACTCTTTTTCACTGCTTCAAGGACAAGCAACCTAGGCCAGACAGTCCTCACTTCGCACAGCTTGGGAGCTGATGAAAGTCTTCTGGAACCTTATTTCAGGCTAGTGAATTATTAGAATTTACCCGGATCCAATGATCTTTTTCATACCCGGGATCCTAACAAAACCCACGCGTGCCAAGGAAGGACCGCTACGTACCTTTGGGGCGACAGCCAAGTACGGTGCGCAACGTGCTCCGCGCTGGAGATGTTGAGTAAAGCCATGGCGAAACATGTTTTATGTTGACAAAGCAAGACTAAACCACCCATATTTGGATGGTTTATACATTTATCCCACTATTTATCGCAAAATACGGGATAGTTCACTATTACTTTACGAACATTACAGTACTTTTGCCATCCCAATTTAAGTCTGGTTTTTTGTATGGTTTTTCTGCAAATTCAACTCCTTCTCAATTCTGTCAACCGCGTGTGAGTCATTTGGATATGGTCCCACCAAAAAAAAAAGCGGTTGGACATACAAATGGCTGGTCAATACAGGACAAGCCATGAGTAGATTCATACCGACAGTCCAGAAATCTGTCGCAAGATCATGCAAGATCAACATACACGTAGTATGTGAATGTTTGTTTCATTCCAATTCATGTCATTTCTGGATTTATGCATTGTTATTGGTTAATAGTTTTCCACTTCATTTCCCCTCTTGTTATTTAATAGTTCGCCATGGAAGATGGCTAATTTTGGATGATTTTCCCATTAAAACTTCCATTTATAGGGGATTTTCCATGGCTATGTTAAATAATCAGAGGGTAATTATTGTCCATGATTGGCAACATTTTGTAACTCTGGGTGAGTGATAGTGACCTCACTGCGAGGTCACTGGAATGATGCTTTAGAAGGGAGAACTCTCCCAAGAATGGCGTTATTTCAGGTTGGTGACTCGTCAAATAATCTATCCAGACATGTCTAATAGATTCTAAGAATTTCATGATATTCCAACCAAATGTATTGTTATTCACATCCTATTACTTTATATGCAATCCTTCATATCCCTATTATATCCCACTTATATTCCTGCTATATCCCCATTACATCCCTACACCTTATCATACTTTTGGTGCAACACGTCGCATGACGTCGCCAACACCGCAGTGATACTGGTCACCACGTGCCTCCGTCAGGAGAGTCGTCCCCTCACGGCAGCACCTCCAGAGGCTCTCTGGTTAACATAGCTATGGAAGATCAACTGGGGGTTTCGTAAAATGGGGGTACCCCCAAATCATCCATTTTAATAGGATTTCCCATTATAAACCATCCATCTTTAGGTACCCCCATTTTAGGAAACCCTCAACTATGAATGGAGGTGTTTATAGAGCTGGGGGTGGTTCAAAACATGAATTTATCAATTTTAGTGGGATGAACATCCATTTACCAGCTATTTTGATGTGAACAGAAGGTACCAGGGTTTTGACTCATAGCCAGCTAGGGAAACCGTCGATATATAAATGAGCCATATTTTCCATAGCTATGCTAAATAGTCAGAGCGTAATCCAATTTATGAAGATCCCCAACCAACTGGATGGCTAATGGACAATAATATGAAACAACCATAACCAGCGAAAGATGCTTTTTTTTTTTGTGAACTATCAAAGATTGACTCCGTTGAGGGTTTATGAGCGGTTAACAAATCTTAACAAGTCTTCCGAGTTTTATGTTGACACTCTTTTTTGAGTATTGATCCGGGTTGAGGGCTTACTCATTATTAATGGTCTATTAGTCCATAAGGGATCTTTACTAAGGATTTTTTAACCACCAATATGTTATCGTGGGCGAATCTGAAGCATCTATTGTTGGGGGGGGTTGGCTAAATACCATGATTGATTTGAGGAGTTGAGTCCAGGAACTTAAATCTCGAACTAAAATGAGTTGAAGACCACTTAAATGAAGGTGAATTCTGAAGACATGGAGATGAAAGTAACAAAAGCTGGGGGAAGCTAGTGAAAGCTCAGATACAAGGGATCTGGGTTTAAGATTGTTTTAGCCATAAAACTGTAGGGATAAACGAAGATTTAAGCAATTGGCACAATGAGGATTGTCCAGACGAAAACCACCACAGTTTCTGCCAGCGCGTGACATCGCATGTTCAAAGATTCTTGCTTCCGACGAAAGCTAAGATAGAACCCTCTAAAAATGGGATCGTTTAGGTTTTAATGTGTACTTGGAAAGGGCCATGTTTGGCTCCGACAAACCTTTGGTGTGCTGTGAGTGGCATCGTCAGGGTTGGTGAAAATTCCAAACTGGAGCAAAGGCTCCCGATTGTTTGTTGTTTGTCGGGTTTCTAGTACCAGCCTTACCTTTTTTTTTCTGGGAATTCAGCCCTGAACTACCCAGCCGAAAAGTATAGAACTTCACATCCCCACCAAACACTAGCGCAATGTTTAAAATTGTTCAACAAAAATCCTGAGCTTCAAGTATCAAACGGTGTACCAAAGCTAAAGTCCCGGGTCGCTGGAGGCAGAGATCAATCCCATCTATTCAGGGCGCATCAAAAACATCAGCCGGGGCAAAGGACCTGGCCCTTGGGATTCTTTTTTTGGGATTTAGAGGGCACTTATGGGGATCTTGTGGGATTTTATCTGAATGTCATAGGGATTTATATGAGACTTTATCGGGAATTTATTGAGTTTGTTTGTTTTTTTTGTTTTAATATAAATCATAAGAACATGATGGAATTCTTGTCGGTATATTTCATGGGGATATAACCATCAACAGGGACTTCACATGACTTAACTGTGAACTTCAGGTTGTCAATCCCATCCTCCGATACCAGGTTTCAAGGTGGAGGAAGGGATTGATGGGGATGGTTTGGGGTTGAACCATCCAAAATTGGGAAATACATGGAAATACAATTTATATCTCGGATATTCTTCATGTTGATTGTATATTTGATTGGCGTCGAACCCGTTTTTGAAGGGTTGTTGATGATTAAACCACCAATATCTAGGCATTTGTTTGTCAACTTTCCTTCTGCAAAAGGCTGCAAGCATTTCTAGCCAGGCTGGTGGTGACATGTAGCCAGACAACTTGTGAGGCTGAAGAGTCATGCGGCCAAAACTGGAGGCCTTTCATATCTAGGGATGGGTTTACCCTCTTGTAATTTAACACAGCTATGGAAAATCACCATTTCAAGAAGCAAATCATCGAACCCGGGCCATATTTTCCATAGCAAACTGCAACAAATTTTCACAGAAGTGTAGTTGGAAAACCCCCTGTTCCTCCATCATCCCATTTGCCCCATTTGGGTGTCAGCGCAGCAATCCTCTCCGAAGCCCGTGAGGATTCGGCTTTATTGCATGCGCAGACACGTGGCACCTGGGCTGATGCCGGAAAACTGCTGGTTTTGATGTGTTTTTTCAACCCGGGAAACCCCAATGGGTTACAGATGATAGTGAGACTGTAATTCCCAAATGGAATGCAAATGGTGAAGTTGAGATCTGTTTTCTGAACATTGGATTGATGAGTTTGGTCTCTCAAATCGTTGTTTGGCTAGAAGCTTCTCCTTCCACGTGTTTTTTGTTTCCTGCTTGACTGCTCCGGAGGAAGCTGTACGGTCGAGATGTGGTGGTTCTGCCCGAGAAACTTGGGAAGTTCCGCGAAGGCGACAGCGTGGTGTTCCAGATCAAGGTGGAAGCAGGCGCCGGGCCACGAGCTTCGAGTTTTGAGAGGGAGCTGCCGTTGACGAATTTCATGGTATTTCATGGGTCTTCCTAGTCCTTTTTTAAAGAACTCATAGGTAGTAAGATTATGTTTCAAGATAAGAATGCCAAGATCGGTATAATTCTAAAACAATATTCTGAATATATGATTGAGAGATATTGAGAGTTTAAGATAGGTATGAGTCTTGTCCATTGGTTTTCAAAATGGGTGTGTCATTGCTTCTCCGGGGCACCCCAAAAGTTGGATGCTTGAGGTCAGGCCCTGAACGTCCTATGGTTCATGGATCTTTGAACCAGGGACCAGGGATTCGCAGTGGTTGGTAGTGTTTATGATGAACTCATTTAAACATATGCATTTTTGAACATGTTTGAACATGTTTGATCATGTTTGATCATGTTTGATAATGTTTGATCTTTTTTTGTGTCTCCAACTCTGACTTAAATAGCTCCAAATGAACTCTTTCAGCGGCGTTCTGTCGCTGTTTCACTGATTCCCGATCTTGGCTTGATGATCTTTACTGGACTGTTTAGACTACTTGCACCATCTTGCACCATTGAATCAACATGTTGAAATAGAAATAGTGTTTTAACAATAGAAATACCTATCTGATTTGAAACCATAAGTTCCTTTCCATGTTTTGATGTTGTTTTTTGGATATCGGCTATTCCCCAGTCGTGTTCACCCTGGTTTCAGGTGAGCCTCGGGGTTTCAATTTGACCGCCGTTCCACTTCCGTTCACACGGAGCCCAGAGGCTGGGGGCTACGGTGAATGGCTTGATATGGGGGTTTCCTAAAATGGAGGTACCCAAAATGGATGGTTTATAATGGAAAATCCTATTAAAATGGATGATTTGGGGGTACCCCTATTTTAGGACACCTCCATATTTTCAATGAATTTACCCTCTGGTATATTAACATAGACCCTGAGAATAGCTATTTTTAGAGGAAACTAGTCTTCCAATTCCGGTGACTGCCAGGGTCTATGTTAATTTACCAGAGGGTAACTGTTATTGAGGCAGTGAAATGACATCCAACTCATGGAAAAAGTGAGAAGTTTTTGAGACATACAAATACGTTTGGGTATTGTTTGTGTATTCTATGGTGACCTGCATTTGTTTTGTTAGCAAAATCTTAACCGGAAACCATGGGTTTTCCATGTTTTTCTCATAAAATGTAGGAGGTTCCTGTAGATTTTACCTGAAACCTATCCATCGGTGTTTGGCCCTCGGGTAGTCCAAAAGAGGCTATAAATTGGTATAATTTGCAACTGAATGTCATTTTGGGGGGGAAGAGCAGAACCAAGTGATTTTGATTTTGGGAGTGCTGTATGTTCAGACAAACCCAAATGGGAAAATATAAAATAAATAACCAGGTAGAAGTCACTTTCAGGGTAATCATCTACGGTTGGCTATATTTTTCTTGGTATGTAACGTTCACCCCGCATGATTTGTTGAACCCTGCCTGGCTGCGTTGATTGAGGCGGGTAACATTTGGTAGTGGATGTTCACGCCTTTGGTGGAACCCCCCGGATCGGTCAGCCAGAGTTGGTAATTCTGGGTTGACATCCACATTTACAGAAATTGTATCCCAACTTTTGGAGGGTTATACCTGTGCCTATGCCTTCCAGACTTCCCGCAGATTGGAACTCTTGGAGTTTTGAGCTTCTCAATTTTATTTGGTGTTGTGTATGTGTACCTACCTCCCCAGTCATTTTTTGTAAATTCTCATCCCTTCTGGTTCTGCGAAGCCCATGTTCCGAATTGGCGAGACCGGTTGTGTTTGAGAAAGTCGGCTGCCAGTTGAAACCACAGGTTCCCACGCCACCGCCGCCCCGTGTGCCACAGACAGTGGACACCTGGATTTTTCTCAGGGCTGTGGAGGGGTTGGGCCAACTGCATTTGCCCAGGAAAGTTGCGGATGGATCATTGGGTAAATTGTAGTGACCTCACTGTGACTTCACTAGAATCATGATTAGTAAGTGGAATTATCCCAATATAGCTTTTTCAGGTTTGTGAAATATCATAATTTACCTCATTGATAAATCTGATAACCATACAAAAGAGGTTAATTGTAGCAGCAAAACTATGCAAACATTGGGATTTGACATGTTTTACCAAGCCCCACATGTCGACCCAAGAATGGTTTTACCCACAAGGGTTGCAGGGGTTGAGCAGCAAAACCAGTGGGATTTACCAAGTCTAAATGGGAACTTGGTCAACAATCGTGGGTTCAGAATTAAGCAAGGCCTGTCAACTATGACAAATCACATAAACTTTCGGACACACCCAACATATCCACTATTCATTGGTTAAATCCCGATTGTTGATGGTCAAGTATAACTATCTTTGATGGTTGAATGCCCATAAGATGGCTGGTTAACCCCCCATTGATCCATTCACTTCCCCTTTTCCAGACACATATCCCAACTATATGTCAATCATGTCGTTGCATCCCCATGAAGTTCCACTAAAATCAGGGAAAACCCCATACTCTTCATTAAATTCCCAATCAATCCCATTCAATCTTCAGAAAATCACCATAATCATCATATAAAATCACCCATAGAATCTATCATTTTTGCTGCTTACTCCAAGCACTAGAAACTCCTTCGCAGCAAAGGAACCAGCAAGCCTTGAAGTCATCGGTCGATCCAAGCCTGCCTCAGTGCCACGGCAGAAATGGCGAAATTGGCACCATGCTCTGTGGCGAACAGAAGTGGACCTGCAACCAGCAAGGATTTAGCCATAAAAATTCGTAAACATTGGATTTAACCAACAAATATGAAATATCAAAGAAGTGGATTTTGACATATTCGAACATATTTGAACCAAATTGGGATATAGCCAAAGCAAAAATGGTGATTTGGCCTGTGAAAAAATGGGATGGGATTTAACCAGAGCAACAATGGTAATTTAAACAGCAAAATGCAGATTGGACCAGCAAACCAAGCAACAATTGTGATTCAGTGAGCAAAAAAAGATGTGAATCAATCTGGATAACAAATTGATTCAACAGGTAGAAATGTTGATTCAACCATCCAAGTTTGCAATTTTGCCAAGGCAAATTCGCAAAATTACCTGCAAACATGGGGAGATGTACAACCTGTAAAAATGTGGTTTTAATCATAGGTTCCAAGTATAAACTGCTCAATTTGCTACCTGCGGATTTGGCAGCGGTCTTCATGTAGGGATATGAGATTTCATATTCTGTCTTGCCGCATGAAAGAGTGGGGCACTCGCGTTGTTCAACTTGTGACAGACCCAACAGATGAATACAGATGAGTCATCTCAATGTTTCCAGCTGGTTAAAACCCCAATTCGTTTGGTTGAATCTCCATTTTGTTGCTGAAATCTCAACTCTTGCTAGCGAAATGTGTTCATTTGTTAATTATATAAGTTTCCATGTTTGCGAGTAAGATTTTGCGACTGAAATCCACATGTTTGATGATTAATGCGGTAAAACTATACCCATTTCTAAACAGAAACGGATTGTCAAAACCATCCCTAAATGGAAGGGCTATTATTGGATTTACCATAGTGGGGATATTATAGTAATTCACCAACCAGAATGGCATACTCTCTGGCAATCAAACGTGGCAATGGAAAATCCTCTATAGAGCTTTGAATGGAAAGATCATCTATCAAAATATTGGATTTCCAATTGGTATGCTTCATTACCAGAGGGTTTATATCAACTGGTATTGCATTAGATCTCCATTTTTGGTCCAAATTCCCCTATGTTTTCCACAGATCTTGGTGCCTTTCGGCCAAACAGCTCAGGCGCCCCACTTCATTCCCTCCGTTGCCATTGGCTCCACGGATGCGGGACGGCCATTGGCTCACGAGGAACTCGGGCGAATGGGTTTGTAAAGTGTCCTACCCTCTGGTAATTTACCAGTTTGCTATTGAAAATGGCCATTTATAGTGGATTTTCCCATTAAAAATGGTGATTTCCCATAGCTATGTTAGTTTGCCAGAGGGTACAACTGGGGGCATCACCTTCTACCAAAACATCCAAAGATGTTGATCGTACCAGCGCCTATTTCTTTTTAGATAACACGTTTGGGAGGACCGCTGACTAAAACGGTTGCTTCCTAAAATGTCCCATTCCCCTTCAGCAACAGGAATCGAACCAATAGAATTGGGGTCCTGACAAATAAGAGTGAGGAATAGCAAAACATTGACGGGCGCAACGCAACAACTTCAAAAGTCAAAGAATTGACGGAAATAGTCCGAGGAGCCAGTCTTTCTTTCCCAATCTACTTCGGTGGAGACTCGAGTCCCACAGACCTTTCTGGGGTGTCTACTTTGCATGGACAAAATGCGGACAACTCCCCAAAACCAAATACAAACCCAGTCCTGATGGGGACTATGTACTTACTGTACTTCCTGGTTTCCATCCCCAGTAAGATTGATTACCATAGCCATAGCTAAGAACCCAGCTAGTGTACACTTGGGATGCCGCTTGGGATTGGACGTTCACCATGCTCATCCGACCGGAAATGACGCGTAGTAAGGTTTGATTTCCTATCAATAGTACTTAATTAATAGGACATTTATTGACCAGTGATAGAAACTATTAGTAATAGGAAAGAAATGGTGGATCATGGTGTTGTAATAATAGTTACCTTCAATTATGGTTTAATATTCCCAGGTTTTTGGTGACGAATGCTCCATATTTTTTGTTGGTCACATCACAACCCAATGTTCATCCGATTCAAGTCGCTTCGATGCTGTCGGTTCAATCGCTCCAGAACTCACGAACGGTGTTCATGCAGGCGTTTTTGGTACAAAGTGATTGAACTGAACATTTGGATCAAAGGAGCACATCAACTGCTTGCTAGTTCATAAGTCTTCCACTATCAAAGTAAGACTGGCAATTTGAAACAATTTGCTAGTCCTTTTCCCAGTCGGTGGTAATTCTTTGCCAGATGATTCGTGAAGTTTGCAATTGGTAATGTTGCACAGCCAATATCATAAACAGTAACCCTGTTGGCCCCATCCAACTTTACCAGACTAGGGGATGGTAAAAACTAGGTGGCCCCCAAGAAATGACTACAGCATGCGGTTTTTTACACCACAAAAGAGGACCAGAATGGTGATTTGACCATGGAAAAAACAATGGAAAAAACTGATCTTGGCCACTATGATTTTCCCTATGAATGGCATGGATGACCATCCCTCAATCAAATAAGAACATAGGTTTGTTTGAACATAAGTGTAAACCAAAATCCAGAGGTTTGCTTGACATGTTCCTCATGACATAACAATTTCCCTTGAAACGTCCCAAATTCAACGGTTCTGCGCGATGAAATCGCCATTCAACCACCATGAAATCATCCATACAACCACTATGCATTGCTTAAATCAGTGAAATCCCTATTGTTGGTTGTGAAATGTCCATCTATTGCTTGGGTTACTCCCCATTAAATCACCATGTTCATCCCAAGAAACACTGTTCATTGGTCTATTCCTCTGAAATCCCCCTGAAGTCATCATTTTAGATGGTCAAATCCTCCGTGATCTCCAACATTTTGCTGCTTAGATAGCACTTTTTGTTATTAAAACCCTCATCAATTCGTCGACACCGCTGTCCGCCACGGCCAGGAGCGGAACCACCAGGTTCCGCCCAAGGCGCGCAGCGTCTTCACGAGCCAAAGGCGGGGTTTTGAACATCAATGCGAATGATAAATAAAAGTAGTGGTTGATAATCAATGACAATATGATTTGTATGATAATTATTAGAAATCATAATGAGGTTAATCTTATGATAATGATAATGATATTTCTACCATGATATTATAAAGTGAGTATAATGATAATAATAGTAATCATGATTTATCATTATCATTATTATTACTATTTTGCAAGACTTTCCAATGCTACAGATTTGTATGTACAATGATGCATTATTGTATGCATTATATAGTACATTATAGTACCAAGTGATTTAACCACAAAGGAAATATGCAATGGTACATATGAGTGTTGAATATATATATATATATAATAATATTTGAAAATAGATAGATAGATAAACAAATGACCAGGCTGTTGTTTTGATGCATTTGGATTATCCGCAGAGATGATTGTCCCAAAAGCACTGCCCAGATCGGTTGAGGTTGCGACGTCACGATCCATGATGGTTGGATAAGAAATTGTTCCCTTAAAGAAAGGCCAATGCCAGTGGTTAGGTTAGAGCTAGCCGTACATTTTCACAAACATAGCTATAGCTGGTATCTAAACGTTTTGAATGAAGACACGTAAACCCTTTCATACACATTGTGGGTATAGTTTGTCTTCAATCTAGACACATATACCATCATAGACCCGAAAACATAATGGACTCCCAAAGATCTTGGCCCGTGAATGTCCTCATGACCCCGTTCCATGCGTGGCCCTGTCGGGTCATTTCTGGCAGACCACCCCAAGTCATTGGCTCCTCCCGCTCGACGCTTGGCATTCAAGTTTAGTGGAATCCCTACTCGGATGTGCAGTGCAGTTAGTGAGTGCTTCAAGAAAACCATATTAACTGGATTTGATGGGGTCAAGCCCGCGTCTCAGTAGCTTGCGCTACTGGGGTGAATCACAGACCGGCTGGGAACACCTAAAGTATCATGCAACGAGTAGAGGGGGGTGGAGAGATAGGTCAAAACATGAGATCCGGTGGTTTGAGACCCAATATTGATTCATAGGCACTTGGGTGTAACGAAAAAATGTTGAACATGGGACCAAGTTTGTCATGGCTAATGATGGCCCCAAGGTTTTGTTGGGAGCTTGATCCAAACCCAAGTCAGTGGTCTATGTGTGTTTGAACATGAGGGATATATCCTCAATTTGCGGCAGTTTAGTAGGGAAGCTTATGAGAGACTATCAATTTTTGGGGTACCCTGTTTGAGACAAATCATATACACATATACAAATTCGATCTACAAGTTTGTTTAGGTATCTCCCAAGACCACATTCCTTGTTGATTCATTTCAGGTTCTATCCCCAAGTATTTTGTTGCTTAGACATCCACGGTACCTCCATGTCACACCATTGCAGCTGTTGGCTAATCCCAAACTGTGTCCCTCTATGTTGATTATCCTCCGGGAATGTGATGCTGGAAAATACCCCATGTCTAGATGATTCTCTGATTGGAAATGAGGATTTCCAGGTACCATGTGTTCCATGATCAAAACTTGGGTAGATTGCCCATATGCAGGGGGTGGTCATGAATCGATTGATTGGGTTTAATATATATATATATATATATGTCTATCGATGATATTATAGCTGTTATTCGAATCGCGGATGGCTGACAATACCACATATGCACATACATATGCCATGTTTTTGACTGCGGCAGATAGCGACCTTCTGGCTGACGAAACATCATCGCAGTCAATACTGGGAAGCCCATTCAAAAACAAAAAAAACCTCGCAGCAGCTTTCAATTCCCAGATAAATTGTGAATGATGGTCAACGTTGATTCGCGTTGCCTACACTTGTTTTTGGGGTAGCCAGATGTCATATGTGTTGGATCCAACAATCAATGAAATATGTTGCAGATACTGGGCATATCCACAGTTGCTTACAATGATGGCCAACGTTTGATGTTTAAGTTCCTTGAAAAATGATGGTGATGTTTAAGTTCCTTACAATAATGGCCAATGTTTGGTGAACTGTGATTGGTATTGTCCTTATTTTATCTTATCATAGTCTTGTGTAAGACATCCCACTCGAACTCAATTATTGTTTGTTTAAAATCACTGGACTGGATTTGCTGAGGTTTAATATTTTCACATTGGTTAATCGACCGTTTGGGGAATCTACTCGGTCTATTGCTTTTATTTTCTATGGCCCTTTATCCAAGACTATTTCCAGACTCGGTTTTCGGCAAAAATCCAGCAACCATCCTTCCCCACTTGGAAGCGCAGTTCCAGTTACAAAAAGTGTATATGAATGTATATGATATATGATGATATTGATATAGTATAACCATGGTTGTAGGGGTATATCCCAACTTATGGTGGTTTTGACCATTGATATTCCCATGAATAACCCCCAACTGCACCCCGAAGCAGGCGTGCCTGTTGTTGCTTCCCTAGGCCCTAAACAAACCCAGTGAACTATAAGGAGACCAGCTAAGTCTTGCTGAAACCTGCCAGATTTGGCCAGGAGTGTTCCACCCTTGGGACGACGAGGCAAGGCGAAGTCCCATCGGGTGAGCGGGTTGGATGGCAAAGCTCAAGGAAATTGGGCAGTGCCGAAGTTGTACCAATTGGTAGATAAATGTAGTAGATTATATAATTATATACATCTAATATGATGTTTAATTACAATTGTGAATGTTAAGATGTTTATAAGTGCTCTACGCCTCGTTTTGAAGGGATCGCTTGAAGCCATGAACACGGAACCCAAATATGCCAAGATTTTTGTGGAATGATACCAATGGGCATTGCTTTCGAAGTGCCTCAACAAGAGGATTTGTTTGCCACAAGATGAGGTTTAAGCGAATTAAGACCCAAGACTGTCATGATCATCTGCAGGAAGGGGGTTTCAAGTGCAAACATCGGGGGTTTAACATGCGACAAGAGCAAATACTCATCGAGACAAGTGGCTGGTAACCTCACTTTGCAAGCATTCCGGAGTTGTCCTGCGCAATCCCTTTCCCCTAATACTATACGTATAATTCGAAACACCCCCAACATGCCCAAACTAACCCCTGGTTTAGTATTGGGTCGATTCAGTTTTTTTGGACCATATGTGGGTATTTTGTACTAGAGGGAAGGAATTACAAGTCACAGAGATGGTCACTCAGCAGTCACTAGGTCATAGCGACAAGCCATCATCCAACATCGACAGAATATCCTGATAGTATCCATAGTTGACTATCACAGATCAATATCAGATTATATCATAGTTTAAATAGATCACATCTTGAATCAATGTTATATCTAGAAACCATAGCTTAAGCTTGATAATATTGATATAAGTCATCCAGATTTTTGGAGCTTCGCTCCAAGCCCAGAACGTTCAGTTTTCGCCATGGAACCTCGCTGGCATGCGGTGGTCATTGGTAACGACCCCGGCAATCTCCCAGCTGCAGTGAAGGATGCCGAGATGGTTTCTGGGCCTTGGAGAGTTTGATGATTGACATACATTATCATCGTTTGCCATAAATGGGATTTCAGAGATAAACATTGATCATCTATAATATACTGTACATATATACATATTGATATGTATGTATGTGTGTACAGTAATGTACAGTACATGTTTTGCCAGACATGGGAACAAACACACACACACAAATTACGTTACAGGATATTTCCGAACCAGCGTAGAAAAAGCACCAGGGTCTCAAAGATCGGCAGGTTTGTACCGAAGCCGGCAAACTTTGCTCAAAGGAGAACCCGGCGCTGCTGCTGAAAAACTTGTCGGAAGCAGGTGAAGGGGTTGGCAGGAAGTGTGTTGTTGATCCAAAAATCGGGTCTACCGCAAAATTGCCATGCGGATCGAGAAACTGATGATTAACAATCAAATTCTGGGGTAATTACCCTATTTTCAGACAGCCTTTTGTATATGGAGAAAGGTGTCATGGAATTTTTGGGTACATTTCTTGGACAAACCCAATGTTTTCTTTTATTGCAAATTGATCCTTTGCCCCAAAAGACTCGTTGGAGAGCCTAGGGAAATTTTATCATGACCAGCTTGAGTGGGTAAAAGCATGATGCCAAGCCTTGATTTCGCATTGGATCACCAGTTCATTCTTTTGTCTTGTTTTGAATGGGGATAAATCTGGCCCCAGGGATCAAGGAGGAGCTCAAGAACAAAATTAAGACGATGGAGGCAGGAGACAAGTTGTTGGTTTGGTACTCCGGGCATGCAAAAGCCCACCACCAGCTTGGAACGTTGATAATTCCCGCTCGTGATGAAGGCTCCCACCATCGTACAACGGGGCTCTGGCTTGAAAGTTGGTTGTGTAAAACGATTCTAGATGCCTGGATTTGCTAAGTCCATGATTTTTCCTTCTCCCATTTGTAAATTCGCCCTTTGGGGAATCCAAATGTGAATATATGTGAATATCATGTATTTTTGGGCCCTTTAAGCAAATCTAAGGATGAGAGACCTGGAGCCATAGTGTGGTGTGTTGTTGCTGCTTGCCGCTGCGAGATCAAAATTCTCGATGGTGAAATTGACGGAGAATTTGGAGCAGACAACCTGATTGTGAAGATGCCTTCCCGCACTGAGTATATTGGCCTGGACATGAGGAATACCAATTTCATGTTTACATACGCTTGTGAGATGGGTATGTCTATGTGGGATACTTCAATCTTTGCGCATATCTTTTGCCACCTGCTCAGATGTCAGCTCATGAGCACTGGAGACTTCCAACAGAAGATGAGACACGAGGTCGAACTCTTATCCTTTGGACGCCTGAAAATGCAGATGATTCCCGAACTACCAAGTTCACTCAGTTTTTTTCAGTCCTCGTCTGACAACCCGTCAATCAACCCAGACCTGCCGACGTTAGATCCACAATACATGACGGCAATTCGCCCGGCGCAGCAGCTGGGAGTTCATCTACAACGTCTCGCAGATTATCAACTTCGGGACTGGTCGTACGAGAAGGTGAGAAAGCTTGTCTGCGAGATTCTGCGAGATTTCAAGAGGCACCAGAAGTGTTTCTTGATTGAGGAGAGGATTCCGATTCTGAGGCAATTGCTTCCGATTCTGGACAGCAAGACACTGCAGGAAGCGAAGGAAGCCATTGCAGCAATCGGCCGATCATCACATGCCTCGCTGCAGAAGGATCCAAGCCAGGGGAACCTGATGAACATCCCACTGGAGGTGCTTGGTGTCATTCAAGAATCTGCAACATGGCAGAATCAGGAAAGCGAAGAGTTCCCAGCTGAAGCATTTCAAGCACTGTTGGAGAATCTCGGCAAGTACTTCAAACGTTACGATTTCGAAGGTCTGTCAGGGTCAGTACAACAGGGCCCATCTGATTTCGAGAATGCTCTTCTTCTTTACAGCTCCAATGTGCAGTCTATTACTGATTCAGAGTTGGAAAAGCTACTTGGACTGATAGAAGAAGACTGCGAAGATGCTGACATCGAGTTTGCGGATCTCAAGATCTATCTTGGTCACTCCAGCTTTTGGCTTCTTGTGATCTCTCCTGTGAAGCTCGATACCCAAAGACTGCAGCGCGTCGTCGCCAATTTCGTTGAGGAGCGACGCCTGAAGTCCTTTGCCTGGGCCTTTGCGACAGCTCCCACGATGCAGCCGTGGTTCGCGGCACCGGGACTTTGGCAAACAGTGAAGAACTTGGTATCACTGATGGAAAAAGTGGAAGTTCCCCAAGTTATGTGGTTGAGGGCTCGCGAGTTGAAACGTGTTGCGCTGCAGCTGCTGAGACAGAGGGGGGAAGAGATACAGGAATGGCAAGTGCGAGTGGTATCCAACTCTAGGGATCTGAAAGATGAGGCCTGGATAGATGCTCAGAGGAATGACGACTTTCACTTTGTGACACATGATGACTGGCAAACTTTGCACTGGAAAGAACGTGGGCTTCACGGAAAGCTCAAAGATTTTGCAGAAAAGTGTGGGCTGACGGACAATCACACCTTGCATGCAACTGCATATTTGGCCTACGAGCTCCAAAGAAATCCACCGCAGGGGCTTGCTGTGGAGAAGCTGACGCAGAGGCTGTGCAAATGTCAGGAGCCCAAAGAGATGCTGAGTATGCTTGTGAGAGATTTGATGGATCCGACCTCCGGCTACTCCACCGACTACAAAGATGCCGAAGATGCTGGAAATCAAGGCCAACCCCGTATTGTATCATTCGCTGGATCTTTTTTGGGCATTTTCGGGTGGCAGGATTCCACCTAAGAGATCGGTGTGGTTGAGTTTTGGAAAATATTTTGACCCACACCGAAACCAACCCATTCCCACGGATCTTGAAGTGGTTTGATTGTTGTTTCGTGCTGGAACTATAGATTTGATCAGATTAGCACTTTTGGCCCTGAAGCAGGGGGTGTAAAAAAAAACTGAAACCACATATTACAAATAGAATTCAGCTACCCAAAGCAGAAGTATTGTGCCGTGCAATTTGGGGAAATTCGGGAAATTTAAGGACCCCAGCTGCTGAAGAATGTGAGATGTTATATACACAATACATACTAAGCATACATTATACACATTATTGTACAATTTACTGAGAATTATACCTGCATTTATTTCATTTGTAGGGTGCATGGGCAAATTATACATTAAACATGGATCACATACAAAGCAGTCAAAGATGGATAGACAAATGGGGAGACCTATAGGTTGAGATGTTAGTTCAAATGTGTATGTAATTAGATGTATATTAATTAAAAACAAATACAACCAGCTCATGCAAAAACTTCAGAACTGTTCTCAGACACATCCTTTGACTCACCTTCCTGCACAGCTGCAATGGCAGGCTACTTGCAGGATCTGGCACGAAGGCTGCAAGAGGGAGGCAAAACACTTCTTGCGAACTGTGTGGTTGATATCCTCCTGCAGTATCCAGCTTCTTTGGCAACACATGCAGCGATCAAGATAAATCAAACATATTCAAAAATATTACAATTCAAATATATTATAGAACCATCAATTTTTAAGGCCGCAAAACCCACACATGCTCTTTTGGGGGTGTAAACCTTGTAGTACTCGGTATACCCAATGTTCATTCATATCCATTCAACTTCCTGCCATGTTTCGTGGAAGAATTCGCTGCTCTGAGGTTTATGGTAAGCAGGTTGTCCGGCCAGAGATGATCAAGATTCTTGGCGTTTCACATTGTCCAACCAGGCAGCTTTCACGTAGCTCCCATCGACTGAAAAACATGCAATACTTTGATATGTATAAATAATTATTATCCCATATTATTTATCATATATTATTTATCATATATTATTTATCATATATTATTTATCATATAAATACACGGCACGGCGGCGATGTCATAATCTTGAGACAGATCATGCTACAAGACTCGGGTTGTCGACAGGTGGCAGGACAGGTACCGCTTCACTGGTGCCCCCAAAACATGAAGGCCAACTACTGTAACCACCGCTGAAGAAGGACAGAGCTACAGGGGGGGAGTGAATCGCCAAGAAAGCAGGTTTGGAAAAACATATTCATAGAATTTCAATGAATTTCATAGATACTGTACTTGGTCTAGAATAGATTTACAAGTATATACTATAGGGCAATAAACCTGGATCGCAAACTATTTTGATAGAGATAGGATATGGTAGCTAGTAGACTAGGCTTATCATCCATAAGTTTCCAAGTGTTGAACCCCCTGAATCTGGCAGACCAGACCACCAAGGGCTGCGAATTTCGAGCAGTACCTTGGGATTGTTGCGGATGTCACGAGGACAGAAACCATCACTGGGATTCACTGAGTATGTTCAAGGATGTTCAAAGTGATTTGAATTTACTTATATTTACTTCCATTTTTTCAACGTGACATGCGCCCTTTTCTGAAATTATTTGATTTCTTGTTATATTTCAGCAAATTCAAGAATCCCTGTTCCTTCTGGAGAAGCTTCGATAAGGATAGGGATTGACAAGTGAGGATTTTTGTACTGGTGTTTTTACCCTGCTCACAAGGATTCACGGTGATTGGCTAGTTCACATGAAGGTTGGAAAGGCGCAGAGAGTGTACAGTGGTTCGGGTGTGGCTATCCTATCAGATGGTTGGAACAAGCAAATGGATTGTTTTTTTCATGTGTTATCCATATTCAGGCTCCCTTTGATCCTGGTTTTTCACACGACAATCATCAACAACCATTATTTCCTGTGAAATGCTACACGGACCACTGGCCAGGAGAGTGCAAACACGTGGTCCGAGAAACGTGCAGCCTGAGGAGGAAGTCCTTGAAGAGCTCAGTTGCTGGATGGTCAGAGACATTTTGATGTTTTTAGTGGTGCATCTCTCTTCCTAGTTGGTAATGCCTTCATGATGAATGTGTGCAAAAACTATACTACATTTGTTTTAGGGGGGTTTAATGTGCATGCATACATACTGTATACATACATGCACTATATACGTACGTGCATGCATTGCAATGCATATGTAGATGTAGTAATCGGATCGTATCTCAATGGTGTATGTCTGGGAAGGGAAATAGAATGCCAGACCCAGTCGCGAACCATCGCTAACCACTGACTTTGCCTCAGAAAATCCAACCAGTAGTTCACACACATACACCAACCAGTTTCCGATTTTGGTACTTGGTTTTGGTGGGCAATTCGCCGCCTGCTGCCATAGGTGCCTTTTGGAAGAGTCAAGAAATGGTGGAGCAGTTGAAGCAAGATGCTTGCAAAGCGCTGAACCAATTCATTTCAGAATACAAGTGAGATGCAGAAATCCGGAAGTTCCTAATTTCCGCACCTGACAGAGGCGACAAGGCCCTGACGGATCAGCTCAGAACATCCTCAGTTTGAAACAAGAGAATAAAACAGGAGAACGTGCCGCTCTCATGATTACGGCTGCTTCAAATTCCGTGGTTCCCATAGAGTTTCAGACTTTGCAGGAAGACTTTCAGGGAATGTCACATAGCCATGATGACCTATCTTTGACTGTTCTCCCACTTTACCCGGCTATTTGTAAGAAGAGGCAACAGTTGCTTTTGAGTAATGGTGAGTTTTTTATTTTGCAAATCCCTTTAAATCTTGATCAGTGCCGAAAATGCTCTGTGCATCACAAATCATAGATGAATACCAATTTTCGCCCCAACTATGACCCATCTTGGTGGGTGGGTACGGGTCAAAAATCTAAGGATCTGTGAACTGCAGTGTGTCGTGATCTTGTTTTGGGGGGACCGAAGTTTGATCTATGCCATGCCTGACGCATTTTCGTGGGCGGTTGCAACTTTGCGTGTTGTTGTCCCATTTTGAGAAATCTATCCCATCCCCCTGATATTAAACAGCCCTTGGAAAACCATGGTTTTGTAGGGGATTTACACATATTTGGGACCATAAAATAGTGGTGTTTAATATTCGGGGGATGGGATTAGCTGGTTCATGATCCCAATGTTTGGTGCCTGGTTCAACCACAAAGCATTGTTGCAGGTAAGCGTAAGTCTTAAACCACACATGCATCGTATGGGCATGTGGTGGAAATGCGGAACCCCCGTTTTTCAAAGGTTGTTTCTGTTAGTCGATCCATCCATTGCAGTGGATTATAATGGATTATATATGATTATATATGTTTGTATGTATCGCATCAAATCAGAAGATGTTCCATTATTCTCCCTTAAATGAATTCATGAGTTGAGTGATGTTGACTACATATCCCATTATATAAATCCTATCAAACTCCCATTAATTGGTATAAATCATCAAGATTAGTCAACATTCGTCAACGAATCACCAATAAATCACCAATGGATACCCTCTGGTAAACTAACATAACTGTGGAAAATCACCATGCTATTAATGGGAAAATCTACTATTTCTATGGCCATTTTCAATAGCAAACTGTTAGTTTACCAATGGATAAATCACCAACCGTTCCAATCCATGGCTCCATGGGCAGGCGAAGGTCCCGTCCCCAACATCCCCGTGGCTTGCTCTCTGCCCAAGGAGGGGCTGGGGGTGCTGGGAGTGATGCGTTGACCGTTTCACATCGTGTCACCATTCCAAGTGGGAGATGTTTGGCCACGAAAAAATGATAAAACAAATCAAACAAGTTCAACCAAAACACAAAATGATACCAAATAGTCTGTAAAATGTGGAGTGATGTTGAGTTAAAGTTAAGAGAATCATATGCACTTTGATCACTGTTACATTGATACACAATGTGAATTTGGCCAGCAAAATTCAGGGTTGCTATGCAAAGTTGGGGCTTGAGACGTCAAACTTGAGGATACAGTATGACAAACAACAAACATGTAAGAAGTTCCAGAAAAATGTGTTCAACGTCCCAAAATTCACCTTATAGAGTTTGCGAGAAAAGCACTGCTGACTGCAGCTGGTCTTAGAAGATCATGAACTTGTAGCTGAGTGTGCCTTGTGGTCCTTGAGAATAACTGAGCCACAAGACTGGGATGAAAGCTAACATGATTGACATGGAAACCACAGAAATTGGAGTGGAAGATGAACTGACGGCTGAAGATCATATGTCTTGAAGAGATTTCAAGGGCGGGCTTGCCGTATACAGAGCCGATGCTTGATTTCCATCCTGTTTCTGGATGTTACGAAACGATCATTGACTGCCCCCATTGCTCATCCTACAATAGGAAATGATTCACAATCAAAGCTTTGTTGTTTTGGGTTCGTTTGACGTTCTGGTGGAGTCTGGCATGCACAGGTTACACTGCAGTGCCATCCAAGTTCGCAAGAAAGTTGCTGTCTAGACAATGGTGTCTAGACAATGGGATTTCCATCGTTTGAGCACCTGACTTGTTGCATGCATAGTGTGTTCTTCAATGGACATTTCACAAAACAATGGCGCATCTTGCTTCTCGGGAAGGAATAGCTAGTTCACTAGTTCTAGGGCCGAACTTGTGCACATCGCGTAGACTGCAGGGCTCATGAATTTTCGCTGCAGATTTAGATCCAAATTCTATGTTTTTGTTGCTGTAAATCAACATAGATTAACTAATTAATTAGATATAATTAGTCAGGTTTCTTGTTCACACTTCTTTATGCGTGAAATATCCGCATAGCTTAGAACGGTCTATCTCATCTCCCAGCACTGGTTGAGGGGGAAATCTGCATCAAAGGAGGAAATGTTGGTGGTAAAGGCCACATGTTCGTCCAGATGTTCCATTGAATCAATCCATTATACATGGTTAATGTTATTTATACATCTCATTAAATCCTATTAAATCCTATAGAATCACCAACCATTTCAATCCACCTGCGATTGCAATTTAGTGTGACGGAACTGCCAGGAGAACCTGCTCCCAAAACATCCCAGCCCTGCGCTTCCACCAGTAACTCGATCTTATTGGCCTGGGTTTAACAGACGAACGACAGATGGGAATGGTTCAAAATTATTGACCGCAACAAGTGAGATGCATAGATGTACGATTCAATGCTCAATACCAAACAACTAATCCCAAAAAATACATATAAATCATATCAATATATGAATACATATAAATACAAGTGCATATATATATATATTATATTATATGTATATATAAATATGGTTGTTATATGTTGTTATGGTAGATATGTTTGTTCTTCCCACCATTCATATTCCCATCAGCATCATCTCTGGTGCGAGATCCACGTCAGGCAACGACACCAGCCTCCCCCTCGGGACCCTGCAAGGCTGGTGACATTTCTGGGGAAAAGGGCTGAACTTCAACGGCCAACCATTCAGTCCCGAATGGTTTATGAACCCAAATTTACATCTTTTTGGGTTCATAAAACATGTTGTTGTCATAAGTTTGGGTTCCATAAACCATTTGGGTATATATATATATAT
The DNA here is from genome assembly GCA_003297045.1 of Symbiodinium sp. clade C Y103. Taxonomy (NCBI): domain Eukaryota; class Dinophyceae; order Suessiales; family Symbiodiniaceae; genus Cladocopium; species Cladocopium sp. clade C. Next base: position 250,977 of record BGPT01000173.1, on the reverse strand, counting down.
TATATATATACATATATATATATATATTATATCATGATACCTCGTTTTGGGACAAACCCGAATGTTTCCAGAATGATGGCGTCCAACCATTGTCATTCAAATAGCTGCGGCTGTGGATTGCATGTGCCTCATGTGGGGTTTTTCTGTGATGGAACTCTGGGGATTTCTCACATGATTCAATACATGTTACAACACTTTCTGCGGAGGTTCAATGGATTTTGTGAATTTTAACTAGGTGTGATAGCTATTCATGACATTCAACCAGCAAGAATTGTTTTTTCCCACTAGAATTTTGCTCCATGCTGGAATCACGCATGAATGCCAAAAATGAAGCGTGTGAACGGTCAAGGATTTTATCATGAGCCAGCACATATCAGATGTTTCGACTGCCTGAACGTTTGCATGGCATTACATCCTTATTTGTTTGATCAAACTACATTCAAGAGCTTACAGATCCTCCAAATGACTCACACTCGCCCAACGACTTTGTTTTGAAAAAAGGCAATGACAGATGTATTTTCTTTCAGCTGGGATATGACTGGATATGATATGATGGTTTTCTGCATTCATTTCACTGGTGTTGTCTGCAGATGTCAAGAAACTATCCAATGCTGGCTGTGTCTGAAAATGCATGAAAATGACCCCCCCGACATGGCAATTTCAATGAGAGTAATCCAGTGGATTTAGGATTTATTCGTACCCAAGCTTCATTCAATGAATGTTCATTGTAATTGGGTAAATGATTGGGTGAAACCAGGGGTTTGGTGGAAACAATTTCAGATAAACCCAATCTTCACTCCGCTTGCGCAGACTGTCCCAGCTGCAGCAGACACGAAGAAGAGGACCGAAGGGCCCGAACAGGTGGCGCTTTCAACGCACCGGTTGATCCCCACGCCACCGGTAGGAACCGGTTCAAGATCTTGAAGATCCCTAAATACCCCTTGAAGTCACCCAATCAGTGAGCCAGAGATTTCACCACTTGAAAACCTCAAAATTTGAGGGACCCAAATGACCCAAATTCCATAGATTCCTCTAGCGTGGCAGAGGGTGGCAGAGAACATTGCGGCGTTTTGCCGGTCGACATCTTAGACCCTGCAAAGATTGGCCTTTTATATCCCAACATAGTCTACATACCTATGTCCACTGTGACACTGGTGCCAGATTAGTTTTTTTGAACAATCATCACCACCTGCTGCCTTTTGAGTCTCAGGAGTTTTGATGAACTCTTCGAAAAGACCAAAGCGCGTTTGGAGACTTTGCAGGCGCCAAAATGGGCGGCGAAGCCGGCAATCTGTCGAATGTGTCAAGGAAAACATATAGACTAGATTTGGAAATCTGGGGATTTTATCAGCAAGATTTGAGATTCATTGAGGTTTCTGAATTCCTGTCTCAATGAGAGTGTCGCTGTGTTCAGCTTCAACATGATGTTTTTGCCGAAGCTCTGTAGGCAAAGAAAGAAGTGGAGGTGGGGTCGTGCTAACTTTGGGTCGAACGGATGACTCTAGATGGTCATTTGTGGGACGCTTGGCCCTGGTTGGAAAACGATGTTCACCAAGGAACTAGAAGGTGTTTGTTCCGAAGCTATCTTTAGTGTGACCACTCCAACGGTCAAGTTTTTGAATCTCTGTGGGAACGTGATTTGCCTCTTGCCAGATCGTACATCACTTCAAATATCTTTAAACAAATCCACTTTGCGGAAATTCTTGGAATTCTTGGAAAGGTTCTATCATGAACAGATAAGTTTCAGATAGGATTACTAGTTGCTCCCAATGTTTACACCCAAATGGACGGTAGCTATTCATGTTCTACAAGTTATTTCACATTTCTGTTCCAGTTCTTCCAGTCAAAAATCCATCCATCAATCAGTAATGTGGTAAACCCCATTCATAAACTATCCCCAATATCCCTGCAAATGAGTTTTGATTCCAACCCTCCAAAAACATCCAAAAACTAGAAGTGTATGGCATCGGGTGAAAAACACATGAGTTGTTGTTAATCTATTTTACATGTTTTCCGCCATATAATTATCCAATGACTGAAATCCATAATTGTCGATCTTGATTCGTTACAGTTGCCATTTATTCAGCAGAAAATGGTTCATCTCATTCCACAATCAAGAATTTCCGTAGTCATTCACCAATTATATCAAGTTGTCCATAATAATTCACGAATAATCAAGAATTTCCAAAATAATTTCCAGTATTTTCATCTAATTCAGAACATGGAGGCTTCCAATCCATGGGGAGAATCCCTAAATCATCCATTTTAGTAGGATTTTCCCTTGTAAACAAACTATTTTTGGGGTATCCCCATTTAAGAAAACCCATCCATAGATGTGTTTTTTCCAGAGAGCTGAGACCCTCAGGTGGCGCCACCTCCCACGAAGCTGCGAGTTTCTTGGTGTCACCAGATTCTTTTCCCAATAGCCTGGTACAAAGAATCCGGTAAAAAGCAAGGTGGCGCCCCAGTTGGTTAGCAAAGGTGGTTTATAGCTATAGTATAACGAGGTTTTAATTTATAGCTATAGTCTATAGTATAACCACTGATTTTATGAAGTTTTATGGGGATTATAGCATAATGACCATAGTTAGATGGCGTTATAACCATAGATGGGTTTATAAACTGACTGATAACCACAGGGGAATCACCTTGAAAGGGTGTTCATCTCCCCTAATATGGAGACATATAGACAGGTTTGACCTGTTGTTTTTTTTTTTTCAGGGGTGAAGCATCGCCTGTTGGTGACTCAAACAAGTGGTTAACCATGGTCAATCCCAACAATTTTAGCGATGTTTCATAAAGGAGCCCTGGCATGTGATTCGGTGAGGTTGAGATCTTTCATGCCAAAGAAATGGTACCAAGAATTCAATACATCATTCTAAACTATTGATTTTTGATTGGTACATCATTATCCAATGATCAAAAACCATAGTTTACCATAGTTTACCCCTCATTTGGTCTATCTTGATTCACCATGGTAAACGATTCTTTTTGCTCATTGGCGCCACGTCCAGAATCCCATCATGACAGCAGCGCATCTCAGGTCGCTGGACCTGACAAGGCGAAGGCAGGGGCAGATGGTCCCAAGGAGGAGTTCTGCAAAAAATCTAAGGAGTTGGTGTTTCATGACTTTCCCAGATATTTGGGATGGTCAAAAATGGCTGGATGCTGCTGGTTTTGTTGATGTTTCAGATTTATCCGCATGTACTTGCAGGTGTATTTGTTGGTATTTGACATTTACTTCTTTGGTTGATACACATGCAAACAACTTTGGTATCCGATTGAATCAAACTTATATGTTCCTTCACGAGATTCATAAGTCATAAAGGATGGCGATGGCGGAAAAACAACGCTCTTTTTGTTGAATTCGTGTTCGATCTCATGTTTGGTGGTTAGATCCTGACGATCACATCATATTAAATCCCAACTTCAGGATAGATATGCTTGTCAAAGACTAGCCATGACTAGATCATGGCCTTTTTTCTGTCCTGGCCCGGCAAATCGCACCAGCAGGTCCAGGATAGCAGCACCAAGAAACCCCAGGCAAGGCGCTGTCCCCCAAAATTGTCTGCTTAGTCTCAGTATGATCTAAGTCGGTCATTATCCTAATTACCCAACTATCCTCGAATTGAATATTGTTTACCTATCCCATGTTCCTGGTTATATCCCGTACAAGAAGTAAAATCACCCGCTTTTTTGCTTCGCACCTGTCAGGCACTCCGGCCGCCAGCGCCACCAGCGCCACCAGCGCCGCCAGCGCCACCAGCGCCAGCGCCGCCGCGACTCAGCGCTGCCCCGCTGCTGGCGGTTCCGGCTCGATCGCAGGAGCTGCGGAGTCCCAACGGAAACGATAGGGGGGAGAGTTTTCCATGGGGATAACCCCAATAGCTGGATGGTTTATAATGGAAAATCCCATTAAAATAAATGATTTGGGGGTACCCACCATTTTAGGACAACACCATTGAAGGGATGTTAAAGGACTTTTTTGCACGGAAACATATGAGAACCTTGTTTTTTCCAGTGAGTATGCGGATTGACGAAGTTTGTTGTAAGTGTTTCCTTCAACGAAGTCTATGAACAGATGGTCTTGGGGGAAATTGCTCAGCAAGACCATGAACAAACATGACGGGTTGTTTCATTGATATTGGTTAAGGTCGAAGTTAGAAGTAAATAGAATAGTCAATGGTCACACTAGTGATATAGTGAATCGTCCGTGGTTGAAGAGATTGATGGTGACAAATTGTCCAGAAATGTCCGTGTTTAGGGTGAGCCTTAAATGGTAGCAGATGAACGTGTGTTTTATCCCTTGATCTTTCGGTTTGTCTGAAAATAGGCTACCCCCAATCCACGGCAAATTATGATGATGAACCAGAGTCTGGGATGATACACTATACATTCGCTTATTGATCCCACAATGCCTCTTTTTTTCATGATACAGAGATATACAGAGATATACAGAGTACAAAATGAGCACTAGATATATTATCCCATAGTTTGCCACATATGATTCCATTCATGATGTTTCACCACCATTTTTTTGGACAAACCCATATTCCACGTGTAGAGTGTTAACCCAGCAACGTTCCGCCATGGATTTGGGATCATTTCTTATCGCCTTCATCGCGGACCAAACTCCACAAATCATGGTGAAAAATATGGGGAGAAGCATCCCAAACAGGCCAAGTTTGGCCATTGGCCATTCATGACCAGGGGAATTTCAGTGTTTGCAAAATTTAGTAGTAGATAGTAAACTTGGTAAACAGTTCATATGGGGATATCTGGGAAATAAGCAGGCAATTTGGGTATGGATGTGTATGGGTCAAGATAGGCGATCCCAACAACTAGATCTAGCACCAACAATGATATGCAATGACCAGCTATGTTTTGTCATCCACCACAATAGTGGATCATCCAGTCTTTCAAGTGTTTGATGGTGATTATGGCCCAAAGATAGCTGGACGAATGTAGCCCCCCTACTGGAAATAAACCAAGCTAAAAGCCAGTTATTGTATTTGTGAAAGGATCAAAAGCCGCTATGAAAGGCTGAAATCAGAACCTGCCGTCACTTCCCAAATTTTGGGAGTCTTTCATCACTGTTGAATGACATCACTTTGCCATGCAAAGTTTTGGTCCAACCAACATTTGGTTGATGGATGTTGATGGTTTGAATAGGGAAAATCAGTTGATTCCACCAACATCAACTCATTTGTTTTCGGGGGATTCAACCAACTGATTTTCCCCAACTGGCCCATCTGCCCCCAGGCGCTTCGCCCGCTTCGCCCAGCGCCGGCAGCGCCTCGCCTGCCCCGCCCCGTACCGGCCATGCCACCCGCCATGCCACCCGCCATGCCGCCACCGGCGATGCCAGCGGGGCCTCTGGAGCTGCGGCCAGAGGCCGGAGTGAATTGTGGAGGGATCAACCATGGGATTTATCAACATTTATCAACCAATATACCCTCTGGTAATCAAACGTGGCAATGGAAAATTCACCATGTATAGATATGTATAGATAAATTTCCCATTAAAACCTCCATTTATGGAGGAATTTCCAGTTGCCACGTTTCATTACCGGAGGGTATCGGATTTTAGCATGGGATATACTGGGAGATTTAACCAACAATATGATAATTTGGGGATTTTTGGTGTTTGTTATGGTTTGTCTGAAAATGGGACATACCATGACATACCCAGCAAATAGTCATTTTAATGGGAAATTTATGAGAATCCATTGGTTTTTGGGGCACCCTGTTTTCAGACAAACTCATATTTTCAGCAGGAGGATGATCCCAACTGAGTCGTTTTCTGATGTGTTGAAGCCAGCAAAAATCATTCATGAATTTGAATTTGCTCATTGATTCTCAGGGAATGAAATTATGGTAGATTTATTGTGGATTACGCGTTGCTGAAACATCTGAAAAGGGGTTGTTACAATAGTGGATCATACGTTGTGACAATAGTGGATCATCCATTCTCCTGATGTCTTCATACTCACGGCAAAGCTTGGTTGCTACATTATTATGATAAACGTGATAAACCCACTAATAAACCATCCCCAAGATTGCCATAAACGGGTGGTAAACATCATCCCCAAATGATAGGTTTACGGTTTATGGCATTTGGTTTATGACATTAGTGATGCAAGCGGTGTTATCCTTTGACATATGTCAGGTGGCTCGGGTGTATGGCGTGTAACCGTGGGTCTGGATGATTTTTAGGGACTCCATGTTTGGACCAGTGGACTCCTGATTATTGTTGGTGTGGGTTTTGGGGTTTACCAAAGCAATATCTTTCTATGTCAAGGCTTCATGTTGAGTAAGGTGTGATGCCCGAAAAAGAACCAATTGAAATAGCGAGTTGGTTGACCCTATGATATCAAATGATATCACGTTATTTCCCCACGATTTCCCCAAGTGTTCATTAATCTCTTCCTAACAACACCCTGCAGTATATTAGTATATAGAAAACATATGGTTTTACCAGGAAAGTGATCTACAAATGGTTGGTTTTCCACATTCGTTTTCCCAAGTCACCACGGGTTTCTATACTATGATTTGGTCTAATGACTTTGATGATTTGGATAGTTCCATGACTTCGGAAACCTCCATCTCATCAACCTAATGGGTCTATACTCCCAGTATAACTATAGATATATCTATGATTCATAGTTGTGTCCTATATATATATAGGTATATAACCATAGCTATTTCACTTGTTACAGATCTATATATATATATGACATATCAAAAATTTTATGATAACACTATATCTATAATATAATCTATTACCCCAGCGTTCTATCTGGAAATTCCTGGCGTTTCCTGATGGCCCCCCTTGGCTTTCGCCTGGAACGCCAGGTGCCGCGGCAGCCATCGCGACAGGAGGTGCTTCTGCTGGATGTGGTGCCGAACAGCGCTGGCCTGGTGGAGGCGATCCTTTCCCCGTGAAACGACAGGAGGTCATCGAGCTGAGTTAAGATTTAAATCGAAAGCTGAGCTGAATAATTCATGACCATTTTCCAAAAACTGAAGCAGTTGTTTTTTTGGTTTTATCATGATTTATTTGCATGATCACTGTGAATTTTGGATCAGATTTCACCGTCTTATCTCGCCTTCAGTCGCTCCGCGAAGAGATCTTGGCCAGGCCAGGGATTGACTGGGATATGATGCGCCAGCCTTTTTATGGCCGCCAAAAATGGATCAAAATATCGTGTATATGATTTTTATATGATCATGGGGTATGATTTTCGAACAGGCAACATTGTTGTTTCAAATTTGATTTCCTAAAATCATGGGGTGCAACGAGGTACCAATTTTGAGACATTCACATGGGGAGAACTTATATGTAAGTATACAGGCATATACAGGCAAATTTGAGTGTGGTTAATGTTTTGTGCCAGAGGCATGCTGTATGCCTTCCTACAGGGAATCATAGGAGTACTCCAACTGACTGACTGATTGGTGCTTTCAAATATGTCTACCGTATTTTATATCATACAATACAGTGTGTTTCATCCCTATTGTTGGATGATGATTGCCAATTAAGGACTGGTTAGACCAGCAGGACCTAGCCAGAATGCGACCCAATAAAAATAGACGTAGTAAACAGTACCGAAGAATATCAACCGCAGTGTGACCACTGGAAGTGGGGAAGAACCCGGCAGGTCTTCCAGATGGCAATTTCCCATGTGAAGTTGGTGGACTGGAAAATGAACCTCAATTTCCCTATGATTTATTAGTCAAGACTGGGGGTCACGCCATGTCGTGAAGCGAGTAAACGTTGGATCCTATCTTAAAGCAGCTCCTGAAACATGTTCCACGTGTGTGTCAGTTCATGTGAAACGGGACAGCCAAGATAATCATCCCCAGGTATCAACACCTTTTCAGCTCTCATTCTGATTGGGGTCACAATCCATGAACTGGAAAGCTTCTTGAAAACCAACCATTAGTTTGGGGATTGTCCAAATGTGTTTAAATCTGTTTACATAGCGAACCTGTTTAATTGTTGAAGTTCTACCCTGCTGATAACTGGGGAAAACCAACCCTTCATAGATCATTTTCTGAATGGGAAACACTGGCTTTTCCACATCATTTCTGCTAGGTTCCTGAAGGGTGACTATAGCAGCTAAACGGCCAAAGTTGTGTTCTTAACCCACCAGAAAGTTGCAGCCAGTTGTAGCCCTCCACGCGCCACCTGGGAGGCCCGGTGTGAATAAGATGCACTTCGCTCAGCCTGCAGGACCTGTGAATCTTTGTGAATCTTGCTGTGCTGCAATAGATGGGATGAAACACCAAACTACCTTTACAAATCATAGAGATTTCACCAACAAAATAGTGGCATCTCTATAAGTAACATATAAGTAACATAGTGTAACATGGTATAACATAGTAATGTGGGTTTATCCAATACGTCAGTCGTGATTTGAACAACAAAAATCAATCGATTGCATCAGCAAATCACAGGGATTGAACGTGAAAATTGCACATGGGGATTTAGCCACCAAAGAAGTGCGATTTTACCAACAAATCATGGGTTTTGATCAACGAAGCATGGGATTTGATTTCGGCAAAGATTGGCTGGGAAGCGGTTTGACGCCTTTTTCATGGTCCACCCAACAAATGAAGTGGGATGATGATCGTTGATTGACGAAGCTATTTTTTGAGGGGATGAACCCACCGACCAACATGTGCTGGGGATTTCTAGAAAGCACAGGTTTGGTCGCAGACGACAGCCACAGATATTGACCATTTGATGTTTCTACATCATGAATGACCTCCACTGGTTCATGGAAAAGGGACTGAGATGTTTCGGAGCGACTTCACTAGGGAGAAACACACACTGTGACATCGATCAAGTCTTCAAAGGGCGTAAAGTCCTACAATTCTGTTGTTTACAGTAGATCCCATTATTTTGCTGCAATTTAGGACTCATGGATCTCCAGTGTGCAACCTTCCCATGTCTATGGGTCAAGATCTTTTCCCAAGTAAAGCGTAAAGGTTGATATGTTTCAGTATGACCCATCAAAATTCAAGATGCAGATGCTTAATCCCCCTCTAATCCCCTAGATATTTATAGATGTTTCATCCAGAAAGAACCAGCTGAGCATACCATATCCCCCATACCATGGTTGGTTACAATCCCATGAGTGGTGGTCCCATGGATCCCAGAAAGAGGAACAGAGAACTGGAAATTGGTTGGTTCCATTCCGAATACCTTGGATTCATTTCCCCCATCCCACAACCACAAATTACATATGTCCCATCTATTTCATAGATATGGATATGTTCATTACTATGTTCCTTTATACGATTTTATACGTATTTCCCATCGAGTTGTTCTCCTATTCTCTCTTTTTTTCACATGTCTCATAGTTTACCGATTCCCCAATATATCCTATGGTTTACCCTCATTGTCCGAATTGAAATTTCCATTTCTGGAGGTATTTCCCCATACCCTCTGGCAAACTAACAGTTTGCTATTGGAAATGACCATAGAAATCTTGGATTTTCCCATCAATAGCATGGTGATTTTCCATAGCTATGTTAGTTTACCAGAGGGTAACCATGATTTTCCCATAAGTTTACCCTCATTGTCCGAATTGAAATTTCCATGTGTGGGGTATTTCCCAATAAGTTTCCCATCAACAATTCGCCTTTCACCCCGTTGTCTCCTTGCAGGAAACCTCAACGCCCCCTGGCGTGCAGAGATTCTGGGACTCCCGGATGCCCTGCAGGAGGCAGCGCTGCGCTAAGATGTGGCGTGTGATGATGTACGGCATCATTCCTAAGATGCCAAGAAAAAGGTAGAAAAAAAGGAAAAATCCGATTAAAAATCGTGATGAGTTACTTTTCTATAGTCTTGATCCGTGTTGATGATTAGTAGTACGATGGCTGCAACATTGTAATGGTTGCACCTGATATTCTGATTTGTTGTTATCACTAGTGTGAATGATAAGCAACATTGACCAATATTGCTATCACCAAATGAGTCATACCTGGCTGGTCATTCACCAACAGATATGGAAAGCTGCTATGGATCACAATGACAGATGGCTCATGAATAAGAGTGGTTAGATATTCTGGGATCATCGGTGACCGCTACTCAAGATACAAAGCAACAACAACTTACTGGTGCTTAGCAGGGAATGGGGGAATGGGATGATTATGAAAATGGTTATTATAGGTCATTCCCCCATTCCCTACGTTTAGCACCAGTAAGTTGTTGTTTCTTGCATTTTGAGAGCGTGTTCTGTGAGTCGAAGACATCTGAATGTGAACAGATGGGTTTTCTGGAAAACACCTTAAGTTCTGCACGATCTGAATGGCCAAGAACAATCCCTGAAGCGAATAGAGAAGCCTGTACGTTCCAAAAAAAAGCGTCTCTTTAGTGCAAGGTACCGGTGTGGTGGGGGCTTGCCCCAAGTATTCTAGTATTCTTGACTAACATGATCTCTTGTCGCTCAATTGGCCAACAAGGACCCAGTAGATCAATGCGACTTGGGTCTCGCTCACACTTGGTTCTCCGCCCAGACTTGGAAGAAATATGATGAGTATGAGTATCGTACACTGCTCAACCAGGACATGCCTTCCGTACTCGAATCATCAGGATTGTAAAGGTACCCATGAATTACTGTACATCTATCCCATTCATAGATATCCCAGCCATTTTTCTACAATTTTGCTGTCACCTCAACCCACCATTTAGACCTCGCGCAAGGTCAAGACCTTCTTGACCAACACCTTGGAATACGGAGCTGCACCTCGGTTTGGAGATGGTTGGAGTATGGCTGGGAAGGACAACATGGGGATCTTGGCAGGGTGAATTTCTGGCCACAAACATGGGGAAAACCCATGGTGTTGTAATAATATCATTGAGGAATGCTTTACAGTGCTTGGGAAAATATTATGAAAACAACAGCGAAGGTTAATAATTTAAAAAGGGAATTGAATCCTTGAAAGACTGCGAGCTAAATTTGGCCATATTTTTTAAGGGCAATCACTAGAATCACAGCTAAAGATCGATTAGTGTTGAGATGCTTTGAGGTAAGCTGTGCCCTTCGCGGTCCTTGGGGCATTGAATTTGCAGTCAATGAGTGGTTTTAGGAGGACAAGCATCACCGGTTCTCTACAGATGTTCGACCCCATCAAACAAAATACCAAATTGCAGTGATGACACCGAGGTAGGTTGGTGTCCATTCAGAATTGATTTCCCAGTTGAACACAGATTTTTCCGAGCGGTTCTCCAGTTTTCTCAGTTGTGACAGATTAGTTTCCCACTTTTCCCCACTTTCCTTACAGGTTTTTCTTCAGCTTTTCAGAGTTCATCCCAGTTTCACCTCTCCAAATCATTCTCAGGTGCGGGTGGTTGGCTTCGACGTCCCAAAGTTTGAGGCGAAGTCCGGTCGGCGTAAATGTGGGTGGAAGGTTGAGGAAACACCATTCAGATCTGGAAACACATGTGTGACATTTTGTGACCTTGAAGTACATGAGATTTTTGCAGCAGTTCTTGGACACTTGGAAGTTGAGATCGTGGACTTCGAGATGATTTTGGCTTGCAAAGCACAAGCCTCCATTCGAAAGAGCTTCAAAACTAATGCCATTGGGCCCACGTGTGCAGGTCCAAGAATCATGGGTTCGTTTTTCACATCTTAGGAAAGGACATACCCTCTGGTGAACTAACATAGCCATTGAAAATGGCCATAGAAATAGTGGATTTTCCCATAAAAAATGGTGATTTCCCATAGTTATGTTAGTTCACCAGAGGGTACTTACAAATTGAGCATCATCACCCTGGCAAACCGTGATGTAGATTTGCGTGTCTTGCGATAAGTTAACTCCCATACTTTGGCAGGATCTGCGCATACTCTGACGACATCCTGTCACCCCGAAAAGGTACTGGAAAGGGTCCCCAGCTATGTGTATTGGTTTATGTTCACCCATCTAACTATAGATGTTTCCACTATAATTAAATCCAATCCTTTGACAACTTACAAACTAACCTACCTCTAGAGCCTCTAGGTGATAATTCCACATGGCCCCCTTGAAGCCATGGTCTGGGTGCCAGCGCCCTACCGCATGGCATCATGGCTGCCCGTGGCTGGCGTTTGTTGCTCGGACTCGGTGTGGGAGCAGCAGTTCCCAGGCCCGAAGCAGTTGATTTCCGAAATCATCCAAGGGTTGAATTAACTTGAGCGGTTTTCAATCATGGGTTTGTCCGGAAATATGGTCGCCCTAAATCCATGGTTTTAATCGTCACCATCCAAAGTTACATGGGCCATTTGGCAATATACCCCATTATCATGTTCATGTCACAACATTTCACATCTTGAGCAGGAGGTTTTGTTTGGAGGACAAACATTTGGGCAACAAGCCAGAATGTGTTTTTCACAGGATCTGCTAAACAAAAGGGGTCGGTCACCCTACCAGATCCCGCCGTGATTTCACGCAGATTTCTGCGTCGGACGCTGCTGACGCTGGGCCCTTTTCTTGCGCAAAGTGAAGTGGAGGCGTTGCAACCTCAACACCAGAAGGGCTGGGGTGATCTATTGTCAGTTACCACTGTTTAGGAACCACTCACTTCAGGGATCATCATGATAGGTTTGCCTTTGGTGAAAGGGCGGTGATAGGCGCGCCAGCACTGCAAAAACCTGCTTTCTGATCACTAGTTATTTGAGGTGAAGCATCCATTCGAGCACTTTCAGTTTTTATTTGCGTTGACATTATTTGAATTTGCAAATTGTACTGCAATGCCGCTCCCACTGCCGTGCATACCTGCATACGATGGGGCGTTCACCAATGTTAGCCATTCCTATAGGCTATCAATGACCACGTATACAATCTGCATCAATCTGCCAATATTGAACAAGTTGCTGCCTTCAGCCGCATTTTCTTCGGACTCCATCCTGCAGGCTGAAGGTATCAAGCATCCATAGTACTTATCATATGATATCCTTCATAATTCATAGTCAATTCATATGTTCATTGGGTGGTGGCCCATATCCATGGATATCCGAGTGACCTGAGAACGATGCGAATTTGCCGCAGGCCCTGGATTTTCCGGCTCTGCCAGAGGCCCACAGTGAAGTGTTGAGGAAGTGAATTGTTGATATCTGGATTCAAGGTACAGCTGAGTCACATGTTTTTTGAGAATGCCAAAAGTGTTCGTTTACGAAGTGCTTCAAGCAAAATCACATAAGGCAAACTGTTGGATTCAGATTGGAGTCTGATTGTGATCCAAATTTTGGTCCAACAAAGTGATTTTCAGTTTGTTTCAGGTTGCCAGCTGCCATGGACGACAAGTCCGACTGTTGCAGATGGTGGGGGCGGGAGCGCAAGGAGCTGTGTTCAAAGCGCAGGTGCCAGGGGTGGTCGGCCATGATCATCGGAGACAAGCACCGAGAAGGAGAGAGACAGCATAAACTGCAACAGGTGAGTAATCCCTTCCCCCTAATATTAAACACCTTGGTAGGGGATTTATACATATTTGGGAACATACAATTGGATACAATGGGGGTGTTGAATATGAGGGAGATGGAATTATTCAAAGGCGGGTACTGAGCAGATCAGCCACCTTGGATCCTCCTTCAAGATGTGAATCAGATTCCGTCAGATTCCCAAAATATTTCGCACAATGTTCAAAATATTACAAAACCATCTCCAACCAAATTATCCCAGGGTTTCCATATGCTTCTATTCATTGTGTGTTTTTGTTGGAAGATTCTGGCAGGTGATGGGTGAAGATCAGCTGGCAGTTCCTTGGAAGCAGATCACATGGACCTGGAAAGTTGGATTCCAAGCATGAACTCATTCCAAGGCTGTTGGCTAACTGGGTCTACATACCCTCTGGTAAACTAACATAACTATGGAAAATCACAATTTTTAATGGGAAAATCCACTATAAATGCCAATTTTCAATAGCTATGTTGGTTTGCCAGAGGGTATTCCATCATATTACTACATGGCATTTCACAGCACAACAGTAGCACTTCTGAGGTTTTGAAGGCCGCTCAGCTGCAGAGAGGCTGAACATCATTCAACAACAGTTGGGCCTAAATCCACCTTTTGCTTGCCAGATAGATGTCCACAAATTGTATAATATCAAATTAAGTTGGATATATAAAGTTGGTACCCCCCAAAAAAAAGTCTACGATTTCTTTGTTTTAGTGGTATTTACAGTGTTTTGTTAACATTTTGAGTGCTAATTTTTCGGGGCAAATTTTAAGATAAAAAGTGGTTCATTGTTGGGTTCCAAGGGGGTGCCATATATATACATATATACATATATATATATATTGATATTGACTTTGACATCTTGAATCCAGTATATATCTATATACATATATACTTCCATGTACTTAGTGAAAATTTTCTTTTTTAGCTTTGCAGACATGTTTGACATTGATGTAGGATAATACAGTGGGTTTGGCAAGAACCAAAAAGCAAAACTTTTGGGAGAATATTTGGTTTGGACTCAAAAGATGTTTTGTTTTTTGGGTTTCCTTGAGTTTTTTGCTTTTTTTGGTTTCGAAAGCCAAAAAAACACAAAAGAACTTTTTTTTGAGATATTGGTTGATAGTGCTTAAGCAAAAAAACAAAAAAACTCAAGGTCTTTTTTGGTTTTCAGCTTTTGGAAAGCGACAGCCACAAAAAGAAACAGCGGGCGGCCGACCATGGGGCCAGATGATATGATCACCCGTTCAGTGAATGAAACATAATTTTAAAAAAACAAACGTTATATTTGATGTGAACTTCCCATGTTTGTTTGCAAGCCCAAGATTGGCTCAAAGCCATGTTTGCTTTATTCCCCAAGTGATAGTTAAGCAAGACAACCAAAGACAAGCCTAAAAGCAACGGTTGAGACCAGATTCGGATACCGGATTCTCTTTTTGCTATCCCTGCTTGTGTTGAATGGTAGGAGCGACGGCTGCAAAGCAGGGGTGAACCTATGTTTTGGCCCCAGCTTCTATATAGAATGAACCAGGAATACCATACCCCAGGAATGCAAAGGACCCTCCTGTGAGGGTGTAGAACATCCTTCAGCTTGAGCTGGAAGTACACAAATAAACATGCAATTGGCATTGATGTGTGCAGAGTGCAAACCGGGCCCTCGGATCAATTCTATCAGGGTCAAGGCACTTCAACTGCAGGGGCTGAGACCCAAACCTCCCCATGGAGGTCCTTGACCCTCCATTGAGGCACTTTAGATTGTTAGGGCATCATCATCATCATCATCATCATCATCCTCCTCATCATCATCATCCTCATCCTCATCCTCATCATCATCATCATCATCATCCTCATCCTCATCCTCATCATCATCATCCTCATCCTCATCCTCATGAACATCATCATCATCATCATCATCATCATCATCATCATCCTCATCCTCATCCTCATCATCATCATCATCATCCTCATCATCATCCTCATCATCATCATCATCATCATCCTCATCATCATCATCCTCATCATCATCATCATCATCCTCATCATCATCCTCATCCTCCTCATCCTCATCCTCATCCTCATCCTCATCATCATCCTCATCCTCATCCTCATCATCATAATCCTCATCATCCTCATCATCATCATCATCATCATCATCCTCATCCTCATCATCATCATCCTCATCATCATCATCCTCATCCTCATCCTCATCATCATCATCATCCCCATCATCATCATCATCATCATCATCATCATCATCCTCATCCTCATCATCATCATCCTCATCCTCATCATCATCATCATCCTCCTCATCCTCGTCCTCATCCTCATCATCGCCGTCGTTATCATCATCATCATCATCATCATCACCATCATCATCAGTATTGCCGACATCATCCTCTTCATCATCCTCATCCTCATCCTCATCATCATCATCGTCCTCCTCATCCTCATCCTCATCCTCATCATCGCCGTCGTCATCATCATCATCATCGTCATCATCATCATCAGCATCATTATCGTCATCGTCATTATCATCATCATTATCAATATTGCCGACATCATCCTCCTCATCATCATCATCATAATCATAATCATAAACATAGTCATCGTGATCGTGATCGTCATTGCCATCATTATCGTCATTATCGTCTTCATCATCATCGTCATCGTCATTGTCATTGTCATCATCATCATCATCGTCATCATCATCATCATCATCATTGTCATTATCATTATCATCATCATCTTCATCATTGTCGTCATCATATTTATCGTCATCGTCATTATCATCATCATTATCAGTTTTGCCGCCATCATTCTCTTCATCATCCTCATCTTTTTCCTCATCATCATCATCATCATCATCATCATCATCATCATCATCCTAATCATAATCATCGTCATCATGATCGTGATCGTCATTGTCATCATCATTTTTATCTGATCATGTGGACATGGACATTGACTCTGGGCATCTTGTCCTTTAAGTGCAAGGTTTTCTGTCTCAGTCTGCCAAACAGCACCTTGTTATGACAAGTCTGCTTTGACCATGTTCCTTTACAAAAGCCGCTTTACTGCCCCGCCAGGTCGTCCAATGAAAGTTGGACCGACTAGGCCCTTGGATGTGGCACCGGAGACACCAGTGCCCATGGACTTTGAGCATCTTGACTTGTCAGTGCCAGGTATTCTGTTCCATTCTGCCACATGTCACCTTGTTCACAAAAGTTTTCTTTGCCCATGTTCCTTAACCAACAAACTCAGTCCTTCTTGGTGCCCCACAAGCTCATCGAACGAAACATGGAATAACGACTCTCTGAACGTGGCACCTGAGACGCCACCCGTCTTACTTGGTATCTGGGCGCCAGGTGGTGGTGCACCAGTAACTCCACCTGAATTGTTTCTTTCGGGCACCAATGACTCCACCTGAATTATTTCTTCAAGCTGTGCCTGTTACGCCACCTGGTCCTCCACCAGGTACATTGCCGGCGCCTTTGCACTATCATCAACATCTGTGCAAAAACTTCACTGTAGCAAACGTCTTGCGTTGCGCCCACAAAACAGTTGTTTCAGGGCGCATAGTCTCCTGAAATGCGCGGATTGACTCGCACTATCAAATCTATCAACCACATCCTTTCAAACCCAAAAATATATCCTATATTATCCTATCATCTAAGACGCTGACACTTTTGTATTATTTCCTTCCCTGCAATTCACTGAAACAAACAATATCTACACCGAAAGAAAACCAAAAAAACAAAAAGAAACTCTTTTGGGGGGTAGCATAAAGTTACATATATGATATTATCTAACATCCCATTATATCCCAATACCCGAATCATTTCCCATATATTAGACTATATTGGCTGGTGAATCCCATGAAGATCATATGAAGTTGCAAGATTTCATCGCATTTGCCAGGTGAGTCGAGTCACCACAGCTGCTTCAGTCTCTAGGGAGTGCGCCATCTTGCGGCAGCTGCGGCAGATCCCGGATGTCGTGTCACTGGGCACGGCTGAGGGCATAGGAAAACCATGGGGGGAGGGGTGATCCTGAAAAAAATGGGATTCATAGTTACTTGTAGTTGTCATCTGAAATTAGTTGGATTTATAATTTGTAGTTAAGTTACAGTTAGCTACAGTACATTGGTTTGGGGGTGTATCAAGTTGTTGGGTATTTGCTTGGAACCACAAATGGCTGGTCATTTCAAATCAGCATGATATTGAACCATTCAGCATGATATTGAACCATCCATTTAGCTGGGGTGATAATTTTTGGTTCATTCCCATTTCAAGACAAATACTAGTTTTCGACAAAGTTGAGGGTCAATACATGCAAGACTTTCATCTTTAACATATTCCAACAGTTCAGCAGGGATCACAATTTGGGAATTCCATTCAGACTTATGAAAATGAAATTCCCCATTTTATCACATGTATATCCTCACATGTAGTGGCCATTTCAATAGGAAAAATGGTCGTTTCCCCCCTGTGGCCAGCTGAAGATCTTTGAGGCGCTGCCTAGAGGAATGCCTCATCTCCGATCGGCAGAGTATTCTGCTCTCGCCCTTCTTTGCAGCCGGGATCCTGAGAATGACAAGTTGCCAGTTGTCTTCTCTGGGTGGGTCAGAAAATAAGGTGCACCCAAAAATTGTCCTTTCAATAGGGAAAATGATGATAAACCATCAAATTTGGGGGTACCCTATTTTCAGACGAATTCATTTGGATTGTGCATGCATGCATGTATGCTGGTAGCGCACATAGTGCACACATGACTTAAGGTGGAACTATGCTGAAAAACTGCCTGGTGCATGCTTTGATTTCTTGGAATTTGTAGGCAATATGTAGGTGTGGAAGAAAACGGCCTGACCTACAACGACTTGGCCAACGTTAGCACAAATGTATAATGAACAGTACTGGGAAGCTCCCCAAAATCACCTTCCCTCAGCTTTGCGAATCATTATGGTCTATCAATGTCTATTATAATGAATTTAGGCAGATTGCATGATACGCCCTATCCTAGTCTATCATTCCTTTGTCGATCTCTGTGGTCTATCATGAATCATGGCGTGGTTTGGATCGGTGCAGTTCCGCCCTCCACCAGGATGCAGTGCAGATGACCTCCTCGCAACTTGGCTGGCGAGCTGAGGGAACAAGGTAACGTTTCACGTTACGGTAACTGGGGTTGATTTATGGTGGATATATCATGATTAATTAACACTCGGATATACATGTATGTATATATATATATGGATAGTGATTATGGTTGGTTAATTAATGTCAATTCAAGGGAGTTTTAAACGAACACACATGTCACATCAGTTCGCTGGGGGCACCACATTGTAGGTGTCGGTCAAGCCTGAATAGACCAAATATTTGGTAGATTATGGTAGAGAGAGGATATGTCATCGCCCTGATGTTGCAAACACATGAAGCATATTCAACACAAGAAGTCAAAGACTTGCTGAAATTAATATGGATATATAGATTGATAGTAGGGTTGCCTTTCTGTAAACATTCTCATTTCTGAGTTCCATCTCCAATTTGTTTGTGTTCCCAAGTTGAATTCCAATGTTTTGTCAGTTGAAAACCCATTTGTGCTGCTTAAATCTCCATTTTTGTTGATGAATTTCCCCTTTTAGCAAGGGTTTGTTCCATATATGTCATGGCTAAAATATGATTTATCACCAAGATTCACTATCCACTTGATTCCCTTACAATACTTGATGATATATATATATATACACATATCACATGACGTACTTTTTTTAATTCACAAACCACATACGATTCACTTAGAATCCTCCATTGATACATCTCTCTTGAGATTCGTTTTCTAAAGGGGATCTATGATACACCCATTAACTTCGAATCCTCCCCCTCATTGGATTGGTTTTGTAAAACTGAAACCGGAAACCGGAAACCTCTCAATTATTTTTTTACCATGGTTTCTGACCTGGTTTCCTGTAGAATTTCCCAACAGAACCGATGTATCCCAAGCCGCCTGCCAGGTCCAAGATCTCGGAGCCTTCGGAGCTCCACCGTTTGAGCGCCTTCCTTGGCAGCGCCTTTGCCCTGCTGCAGGCGGAGGTGGCTGTGTCGGACGTGCAGGTGGGAGCTGACGTCATGGCCGTCATGGCATCAACGTGGAGATGTTTCACCGGGAAGACGATGGCGGAATTCCCCTGAGATCCCCTGATTCTCTAAGTGATATCTAAGTGATATATCCATTTAGGGGGAAATGATTAGCCCGAGATAGCCTGATGAGTTTTTGTTGGTCACTGTTTACTGTTTGATATACATTTCTGGAAAGGTCATTTTCACCAGTGGAATGGAGATGAACGGAGTATCCCAGATCGCTTCCAGGTGCTGCAGAAAAAGGATGGAGAACTGCTGTGGATCGACTTCACTGAAGCCAAAGTGCGAAGTGAGGACGCAGGGCGCCAGAGGCGCCAGGGCGACTGGATACCCCCCGAATGGGTGTTGATAGAACAGTTTCCATTGTTTTTGGCGTTCCCTCTGTCTAGCTAAATGAATCGTTTGAAATGTAGTAAGACACGGAACCATGAAGGAGCCCAGAAGATAGATAGTCACATTTGAAATTTTGGGAACCTCTGTGGCTCAAGATCTTTTCAAGCTGAGAAGATGCTTAGGGTTCCGGATGCTTTGAGACATCGCAGCTCAAATGTATAGAGACGTGCCAAAGCTTGAGAATGAATGAATGCGGAATGAGTAGTAAACCCAGCAATAATCCACGTTTTTGAAGGTTTCTCTGTTTCTCTTTGGGAAGAAACAAATCGTGTAACACGCTATGGTGCTAGAAATATTTGCATATCATATCATAGACTACTGTAAGGATCACCCAGGAAAAGATCCTGATAGGTACATGATTTCCCAATAGCGTTCCTTTTGCCTAAAATGGATGCATTCCACACAAAATGTCAGGGCTGCAACCCCTGAAACAAACATATCCAGCAAGTGACCCATTGCAGGCCAGATTTTTTTCCCCCAGCACTGACCAAAACCTTTGTCCATAGCTTGTTGCGGGGATTACCGCTGCAGGATCCGGAACAGTTTGAAGTGGCGGCGCGAAACTTCGTCTCAGAGGCAGAACGTCTGAAAATAGGGCTCCCCGAAATCATAAAATCCAGCATCAATACTATCATCATCCCATCATCCCTTCATACTTATTTCCCCATGTCCATGGTATTTATCCAAATGAATCGTGTTCCCATCATAAGTTTTTCCCATGATTTTCCCATTAATATGGCCATTTAGTGCGGGGATTTCTTCGATGGGGCCCGGTGGCCCCGGTGGCCACCAGGTGTTCACCCTGATCCCACCGTCCTCGCGACACCTGGCCATCAACGTCTTGGCGTCACTCTGTAGCAAGGGACCAGGCGAGGGGTCCGAGGCCGTGGACCATGGTATGCCGTGGATCAATATAGGCATGATATGATATAAAGGATTATAAAGGTATCATTTGTTGGTATAGTATACGATGGTATAATACGATATGCCCCTGTTGATTGGCTTTTTAGTCAGTGAGACTGTTTGAAGATTCTTAGGCGGTTAGGGCTACTTACCTGGTTTATTGGGGATTATTACTTGACCTATAGTAGGGATACCTATCAATCAACCAGTAGAATGGGATCGGATACGGGTATTGTTCATGGCTCATGTGAATCCGGTCATGAAGGTTTTGGATTGCATCAACCAGTACTGTAATTTCCTGAGCAAGAAACTGCGGATACAGGAACAGGCCCCCAGTTATCTTTGTTGGTTTATTGGCACCCATGTGTGCATATCCCCACCAATCCAATCGAGCCAAGGAACTCCTTCCTGTAGGTGATGACTTTGCAAGTCGTGGTATCTCATGGCCTGACGAAGACCCATTTTGGGATGTGAAATTTCGAACCCTCATTTGATGTGAGGAGCTTATTCCTACTTGTGGGCCGAGTTGCCATGGAATGAGGACTGGAAGGGGCTCTGATGGACTTGTTTCATTGCATCCGTCCATGATAGGACCAGTTCATCATGCTGTGGCCAAGGCTTGCCCGCAACATGTGTTGCTGGAGGTTCTACTACCATGCCTTCATACCTTGAGCGTCAAAGTATCCATTATTTTATGCAATTCCAAGAGAAATAAAAACAATCGATTGGTCGTTTTTGTAGTGCTGGTATTAATAGAGCACCTGAGCACCGCATGGACACTTTGGTAAAGGAAAACATATTCTTAATGCCATCGATGGGTATTTTGTCGGTGCAGCTAGGACGGGGAAGTTGCCGAGCTGCAGCCATGCTACATCTGATGGCAAGAAAAATCTGGCAGTGGTGCTGGATGCTGCAAACAATGGTTCTGTGTGACCTCAGAAAAGAATTGGAAAACAGGAGTCAACTTGCACAAGGGTGAACTTTCTACACTTGGCATTTCTTGGTTTGTTTGATGAGCTCCAGTTCATGTTTTTGTGGTTTTCTACGCAACAGGATTCCTAGGCATTGTCCACTGCAGGCTGAAAGCAACCTCTGTGTCACAGTCAGGGGCTTGCAGGACTGTTTCGATGGGTGCTGAGCTAGTGACAAAAAAGGGTTTATCCATGTTTATCCTTCATGTCTGGTTCGCAATTTTTGTTGAATATATGATGATATATATATAATATAATTATATGTAGATACTATATACATATACATATATAGGCAAACAAACAACCATGATGAGGACATGTCGACGAATTCATGGGGCAAACTGGGTTTTCAAGCCAATAAAACTCGTTTGACGTTTCAAGTTTTCCCATTCCTGCAGGATCCTGCAGGTATCTGTGAAGATGATCGCAAGTGACTTGCGACCACCGTTGATTCACACAAGAAATAGATGTAGATCCCGCAGCCGGCGGGTTCAACCAGCCCAGCGAACCAGGAAGCTTTTGGACAAGGTGGTGCTTGCGCTGGGGCGCTCATTTGAGACAGTTCCAGGTTCAATGGATGACCAATGAAGGATTTGTGAAAACTGTTCGTGCTTTCAATTGTGCCGTCATTTGGTCCAAGAAAACAGTTGGTATCAATGTTTGCTGTGGGTGACTTGGGTCCTTTGGAAAGTTTCGCACCTCATAAACCTCCAAGAGTGGTGAAAGGATTTTGGGCACACCTGCGTGCATAAATTCTGACACCGCGATAGCCATTGTTTTTTGACAATCTTCAGCTGTGCCAGGCTCAGAGAAACTCATGAAACCAGCCTGCAAGCATGAATGTGAGGTTATGTTGAAAATTGGTACAACATGTCTGGGAATGCCACCAACATTGATAGGGGGTATGCCAAGAATGAGGCCTTGTCACCATGTTGAAAGTGGGTGACTGCATGGGAAGCTTCCAGCTGCATTTTTTCGACAAAAGGGACTGTATTGCGATCATGAAAGTCGAAGACTGCAACATGTGACAGTTGACAACACAGAATATCTCCCAAGTAATTATCCCCAGGTAACAAAAAAATCCTCCTTGTGGGTATCTTGCCAACCTGTTGCTTCTGACTGGTTTATTTGTTTATCTTTTCTGGCAGGGCTAGCCAAACCATTGCCTCTAGGGTAAGAATATGTTTGACCTAGACCGAGACACGCAACCATACCTATGATTACCCACAGAGCGCAACTCGTGTATGTACTGCATAGTATACATCTACATGTTTTCTTAGTATATACACGTACTATATGTATGTATACACATATATACAAGGTCAGCACATACATTATCAAATCCACACTGACAAGGTGATTTTACATAGTGTGTGTGTATATCCAAAAAATCCAAACAATATTAGTATATATCTAAATGGCTACCCTCTGGTAAACAGCCACATAACTATGGAAAATCACCATGCCTTTCATGGGAAAATCCACAATTTCTATGACCATTTTCAATAGCAAACTGTTAGTCTCGCCATGTCACTCGCCACCGAGCTGGTGGCGGGCGGCTTCGCGGGTGCCGTGGGCATCATGGCGACCCAACCGCTGGACACCATCCGCAGCGTGGATGGAACTGGCTCGGGCAGTTCCACTTGATCTGAGATCTGACAAGTGGATACATATATAATTATATGTGATTAATTAACCATCTGAAATGTGGATTTAGTATTATAATGTATTATGTATATATATATATATGTATTGTAACCATTAAAGGGGAAGATATCCCAACCTATGAAGATTATTACCGTGGTTATAACCACCAATAACCCCAACTACACCCCAAAATTGTAGAAGGTGGTGCCCCCCTATTGTGTTTGTTGGGTTTGCAAAACCCAATCACTAATCCAATATCGGCCATAAACCATACATAACCTAGGTATAGAGGGACCCACCTTGCAGGAGATGGATATATGATGATATATTATATCAATGTGTTTTCTGTTTGTTCTGTAAATGGTTGAAGATTTATACCATTTGGATAAGGGATTCATGTTGAAAAACATGTTCCGAACATCGATGTAACCCTGTTTCTTCATCTAAGCTCTAGCCTCTGACTCTCCACCTGAGTTTGTTTCAAAACAGCGGAACTCTGCTAAGTCATACCGCGCATTTTTGGTCATGGGTGCAAAAACATCTGGAACCTCCCAAAGAAAACCCCAAAACATGGGTTCGGAATATAATTGTCCTACTGGATGTGGATTCGTGGCCCCTTTCTTTGGAAGGTTTCCAAAAAACATAGTTTTCTAAATAGATCAAACATCCAATTCCTGGTGCATCCACCAGAATAAGCCATGTAAAACACACGGATAAACCATGGATACCCGGTTCCGACGAGGTATTCGGCTGCAGAGCACCACGGCAGTCCTGGGCCGTGACAGGGCCTATGTGGGCATCATGGACTGTGCCAAGTCCATGCTGCGACATGAAGGCGTCGGCCATTAGGGTTCCCCAAAGCTGTGGAAATTGCCTATTTATAGATGATTTACCCTCTGGTTTTTTAACATAGCCATGGAAAATTGCTAATTTTGCATGATTTTCCCATTAAAACCTCCATTTATAGGGGATTCTCGATGGCTATGTTAAATAACCAGAGGGTACATCTTAATGGCCATCGTCAATAGCTACGTTAAATTACCAGAGGGTAATGACTGGGATTTGTGGTGGGATATATTGAGCTAGATGCTATGTGAAAGCAATGATTCTGGTGCGGACAAATTCATGGTGAATTGTGTTTTTCACCCATGAGAACATATTGAAATTATGCAGTTTTCCGGGTATCCCTCCACTTCCGACACGCCCAAAGGTTGTTTCATCATCCATGGAATCGACGGAAGTTGGGGATCATCGCAGTTACAGAAAATGCTGGGGAGTTCAACAAAGATGGCAACGGAAAAAAACGAAAACTGATGAAAACTGTATTCTTCTTCAATTCCTGGGACTTGGCAGCTTTGGCAATATCTTGCCACCAGGCCCATAAAAGTGGCTTGCACAGATGAAATTGTGTGGTGGGGTGAAGCGCCAGTAGCTCCATGAGGCGTTAGAGGCCTTTGGAAGGGATATGCTTCACCAACCTTCACAGTTGGTGGTATGATGCTTGGCTACAATTTGGGTCACAGAATGGGGTGTACTCTGACCTCATGGGTTTCCAATCGTGAAATGATATGAAATGATCTAATTTTGGATGGCACGTACCCGAAATTTCGGAAACACATGGAAACACGCATTTGGATGCATTGGGCACAGGAGCGATCCAAGAGATATAGGCCTATTTTTTGGTGTTTATTTTGGGTCTACATATGTATACTCACTGTGCACATATATCATTTTGCACATATAGAGACAGCGAGAGAGAGATCATCCATGACTTTTGTATCAGGAACGCCATGCTCTTCTTGACCTACGAAGCGACCATCAGATATCTCAGAGACCCTGCGAAGGATCCCAATGAGGAACCAGATTTGCGGTGTGGCGCTCAGATGGATATCTCAGGGTTTCTGGATTGGATGGGGCATTGTTCATACACCTCATTCTTTTGCATATCTTAAACAACGAAACATATGTGTATACATAATCTGATAAGCAGCTCAAGAAACGATGCTTCTTTGGAGGATATCTAAAGGGATGGTTGCACTACCAAAACAATGAAACCAGAGGGATATCCCAATTTAAAGCATTCTTTCAATTGGGAAATGATCGAAATGATGATGAACTATGGTTCATTTGGGATTCCATGAATTCCCATGGTTGTTCCATTGGATATTCTATTAAATCCCCCAGTCTATCGTCATTAAATCATATAGACTGCTTTTTTTTGGATCCAAAATTTGAGACGAACTCCACCTCTCACCCCTTTTTTTGTCTCCCAGGAGTGTCTTTCTGGCCGGCTGCGTGGCCGGCACGGGCAGTTCGTTCATCAACACACCAACGGAGTTGGTGAAATGCCTGGCACAGACGAACTTGAAAAACAAGGGCACACTGATGGAGGAGTGGCACCTCGGAAAATTCGGGTGGCCCAGGGGATGATCAGCGGCTGAGAAGATCAGTCGTGTTTTCCCTTGGGAAAGTGGCCATTCGTAATGAATCCATTGATTCCCAGATACAAATGATAATGATAGTACTGTGGGTAAAACAATAATACACCACCCATTTGGGAATGGTTTATACCACCCATTTATGGTGATTTGGGGGATGGTTTAGGATTGTTTTACCAACATTATTAAAGAAATTATTGTTGATGCCACTCGATGTCCACTTGTGAAAGATAACATAGTCATAATCATGCTTTAAAGCCACGCTTGAACTCACAAAGGAGAGAACTTAGGGGCTTACAGCATTTCCAGATTTGGGGCTTGGAGATATTGGAGCTGTAATTGGTTGGTTTTGAGGTTTGAGTCTTGGCATCTTGCTTGGGGGTGTAGTTGAGATTGGCTCTATGGGTACAACCATTGGATTTTAACTCTCATATTTGTTGGGATACATTTACAATGTGTATATATATATACATATATATATAGATGTATATATATATACATATATATATACATATATACATATATATATATATACATATATATATATATACATATATATATACACATATATATATCTATGTACATAAATATGTATATATAACATAACGTATATGTGACCCCTACAACTATGGTGAAAAAAACTTATTGCACAACGCCATGTGAACACGTTCGAAATCCAAGCCCCAAACAGCCAAAGATCTTCGAACCTCACCAAGAAGAGACATTAATATTGGTTTTTAACCCCCATTAATATCCATTAACTATAGATAGATCCTCTATATAAAGTCTAGTTATCGATAGTTGACCCCCCAACTAACTATATAGATATATCCTCTTTAAAGCCTGGTTATGGATAGTTATGTTCACCAACTTTTTTGATTCAAAACGGTTGCGCCCTCCGAGGCAAATTGCCCGACTGGAGATTGCAAGATCATTCGATGATAGGCGGCTGAAAGCAAAGATAGCCCTATTTAAAAATCATCTAAGGTCCAAATTGGCCAACAGTTGGGTCCCCAAGAATGAGTTCATGATCGATTTTAGTATGAATGATTTTGCATTAAAGCCATGAAGAAATTCGGGTGAATGAGAATTTCCAAATGGCCAACATGACCATAAATTTGTACGCTTTATTTTTGGACAAACATATTAAATAAGGAATCCCAAGAAAAACATCTTCCGGATTTGGATCTTGCCATCAACAGGGTTGTGGAAGGATCTTCCATGGTGATGTTTGTTGGTTCGTCGCTTGACCAATGTCAGAATGGGGTATTGGATCAGCCAGACGGTGATGTTTGCAATGAGCACGGAGATATCAGATATCTGAGATATCTGAGATTGTCTGGATGGATTTCGTGATTCCGATACTAAGATTGATCCAGTTGAGTTAGTGGGCCATCCCTAAAAGCCATGGTGATTCCATGATTGCTGGAGGGTATAGGTATATTGGGTGACATCGGGTGTATATAGGATGGTCTTTCGGATAAATGTCGCAACAAGATGGAATGGATGTCTTTGGACTCTGTCAGCTTCACAGCTATCAGTGCCTACCCCCCTCACTCACTGTTCAGCTGGTTTTCCCAGCCTAAGGATCACAATCATTCGAGATACACCGAGCCAAGGGTTGCTTGGTGAAAGTGACGGCTTCATCAATAGCACAAGTTGGCGATGAATGATGATTGGGATGAGGATGAGGATGAAGCTGAGGCTGAGGATGAGGATGAGGATGATGGTGGTGATTCTGATGATGATGATGATGATGATGATGATGATGATGATGATGATGATACCCCAAAATTGATTATGTGATTCCATAGTGGTTGCTGATCCTCATACTTTCTGGAACTATACCA
Source organism: Symbiodinium sp. clade C Y103 (assembly GCA_003297045.1). NCBI lineage: Eukaryota > Dinophyceae > Suessiales > Symbiodiniaceae > Cladocopium > Cladocopium sp. clade C. Next base: position 223,196 of record BGPT01000173.1, on the reverse strand, counting down.
TCAGTATCCATCAACTATCAGGGGAGACAGACCTTTGCTGATTCTCCTTCTGGAAATGTGTCCATATCTTCCCAACGGTCACTGGCCATTCACCACAGACCCATGGACCCTTTGGTCCAAGGTCCATCAGGCAAAAGTCAGTGGTAGTTTGTAGCACATGGGATATGCAACCGACTCCCTGCGGATTTCTGGATATCGCTAGGCTGGTCTATTCACAAGCATTTCATAGCCCTTTTCAGTATGGCCTGGCATTTGTGTGAAGGACACCGGATACCGCTAGTTTCGTTGGGTCAAACGGACCGAAAACCTCTTGAGAATTGTGCATCCAAAAAACGTACAAGCAAATCATTTTTGTGGTCCCCACCTCTGGTAAATTAACATAGACCCTGGCAGATAGGGATTGGAAGATTAGTTTCCTCTAAAAATAGCTATTCTCAGGGTCTATGTTAATATACCAGAGGCGATATCCTGATTTTTCTGAGTTACTGTTGGTCCAACCAACATCCTCTAGTCACTAGACTGAAGCGCCGCACGGAATGCCGCGCGCAGAGGCTCTACTTTCTGCTCTACGAAAGCATCACCCGGACCTTTGGCAAAAGCGAATTGTCCACCTTTTTGGCCGGCGGAATCTCAGGTGGACGGAGCAGTATCGGAACGTCAGGACAGTGGATCCTACCTGGAATATGACCATAGAATGTTATACGTGGGATTACAAACACCATAAAAACTGGTTGTATAATGTTATATTAACGGAATATCACCAGATTTATGAGTGGGTTCAAATCAGTTGAGGACTGAAAATCAACATACCATATTATTGCCTGCAAGTCCCCATGAGCGATAGGGACATATGTGGTTTTAGCTGCTGATCTGTTTGTTTTTAGCTGTTTGAGTTTGTTGGGGGTAAAAGTATCCATGATTGTCATTGATATGCACATGTTTGTTGGCGAACTCTGCATGTCGGATTGGCTCATTGTTTTTGTTCAACAAGTTCAGCATCTATACGAATACATGAAATATTCAGGGCAAGTTCAGGAAGTTAAAGATCCGTGATATGTATTTATTTTTGAGAATTATAGGTATGGTAAATTTTATGTTTGTTTAATTATCAAAATAACCTGTTTTGACTCCGAACAAATGGCTGTTACGCCAGGTGCTGCTGCTTGGGCATCCACTTACCCCATCGATGTGATCAAGACGTCACTTGGGCGAGGGGTCGTTGGTTGGTTGGAGAAGATCGCCATTAAAAACGGGGGAAATGTCACAACATTGTTGATTTCAGCCTGACAATTGGTGATTTTCACCAATAAAATGTGGAGAGTTTCCTGTTTGATAGTTGGTTTTCGAGGATGAACATGAGAAAAATGTGAATCGACATGTGGAAATACCTGCAAAGAAGATTCAAAGAAGATATTTATCCCAGAAAAAATGGGATAACAATGATTTTGCCCAAGATGATCATGCTTCATATTGGAAAATCACCATATGGGCACCACCATGTGGGCACCACCTGTGGCAGTTTTTCCACTGCATGAGTGACGCATTGCAGTGGGCATCTTCGCTGGTGAAATTCCAAATTGTATCCCACACCCATTGTATCCCATGATCCATTTTGATTGGCTAAATTCTCATCAAATCCACCATTTCAAAGGCAGGCTACTCTCTGCTAAATTGCCACAGAGCGAACTGGAACATCACCATTTTTCATGGGAAAGATCCACGATTTCTATGGCCATTTTCAATAGCAAACTGTTGAATTACCAGAGGGTAAATCCACCATTAAACACTATTAAACACCATTTAACACCATTGAATCCCATTAAATCCCATTAAAAATGGAAATCCACCATGGATTGCGGGGATTTTTTGGGTCGCCTCGAAAGCTGACGCTGCCGGCTGAGTCGCTGGACCACCTCTGCCTGTGGAGTCTATGGCGGACTCACAGATTGCCTCGTGTGCCATGGTGGGAGTCATGGGATTTCATGGGAATGCGTGGCTCAAAATGGGTAGACTGAGATATACCCTCTGGTTATTTAACATAGCCATGGAAAATCCCCTATAAATGGAGGGTTTAATGGGAAAATTCTCCAAAACTAGCAATTTTCCATAGCTATGTTAAATAACCAGATGGTAATACTGGGATATAGTGGATTGATTCTATATGGGGATTCAACCATCTACAATAAGGATTTAAGATGATTTAACCATCAACATTAGGGATGAAACATGATTTAATCATATTTAACCCATGAACAATGATGGATAGAATGCGGGAGATACAACCAGCAATATTGGATTGACCATGGAATCTAATGACTTTACCAGATTTGGGTTGGATTTTGACAGGAAATCTATGGAATTTAAGGGATAAACCAAGAATATATGGGGATTCATATAGGGATTTCACCAATGAAGATTGAGGAAACATGGATATGGGAATGTCTGAATATGGTGGATTTCCTCCCCAAAGTGGATTTTGACTGGGATGCTCATGAACCATTCGATGGAATGTACACTATTTTCAGACAACCCCATGGGAAGTTCAAATCTGAAATTCAACCAACGACAATAAGGGTTAATGGGCATGAATGAGATACGAAAAGGATGCTTCTCAATCACAAAAAGTTAACCAACAAACATGGGTGTATACAACCAACCAGAATGTTGGCGGTTCAAACCAACCATTGGGGGAGATATGACATCAGATATGACATGATATGAGTAGAAAACAACCATTTTATTGTCCATACATATGATGTGTCGAAGTTTACATAACCAACATTATGTCACTGGCCAAAAAGGGGGGTTCAGTGGGTTCAGCGTGCAAAAACGAACACAAGCTGTTTAACCATCAATAATAAGGCCTAGGGATTCGACCAATGAATGGTGGATATGACATTGGGAAGAAAACATGAGAGAGCCAACAAACACGCTGAGATGGCGCACAAGAACAGAAAATTTGGCAAAAACACGAGGATTCAGCTCCAAACACAACAACTTGAGCAGCTAGAATGGTGAATTGACCGAGAAGAGTATGACAAAACAAAGCAATACCTTGGATGCAACAGATTCAACTGGGAAAACATGAACAAGTCCAGTCATACAGCCAATGCCGAGGTCATAGCCTTCCTGAACCCTCTCATTTTCAAATCACTGGCAAAACTATTTGGCAAAAAAACTGCACCAATATACAACAAGGTTGAAGTGTTTTGATTTTGTTTCGGATACAAGTACACATGCTACATGTATATATATATATACATGATTAGATCTCATTATAGATAGAGAGTTTACTATTGGGTTTAAACGATACAAGTATGCATAACGTGTACATGGTATATGTTACATCGAGCAGCGACCCCTTTCCCATGTCGAGGAAAACGATGCAACAGGGTGGCTGGAGGGTCTTCCTCAATGGCCCCGGGATCCCAGTCGCACTGGGGATATCGTTGCCAACTGAGGAGGTAAAAACCATGGTAAAAACCATGGTAAACTAACGTAACTACGGAAAATCACCGTTTTTAATGGGAAAATCCACTATAAATATCCATTTTCAATAGCTATGTTTGTTTACCAGAGGGTAAACCCCCAAAAAAATGGCAACTGAATAGCCAGCCCATTTCCTAAAATGCGAACGGTTCATGGTTTTGTGGCTTGTTGAAATCCCACATGACCGATAAAATTTCGTTAGACCATCAATATTCATGGATTTAGCATTGGGATAATTATTGAGATAATCATAGGGATAAACCCTCCAGTGTCATCAGCTCTGTGGCGACTGGGAAATCCCCGAAGCCATGAAGGGATTGTAAGTCACACATGGGGTGATAGGGATGGTTACATTACATACATACCTCCTTTTCATTTCGTCAGAGATGATTAAAATCATCTAAGTTCGAAGTGGCCGTATCTTATCAACTGGGTCAATATCCACATTGTTAACTACACCCATTTTATGCCGATATCATGTCGTAATCCAACTGTGTTGATCGTAAAATCCGCCTGTTCAATGCTAAAACCAAAATGTTTGTTGATGAAATCCCCATTTTCGCTTTTTAATTTCCCAGGTTGTATGCTGCGAAAAAATTCCCATGTCTCCTGGTTCAAGCACCATGTTTTGCAAGGTAAAACCCAATTTGTTGCAGGTGAAATCCCTATGTTTTACAAAAACAAGATCATCATTCTTCACATATCTAGCAATCATATCCCCATGATATCCCCATTAGAATCACCATCAAAGCTTCATTGAGTCAAAAATAAATCCCATTGACCAAGTTAGTGATTCACTAACTATCGTTTCCGATACTTATATCTATAGTATTTGGAGGTTTCCCAAAATAGGGGTACCCCCAAATCATCCATTTTAGATTGGGATTTTCCATTATAAACCATCCAGCTATTTGGGTATCCCCATTTTTGGAAACCCCCCATTTCATGGGATTTACAAATTTATGAACCAACTTATCACTTAAGACCCTTGCTGCGTTGCCCCAAGTGAGGCTTTGGCGCAACCATGGCCCGGGCGTTGCCACAGCATGCCGTGGTCTTTTCCACGCCACTTGGGGGGATTTGATGGGATTTCATTGGGATTTCATGGGATTTCATGGGATTTACCTCTTCAAAATTAAGATCAACCCTTGGAATAGCTTAAGTTTCGTGGAAACTCATCTCCAAAGCCTCTATTTGGCAGGGTCTTGTTAATTGGAGGGATGGATATGGGAATTAGTGGGAAATCAACTATTGGATTTCACCATCTAATGGGATTTATGAAGAAAATCCATCCACCATTTGGGGAATCTATAGATCCGTGATGGGGAATATCTTGTTCATGGGACTGAGGGGATTTACTACCAGCCAAATCTATGGATTCAACAACCGAAATTGGGTTGAATAGCCATTTTCAACCAGTGAAAATTGAGATTTAAGCAACAGGAGTTAGGATAGATCGCTGGATCTATGTTTCTGATCTGGGGAAATCTTTGGGGATGAATGATCTAAGGATGGAAAATTGGTGGTGCTTGGAAGATATTGGGGTTGTTATATTTCTATATATATATATACATATATATATATAAAGGATTATAAAGGAGGTTGTAACCCCACTTTCGAACCAATGAAGAGAGGATCCTCAGATACCTTGTGAATTTGGTGTTATGTCACGTTGTTCCAAAATCCAGTACTGTAAGCACTGCCATGTGTTGTCAGGAAAAAGTCACCCCTACCATGTCACTGACATGGAGCATCATGCGGTTTACAAGAGAACATGTTTGGGAAACAAAATGTCAATTGTCCATATCGATGATGATTGGAGAGTGTTGCATAGTAGGTCATGTCACGATAGTTACAGTGATGGGGGTGTGTACCCGTGGGACAAGAGGAATGGCGAAATACGAGTGAACATTCATTTACCAGACATTTTGGTGTTGTTTGAAAGCACGGTACCATAGGGTACCAGTGTTGGATATTTTCATATTATCAATGTTGTGGGATTACAGTATGTAGGATTATAGTTCTACACGTGTTCTTGACATGTAGGAGTTGTTGACAATGTCCTGATTTCTAGAACACGTTTTGTGTCTTGTTGTTACCAACAAAAGGGGATGAATTTGAATTGTGACGTATCAAGAGCTTCGTTATCAATCAGAATTTGAGGGGCAGCACCACAATCTAACTCCGCAAAGAGTTTTCCATGATTAAACTTGGACAGTTTGACTATCAAAATCAAACTTAGATCCTGCGGAGTGCCGAATTCGGAGTGACTTTTTGCAACACCCAGGTACGAACTGATCAAAAGCACTCTGAACGAATAAAGAGGGCAGCGCAGAAAGCATGTTTCTTCCATGGGTTGGTGGGGGTGTATCTCAGTTGGTCCGATCTCAAAGACATGATCATTCGAGTGTATAATAGCCCGAAAGATAGAGAAATAGTTTATATTAGTTTATTTGCAGGTTTTAGTGGCGTTTGACATTTCTACCTTTTTCGGGTCGCTATATGGAAGGTTGTCTTTTTTGAAGATATTGGTAGAAGCTGTTCACCGTGTGAGATGCTACTTTGATACACCCGGCTCTACCAGCCATAGAGACACTGATTGAGTGTACCTGGACGGAAATGATGTCCAAACCGTTTGACCCGTTTGACCGTTTGACCCGTTTGACCGTGCGTTTGGCACCTAGGCACAAGTCGAGATAGGTTAGGAAACTGCATGCATTTGCCTGATTTTCCCCTGGCGGATGCGATCATACATGATCATACCAATCTTGGCAGCAGGGGCAAAAAAGAGCTTGCAGCGAGTAGTGCAATGAGTATGGGGGCAAGAAACAACACCTGAGAGAAGAGCCATATTTCTTTCACCAGGGGGATGATCGCCCCTCGTCATGGCCAATCTTTTCAAGGTAAATATCGTCGACAAATATGAACACTGGATACCAACAAGTCTTGACTTGGTGAATCACTTACTCGTACCAGTTTACCATGTTGAACCACCCATCAACTACACTAGTTCGATCTATATCTGCCATTCACATCCATTAACCATAGAATTCACATTTCCAGCAACTCAACTTAGCTACCGTTTAGGGGGCCCACCTCATAGAGGATGTCGTGGCATTTCAGCAGTGCTACCGACAGACATCGGCCAGCACTCAGGTGTCTGGACTCATGTGTCAACAATCCGAAGACAAGTCATTGCGTGTTTGAGTCAGAAGTACCCTCTGGTAAACTAACGTAGCTATTGAAAATGGCCATTTATAGTGGATTTTCCCATTAAAAATGGTGATTTCCCGTAGTTATGTTAGTTTACCAGATGGTAATGGAAATATTCATGGTTGTTGCCCGTTCGGAAATGATCCATGAATTGTGGATTGACCATGTCGTTTTCGACGTTTACTGGAGGGTGATGGTCGTATGATCTTCAGCGATACGTGTCTCCAAACAACTGACCAGATTTCTGTAGATTGTAGCTGGTGAACAACAGAACAATATTTTATCTATTTGGCTATGCTGTTATTGTTTCTAGTTTGGTTCTAGGTAGACTATGTTTCTATTGTTAAACTACTTTATCTGAATTCTACCTGACTAAAGCAGCTATATTTTTTATATACATAAAAGTAAATAGCTATTTTCTAGCTGGACATTTGGAATTGACGATATTGTTCTAATCGGTAACTACTCAATATATGTCAAAATATATCTTTATAGCTATAAAGATAGCTGAACTGGCAAGCTATTGTTTTTTTCTTCATTCAATAGGGCTATAAATGTCCATGTTTTTGTCAAGCTGAGGCCGCGCTGATGGCCTGTGGTCGTGTTCTACAGTGGATCAAAGCAGGCCGTTTTCGGCAGCCCATGTTTTCGGTATGTGAAATTTTGGGGTTTGAGATGGTTTAATGGGTATGACTTGGTTGAATTGGTCAGCAAAAATCGTGTTTGAAAGGTTGAATCTGTAGATCCTTATGGTTGAGTTTTTTACAGAAGCACAAAATAGATAAGCAGCCAATAACAATCCTTCATTTGTACATGAGTCCTTATGAAAACGTTGGCTTCAAATTGCCGAGTTTGAGTAGAAGGGGCTAAAGAGGGTCATGGACCTAAGTCGATTGATGGGAGCTGCTCATTCACGAGGGGCAACCCATACCAGTTGCCAGTCAAGCAGAAGGGGATGGCTTGAGCGCTACTCAATTGATGTTCTCCATAAGGCTGCCAAAACCTAGTGCAAGGGTACGTATTCAGAAAACTGGTCTTGAGTTTGAAATGATGTGCAATGGACAAAAAACTACCAACCAGAAGGGTCAGTTGTGAAAACCTTACCAAGAATCCAAGAATGGCGGATTGTGTTTTATGTTTTCCTTTGTTTTCTTTGTTTTTCCTGCTCTGGCCAAAATGTGTTTTGATATATTTCATGTTATTGTAGTTTTTCTTGTTTGTATGTTTTTTTCAATTGGCCGATACCTGCCATTAGAATCCCTTCCACTACGTAGGCGCCCACTTCTGTCAGAAGACATGTATAGTCTCTGTGTAGTTGAGTACATTATGGAATGTCTTCCAGGATGTGTTTTTAAGGCAATTGACCGAAAAGCCTTCCATTGGGCAGGTAAAAAAATGTGAAGAAAAATATCCTCCTTGGTTTCCTCCCAGTTTTTCCTGCAGCCAAGATTGTCCTGCGTTGCCAGTTTTTGGTATGGTCATGTTTCGCTACGTTTTTAGTATGATTTCGCTAGGTTTTCAGTATGATGTTACACGTTTTCCCATGATTTCACTTTGATTTCACCATGATTTCCGGTATTGATGCCAAGTTTTAACATCTCATGTCCGACCCAGGCGAAGACGCCTTTTGTTGGTTGACCTCTGCAGAGGTGGGGGGATTTGATGTGTAAATCTGGATGTAGTCATGGGAAAGTCCCTAGAGTTCGCTGGGGAAGTCATTGAACTATGGGTGATTGCCAGCGGGCATGTTTGATTGCCAGAGGGTACATATCTATGTATATATGTATAGATGATTACAAATGTATTGGGTGCGAGGAAGTTTGCGAAGCCACTAATATTGGATGGTATAAACATTGTATAAATCATTCTAGCTGGCATTGTTCAGCAGACGTCTGACAGACTATACAGATTCTGATAGATGGATATAGATGGTTCTACCCCCTAAGCTGGGGGAATCATCAAAAACCGAGCCCTGATCCACCTGTAACGAGCTGCGCCGGATTGGGGGGTCACATTCCAAGAACGGCAGAGCTGTTCCGGTCTGCAAATCTTGGTAATTTTGCCTAGAAGAATGATATTTAGTGATATTTGATGATATTTGGTAATTCTTAATAGTATTTAGTGATAGTATGATATAATATAAAGAATATTGGTATTTAGTGATATTCTAATAAGTACTTAGTGATAAATTTGATACCAAATACTATTCAATAATATCAACAATTACTCAATAGTATTTGGTAAGGGGAACCATCCCGAAATATTGCGGAAATGGAGTGGAACCCTCCTCCATCCTCCACCGGCTGCCAGGCTGTCTGGGTGGCACAGCAGTTTCTACATGGCAACTCGGGATGATTGTGGGTGGAAAATCTACCATACACCATGTTTTTGGCATGTTTTTCCTCATGAAATATCCATGGATCCTTTGAATTGTCCATGAAAAATCAGGCAATTGGGTCTAGGGAACCTCACCGAAAGAATGTACTGGTCTATTCTCCTCTTTTTCGGGATGCTTTGAAGGGTACCCCCATACAGACTCTGTCACTGCTGGTTAAAAAAAATCTCGATTCTCATGAAATGAGTAAAGTATCTATAGACGAATTGGCTCGCGCCTCTAATCTCCCAAAATTGGATGAAGGGAAAGTTTGACGAAAGCCAAAGCCACGACATTTCTCTTTGTAAAACCATGGATTTCCGAGCTATTTTCCGTTAAACTATCCCAATGATGAGCTTCTGTTGGTGACAGATATCATCACCAAATTGGTGATAAGATGCACGTGCATTGTATATGTATATTCTGTATAGGCTATATATATAATATATATTATCATTGAAGCAATCATAAAAGTACGAACATATGTATGTGTGCACATGGCTATATATATATACATATATATATATATAGATATAGCCATGTTCATACAATATAAGTATATTAATATGATATGACGTATCATACATAGTCATCATAGTCTTTTTTTTATCTAAAAAATAATCCATAGCAATCACAACCCAAGATACATCTATGTAACTTAGATTCATTGGATAGCTTTAAGGGAAAGTTGGAACCCTTTTTCCCATGGAAACCACTATATTTAATGGGAGAAATCATCGTTTCCTATGTCATTGGATTGGTTTAAGGGAAAAATTACAGGAAACCTCCATATTTGATGGTAAAAACCATGGTTTCCTGTAAATTTTCCCATTAACCAATCCATTGACTATGGATTTACTCAACAGCTCCACTTCCCAAATCCCCAGGCGCCGTGTGCACCAATGGCACAGCGAGTTCGGTGCTGCCGGATGAGGCCACCAGAGAGGCGGTGAGCAGGCGCCCCGGTGGCGCCGGCGCTTGTTTCGGCCCAGGGAATTGAGGCCATGGTTCCAGAGTTCATCAATTTTCAAAGGGATGTATGGTATATTATAGTATATATATATATATATGATTATTTCTATACATATATATATATATATGATTTATACATGTATATATGTATATATATATATATACGGCCAGCACTTGTGCTATGCCCGCACGTCTTTCGGGATGATTGTTGAGAACCTCATTTTTGATGACCAGTACAGTACGTTGTGGCCTTCCACTATGTTGAGATGTTGTAACATGATGTCCCTCACGTGGCTTCGTGAGGGACGTGATTGATGACCCTCTGCTGGGTTTCGGCTGTCCCACAATCGCTGTGTTCAACACTTTTTACATAAACCCAGAGAAAACCTACAAAAACCCTAGGGAAAACCCTTACTTAAGCGCAAAGAAACCCTAAATGAACCCTAAAGAAACCCTAAAGAAACCCTGCAAAAACCATATGAAAGTGTATAGAGTGAAGTGCCTGGTGGGCGTTGCGCACGTGCTGCGGGTATACTTGGATGTATATAGTAATTATTGATGTATATGGTAATTATTGATAATTTGATTTTCAATGTATGGTGTATATATGTATCTATATATATACACTGATTATTGATAGTTACTTGGTGATATATCAACTATCCATATATCTATATAGATAGTTTGAGATTATATATCTATCAATGTCCATCTATAGATAGTTAATTGGTGATATATCAACTAGTATATATGTAATCCATATGATACATCACCAATTATATGGATATCCTTTGGTCAATTGGTGATAGTCAATCGGCAATATAATTGGATAGTTGATAACATATGGATATTTGGATGTAATATCAGTACCTACAATAGTTGATCGATAATAACTATTCTCACTGTTGATATTTTTACACACACCCATATGTTGGGTGGGGGGACAGTGGTAGATTAGATTAGATGAGATGGAACCATAGACAGGCAGAAAGAACGTTAGACATGATGCAACGACATACTGTGTATAGACACATGTATTCATGTAGTGTTATGTTATGGTGTGGTATGGTTTGGCATACTATGTATATCTATGTATGTTATTAAGGCAAGGTGGTAATGTAAGGCAGGTAGGGTAATGAAGTCCACTGGTGTGCATACATTGAGCATGGTGGCTGGACAAACGGTTTTGAACTATACATACAGAACATGTATATATATATACATATATATATATACATATATACATATGTATATATATACATATATATATATGTATACCCTCCAATAAATTAAGATAAACCCTGGCAGATATGGGTATTTTCAGATTGGTTTCCACTAAAAATGGCCTATTTTCAGGGTCAAACTGTTAATATACAAAGGGCACCATAGAAATTACACTGACTTATCATCTAGTAAAATGCCGACAACTGGATTTCAGAGTGTGGACTGAGTTCCACAGCCCTTCTGGTAAATCCCTCATTCTTGTGGAATTGTCCTATTATGTTTGATCACCAGAGCCTATATGCTCATATATGATCTACTTTTCTTGTTTACATCCACTGTATAGCAACCCGAAAATCGATTCTAAAGAGGTAAACACACGAAAACAAACAAGGATCAAGTACTCATTTGGAATCCGTTGAGGGTTGCTACAATTGTGTGTCAAATCGACCCTTGACCACATTGCGGTGATCCGCAGATGGCGTGAACGACGGCGAGCTGCACTGGCCACACCAGGCGGAAGTCGAGACGGTGACTGGAGACCGCCGTTAAAAGGGAAATGAATCAACAAGTAATCCCATATTTGCAATCTTGTCTATAGATAGACATTGATGTGTAGTATAGAGAGAGAGAGAGATATGTATATAAAATTATGTTATATTATATATTGTGATATATATATATGTGATAACATTATATAACCATGAACAGGGACTTAATTATCAAACATTGGGGGTTTGTTCAATCCCATCCTCTGATCATATAACCCCCATATAAATAGAATCTCCAATGCTAAGCCAGGGTTTCCAAAGGGGGTGGGTTGAATTGCATGGATGAAGTTGTCGTGGAGAAGCCGCCAAAAACAGAGGATAAAACCATCTTTGAGTTGATTGCAACCAAAAAGAAGTGGGGTCTAAAGTTATGGCTTAAAAATTCCAAATATGTGTGTGTTTGAAAATAGGCTACACCCCCAATCATAGCCATTTCATAGGGATAATCATCAGCAAAACCATTGGGTTTAGGGTACACTATTTTCGGACAAACCCATATATTAGTTGGGATTTATATAGTTGACTATATGTACTTAGAAACCACTTATGCAATTTTGCTATTTATTTCTATAAACATAGTTATTGGGGTGATATCTTATGGTCAATCACCGACATAGCCGGGGACCGAGTTTTTGCTCCATGGTCACTGGACATTTCCCCAGCAACAAGTAACCGATGATTCTCCCAGGGAACTAAACTAGAAACTAGCCTCTGGTAAACATAGACCCTGCCAGGTGTTGGAAGATTAGTTTCTGCAAAAAATTGGCAATTTTCAGGGTCCAGGCTAATTCACTGGAGGGTAAACCTCGATTTTTTGATGGGGATTTCCCTGCCGGCGATAAATCAAGCCCCAAAAAGAACTACTGTAAAGGTCTAAACATGGTGTCGAGAGTATCAATTTGGTCTTTTTGGCTGGGTGTAGGTCAAAATTGGGATACCCCAAAAAACAAAATGATTTACAACTACCATGTCCATCAATGTCCAAAAGAAATCGTGTAAAGATGTTGTGGGTACATTGGTACCACATTCTTGACCTTCCATAATCCATCTATTGAATGATCAACTTATATCTCCATGTCCTCATAGTTCAACCAACATAAACTGGTTGTACCTCCTGAAAATGTATGTTCCCCATGTTTATATAATCTGCATACTCGTGTGTATCTATATATACATATATCCTATGGTTTTAACTAGGTTATACCATCCAATATCGTATCCTCCAATATTAGATCCTACAGTGTATGGTTGCGAAATCCTGCACCAGTTGGTTAGATGGGCAGTTTATCCCATTACAAACTCATAAAGTCCCAGAGTTTCATAGGAATCCCAACTGGTGCGTGCGATCCGCGGCAGGCCCAAGGGGAGACTGGCAACTGCCTACGGTGCGCTGCGGTATCAACTTGTGTCACACATGGGGAACATGGGAAAGTGGGCTCACTTAAAATGATACTCAACTATCCAATCCAAGAGGTTAAAATGTTCATCATTTGTTCGATGATTTTTCCATCTGTTTCCAATTTCCGCATCATTTTTGAGGTTTTTCCCATCATTCATAGGGAAAATCATGGAATCATTGAGGTTTCCCCATGTTTCCCCATGATTTTTCAGGATGAGGAACTGGACTTGGAACTGCTGAATGATCAGACCATTCAGGCTGCGAAGGTGCCAAAAAACAACGGGAAGGGACCGATGTCAAGGGGCCAGAGGTTAGTTTGATAGGTATGGTATAACTATGGATATAACTCCCATAAGTATCCATAAAGAATTTAGTTTTATAGGGTTGTATAGGTATAACTATGGTCATGGACCCCCCAGAAGTTGGGATATGACCGCTAGAACTATGACCTTTTGGGCCACAAAAAAACTGGAACTGCACTTCCAACTACTGGGTTGAAGATGAAGCACGTTGAGCCAGCGAAATTGATCAAAGGCACACGGTCTTTTCACCATTTTTGGTGTGGTTCAACCTGGCTCAATGGTGACTAGCGCATGGATATGCATGGATATGAAATACCTGTACCCGGTCATCAAACGTGGCAAGCTGGGAAATCCCCTATAGATGGCGGATTTAATGGGAAGATCACCTGTAAATGGTGGATGTTCCAGCACGCCATGTTTGATGACCAGAGGGTAGTTGGGGGAATCTAAATCCCTGAAAGTCGAACGATCCAAAATTGAGCGACTTTTTGATGTGCTGAAACCACGAACCAGCTGGCATTCATAAAGATCCGCCATTGAGTTACATTGATTTAGAATGATTTAGATTATTTATTTTCCTGTTAGGCTCTAGTATAGTAACTGAGTGTGGGTTTCCAGTCGGTATCGCTGCGGTGTCCTGAGTTTCCATGCAGATCAAAAATCTTGCTATGCTAATAGACCTATATGGTTGGTTAGTTTAGAAACCGCAGTTTTTTTGAGGATCAAGTACAGGTTTTATTTGGTTGTGTGCAAAGCACCAGAAGTAGGTTGATTTGCAGAGCTCAGTCCGCGTTTTTCGCAGCCAGAGAGAGTTGTGCCTCGACTTTGGAGATACCACTGATGTTGTGACAGGAGGGGGATGTCTGAAAATTGGGACCTGCAAAGTCTACTATTGAACCGATGATCGTGATTGTCGCCACGGGTACATATTGGGTTTATTCTTTATTCCCTTTGCCTCATATCTTTCAGAAATGAGGACAATCGAGGAAAATACTGTGGATGGAAGAAACCCTGCACCACCAAAAGGATGGTTGAAACCCTATAAATAATAGGATGTTTACCACCTATCAAACTGGTGCAGGATTTCGCAACCATCCACCGTAAAGACACCACCTGGAGCCCTTGAACGAGAAGCTGAGGTGAAAATGGAAACCTCCATTCTCATTGAAGGATTTGGAAAGAGCAGCTCGGTAGATCCGAAGATTCGGAGCAGGAATCCAGGAAGCGAGGTTTTTTTTTTGGGCTTTTCATGGTTTTTATATCGTGTTTTTTGTTTTTCAAATGCAGATGATTTCTCAGCTTATTTGCCAACAACTTCTTCAAGGATTCCAGTGGCAATCATCGTGGCCCACTGAATTGTGAAAACTGATCACTGGGATCAACTGGGCATATATTTAATAGTACATCGTACAACATACAAATATAAATCAAATATACATATATATATATGTATAAGTACAAGATATTTAGTATTATATAGTACATAGTACAACTGGGATTATAGTACAACATAGTGCAGACATAGCACATATATAGTACATCATATACATCTAATCCACTTCCCTTCATGGGATCCAAGCCTTAGGCTTTGCTCTCGATCTCCGTCTAAGTTCGTTGGATTTGCAGCTGACCGCAATACAGAGCCGCGGTTTCGATGATTTCGTCGGGATCACTGGGACGAGAATCGCTAAGGCATGCTGCCAGACATCTCTTTGAGGTAAGCAGCCATCGAAAATGATCTATGGAAAGATAAAGTACATTCTCGAAGTAAATGGGCTCATTTGATTCCACTTCGCAAACTGTTACTTTGGAGGGTAAAGAGAATGTAGACTCCATTTTCCAGAGGCACTTTGGCTTGACATCAGGAGAGTTCATCGACATGTGTTGGTAGGGCATTCCTGTTGGAGCAGAATTGGATACCCCAGATCCACCAGTTTAAAATGCAATCCGTTCTTCTAATCAAAGCAACTATCAGAGAGTGGAGATGTGTCAACAATTTCAACAGGAAACATCGAGAAAGCATGTGTTTTTCCATGTTTTCCCCAGCCAAATCTGCAGCTTTCCTATGGGTTTCACCCCCTGAGGAGTGTCTTATCCATTCTGGAGCACAGTATCCGAGCCACTCTGCTGATGGATGATATTACAGGATATTATAGGGGGTTCATTGGGGGGGTTAATCATCAATTATATATATATATAGGGTGTTTAACCATGTTTAACCATGAAATATATGGAATTATATGGGGATATGCTTCTCAATTATGACGTAAACGTCGAAAGTCTGATTCCATGGGGGTCACTTTATGTCGTTGACATGGATTCCATGGGAAGAAATGAGCTTATGGCTGCTATTGGCTCCAGATGGGCGGAATGATTGGGAAAATCATCTCAAAAAACGTGTTGCTTTAGACTCGGGTTTGTTTCTTTGCAGAACGTTGTCCAAAGAAAGGCCCAAACACCTGAAAAAGTGTCTACAAATGATCAAGTTTGGGGTTCATTGGTACCCCAATTCTTAAGTCATCCCTGGTTCACCCTCCAACTGTGATGCTTGGGAGACATTTGCGGCAGAAGATTCGTGGCAAAACCCCAGTTTCCGAGTCTCGGGGTTCACACTCCTCTCATGGATTAGATCATTTTCACCATCCATGATTCGATCCGCAATTGGATTTGTTTGGCAAAGTTGGTCACTTGCAATTCCGGAAAAAACACATCAATCTCGCACAAGTTTTGGATAGTTTTGGATATGTTGGTCAGAAACTTCATCCCTGAATCATGTCTTGGCATATCCACTACATTCCACTTCCACCTTCATCCCTATCAAACGAAAAAATGGATGTATAGTCAGCCGAAAGATAGAAAAACATGTTTCCGTACCTTTTCGTCATCGACCTTTGGAGCTTGCTACCCCGACGTCAGGTGACATCCCGCGCAGAGGACCAGAAGCTTCTTAAGCTCCAAGTTGAAGAGGCAGAAAATCAGGGATAGCAACTGGAATAACTTGAGCAGTGGCTGCCATCTACCCCAATTCTTCACGAATTACATTAGGTCAACAGCTTGTCACTACTTGGGAGTGCAGTTCCAATTATGAAGTTGTAGGAGGTCTCAACTCATGGAGGTTTAAATCCCATTGTTATACCATGGTATACCCATTTGTTCAGCCCAACTGCACACGTTCGAGGGTGTACAGCCCCTTGATATCTCAATCAAATATCTCCATTATATATATATATATTCCCTTGAATTACCATTTTGTATGGCTAGCTATGAAGAATCCCCCCATGTTGCCTTGGCGGAGGTGGAAGATCTACGTCAGCGTTTGTTCACCGACTCCATTCAGGTGACCCTCACCGAATCAGAAGAGGACGTCCAACGTTCAATCCCCTGGGAGGATCGGCCATTTGTGATGGGGAGTCAAGTAACTGGCGAAGTTCACCGTTTTTTGTCACCAGCAAAAAGATGGGATTTATGGATTTGGGTTGTGATTTATGTAAGCAAAATATTGGTGTTTTAAGGATCATAGATTTAAAAACATGAAGACTATAGTACAAGGGTTGAGCTTGTGAATTATTGGGTTTGTCCAACAAAGGGGGTATGGATTCTTTTTGAAACATGTTGATCAACTGCAGAAATGGGTTTGTCGGAAAATCAGATACCCCTGTATCCACTGGTTGATCATGTTCCCATGTATTCCCTATATCCTATATGGTCTATATGAATATGGCCATACTATGTACTTATCCACCATTTTCATAGACACACCATATCCACTATTGATGAAGAAAATCCCGGTTGTTGTTCTGATTGAATACCTTCCCTATGTGTTTTTTTCTGAAGTTTCCCCATCTTCAAATATTCTTCATCCCCAGTTTGCCAGGACTCCCTTCCCCCGTTCATATTGAATATCTCCAAACGAAACCTTGGTGAAATGTATTGGATCTAGTTATTGTGGGTTCTTAAAATGGGGGATCCCCAAGTCACCATGGTTGTTTTCATACCAAGTCACTAAGTCATGGTCATCCATGACTGGGTGATTTGGTGTACCCATGTTTTAGGGAACCACCATTTAGGAACCAAATAACCAAGAACCAATTAAATCCTCATTTCTACTGGTTACATCCTTCTTTGGGGGCTGGTGAAATCCCCAGTCACATCTTCGTGTGGCAGCACGAAATCCCGAATTCCAGGAGCATCAAACGCTGAAGAACGACGTCTTTGAAGATCTGGCCGCCATGGCTGCGGAGATAGAAGACTTGGAAGAGATGGCAGTGACAAGGGCGAACGCCATGAAAGGCCCAATGGCCCAATGGGTTTTTTGTGGGCATTTCATGAAGATTCAGGACGGTCTTTGGATTTGATATTTCAAGGAGATGACATGAATCATCAACTAATAGGATTTCATGGGAATCTATAGGATTTAACGGGATCTAACTGGGATTTCATGGGGAAAGAATGTTATATGCTGGCAGTTGCAATCAACTTGATATGATATTTGATATTGATAGTAGGATATCATGGGATATGTTTCCTCAAATGGGGACTTAAGAAACAATTCTGGGGAATGATTATGTATTAGTATTATGTATACGTAATTATGTGTATGTGTATGTGTATGCAATGTATATGTATCTGTATATGCATATGTATATGGTAGCATAACTTTTGCATAAGCAACCATACAAAATCATTTTATGGGAATTGGTTCTGTGGGTTTAATTGGTATTTAAACAAACATACCAAACAGCATGCGGAGACAATTAGGATGCACTTGGTATATCAGTGGAGTATATAACAAACTTAATATGTGGCCCCATGTGCAGTTGAATGGCGCCTAATATCCGCCAAAAAGATGCAGAAGTTAGGTTTCAATCCAAATCAAAAAACAACTAAAACAGTTTTATATGAAATTCCTTATCGCTCATGATTCAATACCATGGTTTCTGTAGGATTTTGGTGTCTTTTGAGACCATCCCCCATACCCTTCATTGTTCTGGCTCCAGGCCTAGTTCCAGAACTGCCTGGGGTGATGCCAGACATGGTTCCTTGCCTCATCTCAGCTGGTAACTACTACTATTTTTGTGGGAAACTCCTGGGTGAAATGGTGATTTCATGGAGATTTGATGGGATTCCATGATCAACTTTAGATTGTTTCACCAACTAGTATGATCTACTATGCACAAATAGAATTGGAATATCTGTAAATGGGTTAAATGGGATATGTCATCAACTTCACATGACTTGGTTGTGCAAACTTGGGGGACAATCACTCTAAATTAGCAAGCTTTGTGCGGAAAATGATGATAAACCGGGGAAAATTGGGGCACCCTATGTTCACTGGGGACTTGGATATTTCCGGATACAGGTGGTACCATAAACCCGATGGGTTTCAACATGTTTCAGTACCGAAATGGTCTAATCTAGGATGATTTTAAGGGGTCTCCTCAATTATTTCAGGAAAACTCCCATGTAGGAATCAAGAACCACTTTATGGAATCCGAATATGGAATTCAAGCGAAACTTGATGGAGTTTGAGAGCAGAATTCAAGTTCTTCCGATCCAAAACGGGCCCCGATTCAAAAGGAGTGTTGACCGTGGTTTGGTAACGATACCATGTGACTACTAAGTACTACCAGTTCTCATGGATGCGTGACATCCCAGGCCTCTGCCAGATGGAATTTGGCATCAGTGAAAATCTCAACTTAATCCCAGAAATTTGGGGCTGAAGATGCTGGTGTCCACCATTGAGGATGAAGCAATTACCTGCTCATCTGGAAGCTCACCCGACTCGCAATCTCCCGACTTTGCTGCAGTGCCCACCAACGACACAGGTCGGAAGAGATTTATTTCTTGGTGGCGCTGCAAAAGATACAACCTCATAGAAATGTCGCTGGGAAAACATATCTTCTTTTGCCTAGGACCACATCACCAAGATGGAAGAATTGAAAAAAAATGGAAGTGTTTGTATTGCAGAAGTTGCTGGTGAAATTTGGATGACTTCTCCACACTTCTCCTAAAGATTCAGCCAGGCAATCCGTCACCACGAAAAGCTCCAAAGGCACCTGCGGGGACTTGCCTGGTGCTGTGGTTTGCGGAGAAGTGACATGAAAATCTCATGAAATCCCAATAAAACAGGGGCTGGAGATCAACTTGAATAGACAAGGGCCATGGGTTTGCGAGTTCCATACTGAATTTCTTTGGTGCCCTGGAATTTACCGCGGACTCTTCATTCCCCATACGCGTCCAATCCGAAGATCCCGTGGACCCAGTGGCGGTCCGACATGCTGAAACTTCGCGTTTCTTCAACGAGATACCTAGGGACCTAGGGACCTAGACACGCATGTAACACCTATGGGAAATCAGATGAAATCTCCATCATCCATCCCATGAGGCAGGAAATCTCAACATCCGGACTGTCCATCCCACCTGGAAACTGCATCTCAGGTAGGAACTGGATGGTCGCAGATAGATGATATTAATTCTGTATGTAATTATACTCTTACATATTATAATATAATCCTGGAAAGCCAAAAACCCAAAATTTTCTGGTCATTATGGGAAAGACCCGTAACGTTCAGTTTTTTTTGGTCAAATATTGTTTTTATCCGTAGTGACGAAAAAAAAGTCAAATCAAAAGAACATATGGTCCTACCCGTACCAAAACCGCATTTTTTCGACATTTTGTTGCAAAAAAACGTAAAAAGCCGTAGCAACTCTCACGCAAGCCTACCAGTAGCATGAGCGTTTTTTTCGACATTTTGTTGAAAAAATGTCGTAAAAAGCCGTAGTAACTCTCACACAAGTGGCTCCAGACAGTCAAAGCCGTAATGACCAAAAAAAATGGTCAAGGCCGTTTGACCAAAAAAAATTGGATTATGGCTTTCCAGGATATTATATACATATATTGTATTATTGTATATATATATATCATATATTCGTGTGTATATATATATATACATATCATAGAAAGATAGAAGTAGCTGTATCTCATCTTTTCCCGCGGAGCCAAGCCGTAATGATGTGATCCACAAGAACACTTCAACCACTCTGCCATTTTGATGATCTCCCCATGTGTGGCGACTTTCATCAGTTTTCATACAGCTGATGCTCCAGGTACGACGTCACACCTGGGGTTTGCCCATGCCTTCTCAGCTTCAGAAGGAGATGCGGGAAACGCTTCACCGTTTCACCCGCTCCGGTCGCAGTACGTGCGAAGCCTTCACGGCCGTGTCGTGACGCGCGACTGGAGCCACGATCCACACGAATGGATGAAGGCAAGCTGGGATCGCACAGCCTGTGGTCATAGTTGTTTGACCCGAGTTAGCAGAGTTGATTGACGGAACGAGAATGAACCAGATATATTATTCTGATAGATTTCATTTTCCAGCTTTGCTTGGATAGATTGGGCCCGGCCTCACATTTTTTGCCCCTTGGAACCACCTAGAGATCGCAAGATGGTATCCCATGTGATCTCAAGTGTTCATCCCGTGTGTGGATACGAAAGGCAGATCAGTAATCTCGAAATGACCGGCACAGAAGTGGTTGGCTTGCCCGCCAGGGCTAATGCTATGGCTCGACAAGGCTACCTTCAGACTGTTGTCATGATGTCTTGAATACAAAGTCTTGTGGTGAAATTCAAAACACTCAAGCGATCTGAAAAGATCTGAAAAGTATGTGGCAATGTCACAGTCCCAAAATGTCCCAAAATGCTCGAAAATCTAGAGTTTCATTCCAGATATGCTGAAGGTCGCCTTTGAATTTACGTTTCGTCGTCCCAAGTGTGTTGCATCCTGTCACGGGCCTTTGAAAAAAGCCACTGACTACGTTGCAATGCGCCGGTTCCTCGTTTCGAACTTTTCAAGTTCCAAGGGCACATCCTTTGAGGTCCTTCGGCGTGGTCACCGTCGTAGGCCACAATGGGTGTTTGTATTAACATATGGTGCATCCGGAAAAATGGATGCACTCTATTGATTATGAAGCCCCTTGTGGATTTGGCGATTGCATTGCAATCATGGATTTGATCTGATCTTGGCATTTCAATTGCGTCATTTGAAATTCTCGAACTTTGAATTTGGTGTTTAAGCAGTTGGAAGAAGCACCATGAAATGGTCGCTTGGAAGCTGCGTTATGTCCGCAACCAGGGCGTCGATCAAAACCTGCTTTTTGAGGTGGGAAATAAAGCGGTGATAGTATTTGATTTTAAAATCAAAGTCAAATTTGAAGACCTAACAACAAAACTCTGCAGCTAGAAATGACCGTTTTCAGGTTGCTGCTCATATTTGGCACGTTGATTTTGATCGGCATGAATTTGAAAGCCTAGTTCGGGCGTGCAGGCAGTTCAAAGCCTGCACGAGTCATTTAATCATAGCCTCAAATTGGGAGGCGTGCAGGTGGAACGTCACCGTGGACTAAGATTTGAGTGTGGTTTGAAACGTCGAGAACGAAATGACTCAAGCCAAAACTAGGATGGTGTTGTACGAAAAAGAAGCAGCAATTTCCAAGATTGTACTGCAGTTTTGAGCCATACTCATTTTGGGGTGACTTGCACACTTGCTTAATTTAAATATATATTTACTTTCAAGTTGTCTCAAGCCATCGAATCACGGTCCCAATGTTGACTGTGGCATTCAAGCATGGCCGGTAGTGTGTGACTCCAGTCTCAAACTTGGATTGTTTATTTTATATCCTTGATTTTGAGCTGGTTGTAAATATATCTAGCCACAACTGTACAGCCCTGTGGCACTCTCAACAACCCAAAAAAAGGAGGAGCCAGAAATGATGCTGCTGACGTGCTGCTCTGCTGGATTGCCAAGACCTCTGAATCCACGACCCCAGTTGTCCAGGGTTTGAATCCACCCTTTCACGACTTCATAGGTATAATTCAGAATCAAGTATAATCGTCCTGAAGTAGATGGAGCATGGAAATCTTGAACATCGTCCAATCCAATGTTGGAGGTTTTTATTGAGATGTCTACATTCTATCTACTCCAGGGTGACTAGGTATATCATGTGTGAAATACGTTGTGGACAGGGGCTTAGCTCTGTCGTTGACATCCCCAGGCTGCCAGATGTGAAGTCGATGAATCTCTTCACCCTACTGTAGTAATCCTAACATGAAATACCCGAAATTAAACTGGTTTGGTAGTGGCCCTATGTATTTTGGGCCCAATATTTGTGTTCCATATCCGGCGGATGGATGGAATAATCGATTTCCTTGAGGCGAAAGCAAGTGCATTTCATGATAGTTGTCTCTGGTTTCTTAAGATTAGAAAGATCATTTGATGCAAATCTTTGAATACAGTGGCTTAGTTGTCTCGTTCCAAACCCCAGATCCGCCCAAATCGTGATTTTCGTTCCTTTTGGTAGGGAAATCACGAAACCCAAGAACTCTTGCAGTGTAGTCTACAAAGATCCCCCTTTGAATCATGTCTGGGTGTGGTTGGTCATCCTTCTTTTGTCCCCATGAAATCCCTATCCATTCAAATTCTATTAAATCCGATTGAATCCCATTTATTGATGGTTTCACCCTCTATATCCCCATTATTCTGCAGATCATTAGATCCCTATATAAATCTCCATTTCAAGGCCCCTTGAAGGGGCACCCATTGTCAGGGCCGCTTGGAAGATTTCCTCAGCTACGTTGCCCAAGTGGACAGCTATGGCAGCTACGATGCGAAGGACTTCTGGGGACCCCAGCTGGATGGGTAGTGACCAAAAGCCAAAAGGTTATAGATGGTTAATAAGGAGAGTTGTCCCAATATAGTCTTGTTTCAGCTTAGTGAATTATTACAATTTACCCAGAATAGATGTTTATAGTAGTGTGGTAAACCCAATAGTAAACCTGTCATTTGGGGATGGTTTATACCACCCATTTCTGGTGATATTGGGGATGGTTTGTTATTGGTTTCAACACATGAAGCAAAAAAAAAGTTGGCAAGGGTTCAATTACCACGATTTAAAAATCGTGGGATTTTACTTGTGTTTATCTTTCTCTGGGTATTCAACATCTTTTGCCCTAAATGCGGGAATAGGTCAAACCGAGTAGCCACATACAGAAATCTATTGGTATGACTGGCGATGGCCCTGCTCTTTTTGGTTCTTTATCTTCCAGGAATATCCTGTCATCAAAAGTGATCGATTTACCCTCCATTTCATGGCAATGGAAAATCCACCATTTCTAGATGATTCTCCCATTCAAACCTCCATTTACAGGGGATTTCCCATTGCCACGTTTGATTACCGGAAGGTGTTTGCTAAATCCTCATCCTTTGGGTTCTCCAATGTTGAACTCCCCCATTTGGCGCCAGGCCCAGCACTAGGAAATCGTTGAAAAATGTGAGTTAGTCTGAGAGTGGGGACCTCCACTTTATCAGTTTTTAAGGAAAAAAACAGTTTTCAAATATAAAATAATATAAACAAGAACCAATGACTATCAACGGGACGGGGAAAAGACCTAAAAAGAAACAAATAAAGACAATGGGAAGAGTCAAAACAGGTTTTTTTTTCCACCGAGCATTGATGATTAATTCCCCATTATTGCGAGTACACCAGCATGGTGCGGCTTCCGCATGGGCTGAGACGAGAAATGTCCACTGGCAGTTGAACCTTTCTGAATCCCAAGGGTTAAAAGGAAAGTGGATTCGAAATATTAGTTTTCCATGAGTTGAACATTGCTGGGTTGTCTTGTTTCCAAGTTCCGGTTGAACTTGGAGAAGCTTCGAGAGGAAAACCTCCAAGTTTTTCCATGATTAGATTCTCAGCATGGCCAAGTCCAGGAACCCAGGTTCAAGGCCATGTTTGCTGATGTTCCGCAGGAGCAACGACCCTGACAAGCTGCGAAAAAAGAGGCTGCGCGAAAGGGAGCACCATGGTTGCCATGATGGCTAATAACAGGTGGGGTTGGACTCCAAGGTAGTAGCAAAATTGCAAGTTCCAGTGCGGTCATGAGATTAAGCAGGGTACCCCAGCATGTCATTTCCCACTCTGTAAGAATTTCAAAGAGGTTTATGGGAATCAACCATGGGAGTTTGGGATGATTTTCCAATTTTCTCAAACTATTCGTAGCACATGACTCGGGATGACTTCGGGTAGCAGCCGGGTAGCACCACAAAAAGATGCAACACACACCAGGTCCTAGGTGGATTATGTTTAGCCAGGCTCAGATGTGATGTGCTTCATTACCTATAGCAGCTGCAATGGATACCATGAATAGCATCAGCGCAAACATCATTATTGGATGGTGTGGGTCCTTGTGGTGCCTTGACCGTGCAGCAGGTATGTCTTCAACAAATTCCCGATACATACACTTTACCTGGAACCTTTTTTCACAGACAAAAAACGTCATAGACCTGATAATGAGATGCTTCAAACCCCTATAGAATGATGGTTAAATCATGTTGACTCACTAGGTTTCATATTTGTTTTTCATACAGTCTTGTCCTAAAGTGTTCAAGGTCAAGACCAGGATCAACTTCACTTGGACGGCATACTTGTCCTTGATTCAAACGGCTGATGTGCCTCAAAATTGTCATCGAATAATGGAAAAAAACAGAAAAATGTATTTAATTTTTCCAAGCCAAGAAAATTCTAATTGTGCCTCAAAAAAGGCCTATTTAACGCAGGTGATATTCCAAGCCATAGGCCTTTGGACTACTCGATGTTCACAGCAGCAGTATCATTCCTGTCTAGCTTAGGGCCACATGGGCCACCTCCATTGACTGAATTGTCAACCCTTCATATCGACACGCAGCGGTTGCCGGCTATCCCTTCGAGGCAAGACATGAAAAGCTTGGGCAAAACCCAGACGTCCATGTTTGCGGCAAAAGCATCAACCAACTCAGCATCATGACGCAGTGGTTTCCCCAGTTTCATGGCTGAAATTGCAGGTGATCCATTTCTGCGGGGGATTTCACCACCAGTGAAGTTTCAAACAGCCTCGATTCTCGCCTTCCGCTTGCGATGGCATTGACAGGAGTGGATGGGTTGGACGTACTGGCCGCTACTGGCCGGGCTTATATTGGCTTACTTGGGATGATGAAAAAAAATCCGCCTTGATAATTGGGAATGATTTCTTATGGTGTTTCCCACGTTAAAGAGTGTGGTTCCTGGGAACTCATTGACCGTGTAATGTCTTGCGATTGGCAAAAAATGGAGGTTTCCAAAAATGGGGGTACCCCCAAATCATACATTTGAAGAGGATTTTCAACTATAAACTATTACAAACCCATCCATTTTGGGGTATCCCCATTTATGGAAACATCTATATGTGGCGTGTGAAAAGATCTTGAGATAATTCCTATGGAAGAAAAGTAAGCATCATACAGAATAATATAGAAAGATATAGAAGAATGATGACAATAGTAAAAATAACAAAATTATACAATATTAATAATGATACCCTCTGGTAAACAGCCACATAACTATGGAAAATCACCATTTTTTATGGGAAAATCCACTATTTCAATGGCCATTTTCAATAGCTATCTTAGTTTACCAGAGGGTAATAGTAGTCATAAGAATAGTCATCATCACCAATCACCACGATTCGGACCACCTCTTTGCATACACAGTTCCTACGCTCTGGGAATCTAACACAGCTATGGGCAATGCCGAATGAACGTAGATGATTTCCCCAAAATGGTGACTTTCCATGGCTACAAATATGTGAATTTACTGGGTAGATTTCCACGGATAGATTCATGCCCATGCTCCACTGCAGCTTGCATCCGATCAATAGGGCCATAGGGACCTGTCAACCAACAGACGTGACCCAGTCCCTTCGATAGTTTCACGCCCAAGCACAGGCATGAACCATGATTTCAAGGCCCGGGTGGTTCCGCAAAGGGGGGGCCCGGTCGCTGTGAGTGATAAACAGGACACACCACAGATCCCACCAATATGTTTCCTTCATTAGAGGTTTTAAGACAAGACAATTCAATATAATTCGAAGATGTGGTACATGGTAAAAGAATGCAATTCGGAGAGTTCTCGCCATGTGGGACACTCCAGAGAGCCGGGGATTCCGTACCAAATTTTTTGGACGGATCAGTGGCCGAGGTGTTGAGTCCTGTATGATATGTCTGTATGATGGTTGATTGTTCAAAGTACACAACACTTGTTGTTTGGAACTCCTGATTTTTCCCCCACCTTTCATTGACCTAAGACTTGGTGCAGGGGAGAAAGTTTCAAGTTTCTGCATGCTTCGGATCAAAAAAGCTTGGACACAGAAGCTCACAAAGCGAGAATGGTTGCAAAGCTAATGCAGCTATGTTCGTCTGAGAATGGCAGAAGAATCATTCAAACATATTCAAACTGGCATCATGACACGAATGGTGAGAAACTCAAAATGTCCCCGGGATCGACCCCCAGGTGTCTCAGGCGCGACGTCGTTTGAAGCTGGGTTTAAACCTCAGACTCGGCCTGGTGGATCATGCAATATGGATGTTGAATATTAGGAGATGATGGGGATGGGATGATGTTCAACCTCTCTTAGTAGGTCGAAGGTATAGATTCCAACTTCTTCGATCTGAAATTACTGATGTCGTTAGGAAGAAGATGGCAGTCCATTGGTTTCAGTACCGTCGCAGCGCTGCTCAATGAATTGTGACTAAATGCCCATCGATGGCCAGTCCGTTGTCTGATTCTCAAGCTTCAATTTTTGGAACTTCACCAGATTCCAACCATTTACACCCTCTGGTTATTTAACACTATTTAACATAGCCATGGAGAATGGACTGTTTATAGATGTTTTATGATGTTTAACACCCTCAGAATCCCTAAGAATAATCATTTTCCAGAGACGGCAACTGGATTAACCAGCTGGTGGTGTCAAATCGTTGTGTTTTCCATCCTACCTTCGCCTAAGTCTGAGGCCTAACATAGGCACGCGAGTCCAAAGGTCCAAAAGTTCCATCCTACCTTAGATGATCCTCATTGACTTCCGCAGATTTTTCGGGGGCTCCAGCAATCAGATGGATCTATGACGAATTGCAAGCTTCCAGGTCGATGCGCAAAGTTCGCATTTTGGACCTTGGTTTCGGACTCAGGGGCACCATTTTGGATGATGAAATCATGACTGGGACCATACTAGGGGGAGTGTTTTGATATTATGGTAGGATGAGTTTCACCTCTGATTTGAGAGTTGCTGCAATTTGCAGATGAGGTGGAGAAAGCAAGTTGGGCTGTTTCATGGATCCTTATGGTGAATCAAATGGGCAAATTTGGTCGCGTTTCAAACACCTTGCCCTCCATGTAGCTCGTCCAGGCGTGGAATGATGAATTTCAAATAATTTCAATCCATTCCAGTTACACAAATCACGGGTTGATGCATTTTTGGGAGTGGAAATCACCAACTGCCATCATCCCCGGCGTCGACTGCACGACCTGAGGGCATTGGCATGTGTTTCATCAACGGTTTCCAGTCAGGTGCAGCTGTTGCCACACGGCCTTGTGACTCCCTGAAGCATGGGGGATGACTCGCCAAACTCATCAGAGTGGGGATGTTGAACAACCAGCAAGGGGATACAAGCAGCAAAAAAATTGGTCGGGATATAACATGATGATATGATATATATATATCATTATATAACTATCTGTAACTATATATCGAGCAAGCTGATAAGTTGTTTTGCTTCATGGTTTCGAGGTGCTACACTACGGAATGTTCCTATAGGCTCAACAGCGACTCTTGGTGTAGCCATGAAGATCCTCAGATATCCTCAGCCAGTGCCTCAGGGCCGACACCAGCAGCCCCAAAAGAGGCGACAGATCAGTGGCAAGAGATGACAGTGGAATATTGTAACCTCTGGTGAACTAACAGTTTGCTATGGAAAATGGTCATTGAAATAGTGGATTTTCCCATTAATAGCATGGTGATTTTCCATAGCTATGTGGCTGTTTACCAGAGGGTAACTATGTTGTAGCAAGGTGTTGGACTCAGCTGATTGGCTCTGAATGTTCCAGAGATCATCAGTAATATCAAGAATGCATACCTACACGGAACTTCGGAAAATCTGGATGGATGGATGAAAGCTGAGTGAGGCATGTGAAGCATGAGCGAAATTTTGGAGTGAAAGCCAGGAACACCATGAATTGGTATAGAACTCATTTACTTGTTGCTGGTCTCAAATGTTTATTCTTACTTTCCAACCCTAGGATGATACCAATCGACTTTCATATCTTGCAGATGGGTGGCTACCACTGCCATCCCCGGGGCTGCCCATGCGATGCGCGCCATGCCGGCTTGCACTGCAAGGCATGGGATGTTCATGGTGTTGCTGTGGTTTCAAATGTGTGTTTACCTTGAGGTAAACTATATACCCTCTGGTAATCAAACGTGGCAATTGGAAATCCCCTATAAATGGTGGTTTTAATGGGAAAATCCCTATAAATGGTGGATTTTCCATTGCCATGTTTGATTACCAGAGGGTAACATAATGTAATATGTCATAGCTATGGAAAATGGCCAATTTGTAGATGGTCAGACTAAACAGTTTGCTATGGAAAAATTGCCCATTTGTAGAATTTTGTAGATGATTGACCTGTTGTTTCAATGGTGATTTTCCATGGCTAGGTTGCTTTATCAGAGGGTACAATAAGCAAAATTCGGGATGAGAGACTCCAAACTTGGGATGAATCCACCCATCTTATACATCCTAAAACCCAAAATTCTCATGAAGTGCAAATGACCAGAGATTTCGTCAAGACATCGGATGAGTTCCCACCACTGAACTCGCGCCAGGGGCAGCGCCAGGACCTCAGTAAATTGTCGGCAGAGTTTGGTTTTTGCTGTGTAAAGTAAAAATGATGGAAAGAACTAAGCAAACTATAAAGAAAGTGGGGATTGAACCAACCAAAAAATATCAAAAGATGAATGATGAGATGTTTCTGTGCTTGCCTGAAAAAGTTTGGATTAGATCAAAATAGAGCGGGATTCAACCAGCAATCAGCCTTCGGATTTTAGTTGAAACTACTCTGGGGTCAAAATGAGGTGCCTTATGCTAAAAGTTGTGTCATACTAGACATGACCAAGATAGGCCAATTTGGGGTTTCTCAGAGTTTGAAGTCAATCCCGTAGATGTAGCAGCTGCTTCTGTATGTGTTTATACAGAGGATAGAACGTGAACATGTTCAGAAACAAAGCTTAGATATGCTTGACCTTGACTGTGCGCAGCGGCAAGCTGCATGGGACAGGTCGAAACTAAGTGCTGGGACTGCTGGGAGACTCAGTGCTGAGGCTTCTGCTTTCCCTGTTGGCTGATAACTTGTTGGTCTTTATTTGAAAATATTTGAAATATATCACCTATGGCGAACCCCAAAAAAGATAGAAAGTAGAATACTACTATGCAAAAAGGTGATCAATGACTTTTCATCGCTTTAGGGGTAATTTCTATAACGTTCCAAGAAAACTTGTACTTGGCATCCCTTCAGTAGAAGTAGAATCAATGGCTAAGATGCGTGGGTCATGGCCCCATCACACCCTCAATCAACCCCCACCTTCGCGTTTCTCCCAGGGAGAATCATTTGCAACATGATATCAAATGCTCCAAACATGGATGATTGTTTGGCACCTAATACTCATTCAAGAGCTCAAAACCACTCAAAAATCATCAATCATATATAAACATATCACGAGTTCACCAGGCTGGTACCGGGGTCGACCTGTGCTTGTAGGTTCATTGGATATATTTTTTGATAGGAAAATAACCCAAGCAGCTTCGAATGCTTAGAGACTCAACATATTTTGCAGGGTCGAATCCCAATGTTATTCCATGGTCATTAAAAATCCTTAGATTTAGACGATGAAATCCCGATATGATTCTTTATTTTCTGCTATGTTTTTTGTTCAATCCTCATGTTATTCAATTCATCGCTGGTGAAATGCCTGGAGGATCATCGAATCATGTGGTTTTCTTACCATGGTGAAGAAGTCCCCCAAATCACTGGATTGGTTAAAGGTTAACCGGAAACCATGGTTTTCCCCATCAAATATAGAGGTTTCCTGTAAATTTTCCCTTAAACCAATCCAGTGACTTCTCCCATTTCGATCAACCAATCAATGACGAACTGCTGATCTCCTTGCACCGCGAGGCCATCGACGCCTTTGCTCGAGCAGTTCAATGGCAGAAAGCCTTGGTCCTGGGACGGCAGGCGGTTTTGAGCCGCTAGAGCTCCTTGTTTCAACCGATTCCCCTCAGGTTGCGGTTGACCTTTCAAAATCGCGAAAGTCGTGAAACATTACTATTCCATGTTGGGGGAGTTGCCTTAACTTTTGATCATTTTTGATCTAGGTTTTTGCCTACAGCTGTAAGACCGCACGTGCATTTTATGTCTTTTGTTAAACATTGCACACCCATGTTTTGCATGCAGATTTGCGTCCTCGTAAATCACAAGGGAGCAGGGGTGCTTGGGCCGGATGGACAATAACATTCTGCCACTGGATTCGAAAAGACTTCTTCTCATATCTCCTGCAACACCCTTCAACTTCTTGGATTTTCTTATTATGCTGCTCTACGCTGTGCTATGATGCGCTCCGCCGAAACTTCTTCTTCTTCTTCCTCCTCTTCCCCTTCTTCTTCTTCCTCTTCTTCTTCTTCTCTTCTTCCTCTTCTACTTATTCTTCCTCTTCTTCCTCTTCTTCCTCTTCTTCCTCTTCTTCCTCTTCTTCTTCTTCTTCTTCTTCTTCTTCTTCTTCTTCTTCTTCTCTTCTTCCTCTTCTACTTATTCTTCCTCTTCTTCCTCTTCTTCCTCTTCTTCCTCTTCTTCTTCTTCTTCTTCTTCTGCTGATGCATCCTATGCTGCAGTAGTGCTGCGGTGGCTGCGATGCTGGCAGTGCAGATAGAGTGGCAATGTGAATTTGCCACTATCGGCAAGAAGTTTGTCGCAGCTCTACCGAGCGACAAGAGAAGCTGTCGGCCGACTAAGGGGTGCCGAAACATATTCGTGTTGTCCATGTCCATCACACAGGGAACCCCGTTGGGAACCATCCAAGAAAGACAAGGAACACTTCCTGTTGGAAATTCTTCATGTCCTGAATTCTTCAGAGCCGAAGGGATGTTTTTGGACCTCTAATTCCTCCGGAAACATGACCTGGAGTCTTAACATATATGTAACCAACCAAAAGTGATGTGACTGTAGCTCAACGACAAAGGTAAATCTCTGAAAACAACAGTAGCGATGTTCAAGTGTTGATGTTTCCAAGCAATGTTTGGACCCCCAAAATCGACCTGACAGGTCTTGTGTGAGGAAAACGACTGAATTCAGCCATATTCAGCCTGTGGATACCTGTGGCAAGTTGACCATAGTGGACCGGAAATCACCCGTTATTTGATGTGGGGAAAAGATTGAAAAAGCTATCTTCAGATCAAAAGATGAAGCAAGTTCCATGGAATTTCCAAGTTGTTTAATGAATGTTCTATTGGTTCTGTTGGGTGAATTCCGAAAGGCGGCTTCATGGTCACCGTTGGCAGGCGCTGCTGAGCGAAGTGGATCTCAATGTGGCAGAGTACACCACTGTGCTCAACACTTTGGGCCGAGGCAAAACCCTTGGCATCTGGAATCATCTGCATGTTTGGAAATTTCAAAGCTTGAAATGTCAGAGATTTTCTACAACCCAAGGGCAGTATCCAATCAACGATGATGGAAAATGATGGATGGATAGTGGATACAGTCATGCATTTCCTGAATATGCATGAATCAATTTATGTCACCCACATAGAATAGCGAGTCGGTAGCATTCAACAGTTGGGACCACGCCAGCACTTGCGGGTAAATCATTTGGCCTGGCATCAGGTCGGCAATGGCACCTCGCGGCGGTCCGATGCTCAAATCGGACTGAGCTGTTGGAGCACTGCTCTCCGATTTTTGTTGGGGATTCTCACAATCCATGATGGGAAATCCATGGATCCGATAAACCAGCCAGAGTTGAGTCAAGAATCCATGGTATCCTGATGAGCCCCCGAAATAGCTGGCGTTGATGTTGACGCCCCTAGGAGTTGTTCCGGCAAATGCCCACGGTGAGAATAGAGCCCACGGTCCTGAAGCCCAGAGATAGTGAAAGACGTTTGTGATTTGGCTCGATCTCAAGACGTTGGTTTAGGATGGTTTAGGTATTGCGGTGACCGCTATACTACCGTTATTGGGTACCTTCCACTCCGGATATTCGGTATATATACTCCGGATACCCATTTGGTAGTCTAACATAGCTATGGAAAATGGCCGACTCAAAAAGGTTGTTTTCCATAGCGAACTGTTGGACAACCAGAGGGTATGACATATGACAGCCAGTCGTGCTCAGTCGTTTCACTTTGAGCTACAGCCACGCCGTCATGAATGACCAGCAGAAGGCGGCGAAATATGATGACATATTGGTTGACCTATTTACATATTACATGAATCATGACCTATGTTGCTATACATTTACATGAATCATCATTGATGAAAATGTTGGACCCCTTTCATGACTATGTTCATGCCAAGATTCTGGAAACGTCTCCACTCTTACAGACCTCTGGACGACTTCAATGGTGGCCCCCCGGCATGATCCCAGGTGGTGACATACAATGCCTTGATCAACGCCTGCACCACGGCGAAATGCTGGCAGCAGGCGTGGCAGCATCGATGTCGAAGGTTTCATCATGGTCACCGTTTTTTTTCCGACCGAAATGGCATGAAAATCCCGAGGTTCCTATATTTTGCAGGGCGGTGCTTCTTCTTTTCCAGGAAAGTTCTCTTTTCCCTGTGAAAAAATGTCCTGCGAGGCCCTCGGCTGGTTCTCGGCCTTGGCTGACAGTCGTGCACTGCGGCAGCCCACGGTCGGGGCTCCCTTGTCACGGCACCGAGAATTCCCCAACACCGGAGCCAACCATTTCATGGCGATATAGATGGGTTATTTCAATATGTTTTATGTGATAAAACTGATATAACTTGATATACCCAACAAGATTATACTTTGGTTTGCCCGGAAATGGTGGATTTACCCCAGTTTTAACACAATTTGAATGGAGAAAGTATAGGAAATGGTGACAAACGGTTGGATTTGGGGATACCCTATTTTGGAGAAAAGTGAATAGAAAATATTTACAAACAGAGAGTGAGAACAGGAAGCACAGGCACGCCACATTGCCAATTCTCGCTTCTCGCTGGATGTTGCAACTCAATTACCAAGTTATCGGGGGATGGGTCCAAAATGACATGTGGAATCTTCCTCATACAACCTCATGACAAATGATTGGTAATCCACGGAAAAGCATCAAGTTTATGACCTTGCGTCAGCTTCAGCGGCTTAGGCATTGAACTGGTTGCTGGTTGAAACAGTGTTTATTTCCATTCCTATTTATGTCCATTCCTAATTATTTGGAATGATCGTCCCCAATTCAATTCCTAAATTTGGGAACAGATTATTTCCTTCTGGAATTCATGGGACTACTATGGAATCCTACTGAAATTATGAACACAAACATCCAAGACTGCAGTAACTTTTACTAACTCTTGGGGTCCGGACCCAGATGGCGTGAATTCTGCAAGGTCATCACCTACAACAGCCTGATCAATGCCCTGAATGTGGGCAGCCGCTGGCCGGAGGTCGGTTCCGATAATAATGTCAGGTGGGATAGACCTGAAAAAGGAGTTTTTGCTCCTGAAAATGGGGAATGGGTCCCCCAATGATAGCCATTGAAATCCATTTGATATCGGAAAATGATGACTAACCAGCTGGAATGAGGTAGCATCATTGTTAGACAACCCCAAATCAGCACCGTTAAAAAAAAAAGGTGGTGTTTGAGTTGTTGAATCCTTTTTATGTCAGCAATCTCATGAACATTTAAGGTTCCACAAATGGTTGGTATGCTTCGTTGATGGGTCACATGTGGCCATGCAAGCGGAGGAGAAATGAGCAAAATATCTAGCGCCCCACTATAGCGATGAAATTTCCAACAAGGTCGGCTCAGACTTGCAAGATATCTCCCATGTCTAAAGTAAGCAGTTGCATATTTAATCAACACAATCTCCCACAACATCTCCCAACGGAAGCAGGCGCTTCTTGCATGGCAGAAGATGCAGGACGAGGCGAAACACCCGAGACTGGAGCTCTCCAAATGCATGGAAAACCATTTGTTATGCAAATCAATAAGTTATGAATTGCTATTTAATGCTCTTTGATAGTAATTTCAGGCTTAGATGATTTAAATGATTCTCATATATTGTTATACATTGATGTATAAATTGTCGGACAGAACTCAAAATTGAGTCATTGGTTACTGCTGTTCCCATTTTGTCCATCGATATTTGCAGGATATCCTCTATTATCTCTATTTGTTGCACCGTATTGTACGTTTCATACCCCCATTTTTGTTGCTGAATCTTCCCTATCAATCTATTTATGGTTCCCACGTTGGACGAGCTATTCTTATGTCAGCATCCCTTGTTTACCACATTATTAATGTATCCCTACTCTTTGCGAATATTAAGATCCTATATTAACATGATCCTGTTCAATTGTTATTATTGTATATTCCTATCATGATTGTACTGTACTGTACTGTATTGTATTGTATTGTATCGTATCGTGTCATTGTACTATTTACATGCCGATATACCAGTGTTCCCAGTTTTGTGATATATTTTTGTTGCCACCTGTTTCATGAGTGCTGAAACCAACCACCAGTTGTTCTCGAGCGACAACGCAGGGCCTTCAACCTACGGCAGCGACCATCAGCAGCCTGTGCCGCCAAGGGCAAGGACCTATGACATCCACGTGGCTGGTGGTACCTGGCGCAGATGTGTTAAAACTTGTATAGATGATGGGATAGGTAGTATATATGTATATTTTTTTTTTAATATTCTATGTATATATATTATTTGCAAAGTGGGATTTAGAATCAAACTCTATTAGGGGAAACCTTTGTGAAGGATACTTCAGTACTGTTTTTTTTCTCTCTATCTCGCCGGCATAAATTCTTGCAGAGTATCTAAGGTTGGCCATTGACATGACCTGGGAAATCCTGGGAAGCTCTGTCACACATGTTTCATGAAGTTTGTCCCATGGTGGATCACCTTGGATCTTCCTGGCTGTGGATTTTCAGGATCTCTACGTTTGCTCTCTCTATGTGAAGAAGCAGGAGTGAGGCTGGGATGATCTTCAGCTGGTGGGAAACTCGAGTTTTCAAACGGTCATACATTGGACAAGTTCCGTCGAACATGAAGAAAGCCCAATAGAAACAGATGGAAAATCTGTTATCATTTCGAATGACACAATTCAATATAATCTATCGTTTGGGGGTTCATGGTCCTTTGTTCAACATAAATTCGGAATTGTCCGCAGAAAGTCCGAGGAACCGCAACGCCCCCACACCTTATTCAATCCCACCTCAGCTGGATGTCAGGCCAGACCTGGTGCTGTGTAACATCTTGCTGGACAACTGCCAACGACAGCTTTTGTGGCAGCGAGCAATCTGGCTTTTGGAGGCGAGTTCGGAGCTGCCGGGTACCTGGTGGAGCCGGTCGGGGACGACTGCTGGGGATGCAGATAGGTCAAAAGTTAGGTGCTGGACGAAAAAAGATTTGGTATTTTTAGTGATGGTTGTGAAGAAAGAAGAATTTCTCTGTTTTGAAAAAATGGTGGTCAATTGATTGAGTTGGAAAAATGTTTAGCCACGTTTAAAGCTGGTTCGGGTGATTGCAAAGTCTGATATCAATTTGCGCGGCTTGCAGACTGGTATCATAGGTAGAGATGGGCAGGGGTGAGGGATTGAGTTCACTGAAAAAACAGATGGGAATCCAGTGATGACAGTTTTCAACTGCACAGTTGAACCAGCGAATCAGCTGATTGATGCGTAGAGAGGTAGCCCCCGATCTTTCAGAATCAATTGATAAATCTTGTCCGGAAAGATCAACTCGTTGATTGTTTCTCCCGTTTGAGCATTAGACTTCTATCGTTCGTAAACTAAGGTAGGTATGGAAAATCTACCTGTAGATCGTTTCCGAGGGAAGCCATGGATTTTCCGTATCTATCATAATATATATATACATACAATATATTACATAATATATATATATATATCAGATTATAATATATACATATATATATATATATACGTATATTATTAGTTTACCAGAGGGCAATCCTGGTTTTCCTTCGAAACCCAATGCATAAGTGGCTGGGAAGGCCATCCCTGACAATCATTCTGGGTTCCAGGAAATGCCATCGAAGCTGAAGATCCCACCGGATGAGGCTATGATGTAGGAAGATGTTGGGAGCCACTTGAGACTTCTGCCACGTTCAGGTTGAAAAACACAGCAACGCCGCATGAAATTCCCTGGTGGTTGATCGTTATAGGTTGTTGTATACTAACTGGTTAAAGGGGCATCATTATAGAGGGTTTTGGTCATTCCTCACTTGAGAATCAGGGCGTATCAACGGGTTTTACCACATTATAGCAACCCCCACAAAAGTACAAACCTACACGAAGAAAAAAGAGAAGAAAAAGAATACGGTTCCATTCTTTTGGAGGGAACAATGGCATGGTGCTAGGCCCATGGCACTCGTGGTACACTTGGGAGATCCCTAGTTGTGGAGCGATAAAGTTCTGTCAAACTGCGTCAAATGTGTGCTATCACCGTACATATATCTATATGACTATATAATTATGTGTATATTATATATGTATACACACAGATATTGGCATAATTTTCTCTAGAACTTACACGCTATTTTTGCTGCTGAATGATGTTGAATCGTGAAGATATCTCGGATTGGGGGTCGTTATTCCTACTATTTCCTACTAAAAATCATCTCAAATCGCCATATGTCTTAGTTGAATCTCAATTTTATATTGGTTAAGCTTGTCAAATCCTTGCATTTTTTTGTCAAATCCCCATATTTCTTACTTAAATCCCGATATTTCTAAGGCTGAAACCCTGAAATCGTTTAACCTTCTGGTGCCCTAGAACAGGTGTCCTACAACAGCGCCATCAATGCCTTAGAACTCAGCAAGAAGTCCTGGCCTTTGGCAGCGCCTTGGATATTTCGGCTTCGAGGCGGAGAGTTCATGGAAAAGACTTGGGATATATCGCGAGCTTGATATGAACTTTTCCCACTTCTTTTCCATGAACTGATGGGTTTCTTTTCCATGATGGGTTTGTGGGGATACCTTTTTTGAATTGCCGAGGAAAAGCATCTGACTTTTTTTTTGCACGGGATCAAACCATGGGGAAAGTGACGATCATCAAATTTGTGGAATCCTATGGATTCAGTTCTTTGTCCACATGGTTTTCACCTCATGGGAAAGTGTTTTTCACCAACAAACATGCAGAAACCCCAGTAGGTATCCCAGTAAAGATCGAAGATCCCATAATATCTTGATGGAAATAACGATAGTTTACATATGCAATTTTATTACCGGTGGATACATTAATATACATCCCACTATATTAGCATTCATTAAATAGTTGGTAAAATTGTGGCTTCTCACTCACTAGCGTGAACAACAAACTTGCCTACTGGACTTTCTTTGGAGTTTGAAGATGAAACCCAAAAAATCCAAAAAGAACATCGAAGAGCCAAGAAAATAGGACCTTAGCTCACAAAAGGTTCACCTTTTCGGTGGATTCCTGAAAGATGCGCAAAAAGGTGCAGTTGCTCCAAAAGATGCGAGCGTCGTCTCTGAAGCCCAGTCACTTGTACCAGAAGGCGGTTCTAGAACCGGATATGATATCTACAATATGTTAATATATATATATATATACTCATATGACATGCCTCATAAAAGGTCAATTTTACTGAGATTGATAAAAAGCTTGGATTGATTTTGCCAAGAAGCAATTTGAATATGGCGTGTGGTTTCAATGAGTTTGTAATGTTCAACCCCCGCTGCCAGATGACCCAGCTGACTCAGATCGAGGGAATCATAGGGCATTGATCCAGTAGAGGAAGCTGCAATCAGCGGAAGACTGTGGCTGGCACCGTGTCCACATTGAAGAGCAAGATGGATTCCCAAGATTGCTGAGAATCATTGAGAATCCAATAGCTCAAGCTCATCTTTCAATCAATGGATTGGTTGATGGGAAAATCTACAGGAAACTTTCTCAGGAAACTATGGTTTTTACCACCAATTATAGGGCTTTCCTGTAGATTTTCCCTTCAACCAATCCATTGTTTCAAGCCTCGTCTTTTCAAAATCACTCAAAGCTCTAACTCTTGGCCAATCACAGCACCACGGACCAGGGATATCCAGGGATGCCGGGTCCCTCCCATCAGCTAAGGCATCATCACCTACAACTGCACCATGGCGGCCACGGAGAAGAGCAGCGTTTGGGAGAGGACCCTGAGTTTGTGGGACAGTTTCTGAAGCTGCAGTGGTTTCAAGTGTTTGGTGGTTTTTTGCTAAAGATGATTGGTGAGTGTGTTTATGTTTTTTACATGTATATGTGATATGTGTGTAATTGTGTATATCTTTGTTCGATTGTTATTTCCAACACTTGGGATCATGAAGCCTGAATGTGCGATGATTGGAGAGTATTCTTCACAAATCTTGGGATGAAACTACCAACCAGGTTTGCATGAAGACGGCATCGTGCCCAGCAAGGCCCCGGGAAAACGGGTGGGGTTTTCTGAGCATCAATTGCAATCCATAGCACGTCCAGCCATTCTGCTCTCTTCACAGCAAACAGCTGACTACATTAACTACCATGGATAAATGAGCCATAGCCGCATGAATTCTCATCCTAGATGTTTCGTGTGTTTGGACGTGGAAATTCAACAGGTCACTGGCGATGTGATATTGCATCTGGGCCCAAGAGTTGATGAAATGGCGATGTGGGACTCGAAGCTATCGGAACGCATAGTTAGTTTTTTTTGCTAATGTTGGCTACATCATATCATCATTGGGTAGATCTCACCCAGCAAGTGCGTTTCTCAAAAACGATCAGAAGTCTAGCAGGGTAGGATGACTCAAAATCCACGTGGCTCCTAACCTGGCAAATTGCTTTTGAACAATTGCAGGAAACGATGGGTTTTGCCATGC
Source organism: Symbiodinium sp. clade C Y103 (assembly GCA_003297045.1). Classification (NCBI taxonomy): domain Eukaryota; class Dinophyceae; order Suessiales; family Symbiodiniaceae; genus Cladocopium; species Cladocopium sp. clade C. The sequence continues at coordinate 183,663 of BGPT01000173.1, read as the reverse complement.
TTTGCCACATCCAAATTGCTAAACGGTCTGATGTCCTTCAAGTGATTCTACAAGTTGAATATGAAATTGCTGTGTTCAAGTTCAAGCTACCAACACATGCGAGAAAACATGAGAAAAGCCGTGATTTGTCATGATTTTTCTATGGTGTTCCATGGGTTTTCTATGGTTCCTCTGTGGATGTGTCCCTTGAAAAATTGCCCATCGCTCCAAGGACTGCCCTGAGCTCAAGCTCCAAGTGGTTGGCCATGGAGTTCGTGGAGACCAGGTGCTGGTTTCGCCAGCCATGGTGTTTCAACCATAGATGTTGACCCAATCAGATACTTTTGGAGGAATTTGGAAATATATATATATATACAATATATGTATATACATATGTATATATATATATATTGTAGAAGTATATAATTATATATATATATATTACACAGGCGATACAAATATAGATTTAAAGACATACATAGATATATGTATATATATATATAAGATTATATAAGCCTAAGCTAAGCATCATGATACAATATATGTGTCATTATCTACAAATCAGAAAGGAAGTTGGTTGATGAAAACGAGGGTGCCCGATCTCTTTGTTCATCCCTTTTGGGATTCACCAGATCGCAAGCCAACATGGGGGATGTAAAACAAGAAGAGATTGGCAGAGATGGAGGTTGCCTAAGTCATGGGGGTACCCCCAAATCATCCAAAATCAGCCCATTTTTGTATTGAAACCCTGACTTGGGGATCCCCGATTTTGAGAAACTCCCGTAGAATCAGAGCATTTCCAATGATGTGGGTGGTGTCAAACGTTTTTGATGGCTTCAAACCAAAACCATATCTCAAAGCCCAACTTCCGTCCCTCCAAATTCTTACGATACCCGAATTCGTTGGTTGATAGAGAAATCCATCCAATTGTAGATATATCATGATATATCCATTAAATTCCTTTAATTATGAGTAAACATGTCCAAACCCAAAATTCACCTGGCCATGAACCACTGAAATTGTCCCAGCTGCAGCCCAGCGGCTCACAGGCCCAGTGTGCTGGCACCAGCCGGCTTGGCAGCAGCATGGAGTTCTTGTTCCTCGACCAATGGGAAGACATGGAAAATTGCCATGGGAAAATGGGATTCAATGGTGATTTCATGGTGATTTCATGGAGGTTGACTGGAATTCAATGGAATATGACTGGAAAATGGTGATTTAATGGAGGTTTACTTGGAAAATTGTATGAAAAGTCAATGTCAATGGTGATTTCAATGGTGATTTCATAGTGATTTAATGGAGCTTGACTGGAATTCTATGGAGTATTCATGTTGATGAAATCCCGAAGGTTTTCATTGTTTTGTTCAGGCTTGCTTCAACGCGTTAAAGGTGAAGGATAGCCACAATAAGGGGGATAGATCGGTAAGTTTTGCTAATTCCTAAGGATTTTACCTCTTTATCTCCACATGTTACCCCTCTTATGGGATGTTGGGTTGGGAGCAACCCTGAGATTGCCATGTCATCATGTCGAAGTGCGAAAAGAGTCATCTTCCAGACATCAAGAATTGGGGCTCCATGGTAAGTTTCAGGGATCTTCAATGGAAAAGATACCCCCTGGTATTTTAATATAGCTATATAAAATCACTATGTTCAACAGGTAATTAAATCATCTATGATCTGCCATTTTCAATATACATTACATACTTATATCAAATTACCAGAGGATATCTCCTTTCAATTCTTATAGAGGTTAACCTCTAGTCAGCAGGTTTAGCCGGAAAAAATACATAGCTTGCCTGAAGGACATATCTCCATTACTTTGGTTGCTGGAGGGCAATGGGTGATTTTTGGCCACAGAAACTGGGGATTATCATAGATTAGCAATGTTGGAGGAAAAAACAGGTTGGCCCCACAAAAACTGGATGCTCCACATGGTTTATCACGACAGCTTTGGGGATGATGTTTCACCGTTGGGGGATTTAATCCATGTTGATTGTCGGAATGTGGATTTCACCAAGTGGTGTATTTCACAAACATGGGGTCTTCTTAGCAAAAAAACAGAATTCTAACCAACCAAGCCATCGGATTTCGGCAGCCCAAAAATGGTGGCTTTTCACGACATCCACAGCGAGGTGAGGAGAACCATCACTTTGCGGCCTCCCAAAGGCTACAAGAGATGCTGCGCAGGAAGGCGCCGGGGCATGTTGATGCCTCTGGGACTTGTTTTGAAGGGGAAGATAGTGGCATCCCGATGCCTGCGGAGATCAAACATGTGGGGTGCGAAAATGATTCAACCATCCTGAACTGGGGATGTATCTAAATATATACAGTACATGTCTTAGATTTCTTACATTATATATCATACTTCATCGATCTTTGTAGTATTTGCACATATACACAGCCAATAGAATATTGAATACCGCCAGGGACCCCGAGATGAATAGATTTACTCAACCAGCCTTTGCTTTGCAAGTATTAGGGGAAGGGATTATCGAGAAACCGGCCGTTAGGTTGCTAGGCTCACCAGCGAAGTTTAGCCATGGAGGATTACCAGAGGGTACATGTTTTTTCGCAGCGAAGTGAAGGTAGTCCTGAAGAGAATTTGATCGGAAATGACCATAAAGCCTTGCTGGGCGGATTTTATTTGCAAACACTGGAAAGTGCAGAAATCTGAAATTGCCTCAAACAGGAGATCCCAAGTTTGAGACGATAGCGACATCTAAATAGTAGATTAGATTGCAGATTTCATTGAGAGTCCTTACAGGTTCAATACAGAAGTTGGCACCGTTTCCATGAAATGATCGGATCCCCAAGTCACCATGGGTAGCTCCATGACTTGGGAAACCTGAACATGCTTGTGGAACCGTTCATCCACCGCACAGGTGGAGATTGGGCGGGTACCTTGGTGTAGAATCTGAGAAGTCCGAAACCTACCATGACTGGGGATGGTTTATACATGTTTATACCACCAATTTATGGTTTTTTGGGGATGGTATATTGGGTTTTACCACCGTACTTGTATCTCAGTGCGGAATTCTGTGTGGGCTGATGCGGATGTTTGGGGGTATCAAGCATGATTAGTTGGATTGCGGGTTTTGCAGTATCCTCAGTCCTTGCAAGCGGTCCGAGAGTGGCTACTTATCGATCTTGAGTTACAACCAAAGAGATGATTTTTTCCTTGAACTGAGTTGAAATCGGTTGAACATGTTGAGGACATGTGCCACTTTTTTGTGGTTTGAGGGTTTAGCTTGGCATGTCACAGCTGGCCCCAAAGGTATGGCACCACAGCAGTTTCAGCATTCTGCTGCAGGGAACGGTAGCTTGGCCAATGCTAGGCTGTGGTTAAGATGGAAACCACAGGATAGCTTCCTCCCCGGTAGAATTATTCAAGACTTTTACAGCACCCCCAAAAAAGATAGAAATGTAAAATCCTAGAAAACAATGTCTGACATTTTCTGAAATAGTTTTTTTTTCATTTTTTGGGTCGGTTTCCACAGTTGCGCTTTAGCGTTTCTAGTGCCATGTTGATGATTCGAACATGTTAACACAAGTTGCCAAGCGCATTTTGAGGCCCAAGCTCCAGGGGTCTACTCCTGACATGTTTCATTTCCAGATATTTACAGAAGTCAGACTATATATATATACATAGATAGTCTCATTAATCATCATTAATCAAGTTCCAAAAACTTTGAGGCTCTGTGGTGGTGTTTTCTTTGGAAGCTCTTTCGCCTCCTCGATAGCGCTGGGCCGCCTGCCCTCCCGCTGGAGTTGCAGGACGAAAAAATGTGTGGTCGAATGTCAGGTTTCTATGAAACATGAGACTTGATGTGCAGAGTCCTACCAAGACATTTCTCATCCACATCGCTTTGTGCAGATGAGACGTTCTGACGCTGGGCAAGACTCAACAATGGGGCTAAGAACATGAGTTTGGTCACGTTGCGTTTTGTACTTCATCATTTCCCATCAAAAATCTCGGAACTGAATGACGGCCACATCTTTGTCAGGAAGCAGTGCTTCCATCTGCAGCTGCGCGACTATGGTCCGAAAGACCGATGCGGCTTTCGTTGTGCCATTTGGCATGGCACGAAATGACCGGTGGGAGCCCCAGTGATGACAGGTGGAGTACCAAGTGCCGGACAGCTTCGCGCAAAGGCTGTACTTATTTGAGCAGTAAGACGGAGCAGTCCACAACATATTGTGGTGGCGTTTTTCTCTATGCTGCGTCCAAATATACTCTGTATATGGTAGATTTACGAAAACAAAAAAATGTCTTGTGATTTACGCAAACGTCCCGAACCGTCACAGGTGCAGTGTCTCTGCCCGCTGCTCCAACGTTGGGTTTGTTGCCTGTGGTGCCTGGGATTGGTAAAAAGGTGGGGGATGAAGTCCCTGTCACAACTGGGAGCATAGAATGGGGGCTCAAAAAATATGGATGGGGAGATAAATGGGATGATCACCACTTGGCAAGTGGTTAGTCATATTTGAAAGCCCTGAGAGGGTGATACTACGCTTCAAGATATTTTCTAATAAAAAGCAGGTGTGACTAACGATGGATATCCCTAAAATATCTTAAAATCAATTGTTTGATCAGCATTTCTCTCTTAAAATAACCACAAAGTGAGGTACCCCTCATTTTTGGACTAACCTATGTCTTTTCAAATAGGGTACCATGCAGTAACCTGAGGGTAACCTGAGGACCACATACCCTTGATCTCTTTTCATCATTTATTCCTCAAAACAATAAACGTGTCGCTTTGCAATGCAATTCAATCGTCTTTTTCAAACAAACTCTTGGTTCTTTAAAAAAGTGAAAGCCAGCCCCATATCCATCCATATCGACCAAATCGTATCAACACATTGAAGTCTCCAACGTCCACGTGTTTCATTCCAGGCCTTCGACGTGGTCTTAGATGCCCCTTCTTTTGGCTCCATGACTTTGGGCCCTGCCACTTGGCCAGTTTATCGAAAATCAGTCATTCGCAACGATTTTTTAACGAATGAAACGATGAATCAAATAATCATGATAAAAATTAATCAATATTAATCGGATCAGAATATTGGATTATTAGATGAACCTCACATTCGAATTCGAATATCAACTAAATGAAAACTCTTAGGTTGGAATGATTTGACTAATTAATTATTGGATGAATACTAAATGAGCATTAGATAGCTTTAAATATCTTTAGAATCTTGGGACTCCGACACGAAGCATGGTGTAATTCCGTCAAGATCTGTCTAGGTCAAGCGACAGAGCCGATGACTGATCATGGAAAATATGGAAAGCTGGACAAAAAACTTGGGAATAAGATTCCATAATATATCAGATCTAGTATCTCTTGGGAATAAGATGTTCCAATTTCTCTCAAAATCCTGGGGAAAAAAGTTGGACTTGACAGAGATTTGAGAATCCGAGGATTCCCAATGAGTCATTTCCAAGTCTTCCGAAGTTTCGACCCCGCGAAGCCGCCAACACCCCTCCCGGTTTGGGCACCGCAGAGGTGGTGGTTTGGGCATCCGTCTCGGATAAGGTGAGGGAATGGTGGTGTCATCCCCCGTTCGTTCGTGCAGTGCCCCATTGTGTGATCCCAAAATGTGACTTCATCCCCATCTAAACCAAGGTTTCTGACCGGTCTTCAAGATTAGGCAGGGATTAATACACTGCCAAGTAATGTCCTCATGGTTCGCCCTATGTTGTATGATATCGAAATGAGTGCGTTCAAGAATGATTCCCAACACCATTGGTTTTGTAAAGTGAACCACCACACAGAGAATTTGGAATTTGGGAGGTCTGCAAGTCTTCAATACACCCATCGTTCCAGGTGATGATCAAGTTACAGTATATCCCCTTGTTTCATTGTTATTATCCGCTTACTCTAGTATTCCCGCAAGAGTTTCAGAAAAGTCATTGAGATGTGTTTAAGTGATGTGGTAAACCTAACAATAAGCCATCCCGAACATCACCATTATTATGAGTTCTAGAAACCATCCTCGGGTAGGTTGGGTTGCCTACATTAGGATTCTACTTGTCTATCTTTTTCGGGGTATCCCGCCAGATGCGGCGTCAACATGGCCTCTGAAACTGGATCTGAACAGACGGCGCACTTGGAAGCTTGGACCTGAACCGGCGTGTGAAATTTCATGAACCATCCAGGCTAATTCGCCTGTGAAATGTTTTGAGCCTGAGAACATGGTAGGCAGTCCCTCAGAGCATCATAGCGAGTCCACACTTCATTGGATGCGGTATTTTTGGCAAAGTGAGTTCCTACCCTTGGGTCGTTCCCACATCATCACCTTGGGGCGTTCGTATCCAGGATGATGCAGAGATTGAAGCAGCGAAGCAGCGCATGCGCCCAAAAAGTTGAATGCAAAGTTCTGCTGACACTTTGTTGAGGTATGTGTGGTTCGGAGCGCACTCAACAAGTGGCCGTGTTTTAAAAAAAAAAAGATGACTTGAAACTTACTCATGAACTAGATTGTAAAATTTCGAGTGTGTGTCGAGCTTGGGGTGGTTCATAAGTCTTTCTTATTGAATTTGGTATGCAGGTGGAATACACAGAATCTTTTGAAGAGTCAGTAGTCTTCGGGACATGGAAAATTAAGCTGCACAGGTTTATCGCCTATGCCCAAATCACCCCGTAGGAAAAATGGCAGTTGTTTCAGCAGTGATTTCCTGAGAAGGTTGCTGCTTCTGGATTGTTCATGATGTACATCCAGGAGAATCAATAATTGGTTTGTCAAACAATAGTATTCTATGATCGAAGGAAGTTTAGAAGTGAAACTTCCGACAATATGGACAGTTGAAAAGCAGAGGTGAGAAAAGTCAGAAGTGAGAAGATCAGAGATGAGAA